>CM053583.1:13928138-13959739 GCA_028627135.1 Pseudochirops cupreus | reverse complement strand
AAAATTGAGTATAGTGTTCCAGGGGAAAATATGGTTATTCAATGAGGTAAAGGACTTTCCAGCATTCTTGATGAAAAAAACAGAGCTGAATAAAAAGTTTGACATTCAAATACAAGAAGCATGAGAAGGTAAACAGGGAAAAGAAATCATAAGGAAATTATCAAAGTTGAACTATTTACATGCCTACATGGAAAAACAATAATTGTAACTTATGAAATTTTTCTCAGTATGAGGATAGTTGAAGGGAATATAAATGTATGTATGTATGTGTGTATATATATGTGTGTGTGTGTGTGTGTATACACACACACACATACACATATATCTATATGGGAGGGTATATATGTGTGTGAATGCATGTGTGAGTGTGTGTATATATGTGTACAGGTGTACATAGACAGAGGGCATAGGATTGGTTGAATAGGAGGGGATGATATTTAAAGGGTGAAATTGAGAGGTGGGAGAAGAATGTAATGAGAGGAGACAGGGAGAGACAGAATGGGGTTAATTATCTCATATAGAAAAAACAAAAGATAACTGTTGCAATGGAGGGGAAGTACAGGAGGGTAAAAGAGAATGGGTCAACCTTACTCTCTTTGAATTTGGCTTGAGGAGGGAATGACATACACTCTAAATTGGGTGTCTTGCCCTGCAGGAGAGTCGGGGGGGGGGGGTTTGGAGGGGGATGATGGAGAGGAGGGCAGGTTGGTGGGGGAGGGTTGTTGGAAGCACACACTTTTGTGAAAGGACTGGGACAAAGTAGAGAATAGAACAAGTGGGGGGTGGGATAGGATGGAGAGAAATGTAGTAAGTCTTTCACAGTGTGTCCTTTGTGGAGATGTTTTGCATAACTACATATACACAGCCTGTATTGGATTGCTTGTCTTCCCAGTGCGGGTGATTAATGAGGGAGGAAGTGAGGGAATCTAGAATTTGAAGTTTTTAAGTCAAATGATTTTTTTTAATGTATGTATGTATGTATGTATATATATGTATATACATAATATTATTATGTATATTATGTATATATTATTATTAGTATCATTTACATGAAACTGGGAGGTGGGATGTGCAGGCACTGGGGTGGGGAGATCCATCTTGCACTGCCAGAAAGTCAGAGGGGTGATGGGGGACGATGTAGGGGAGAGCAGATTGTGGGAGGGGGGTGTACAGTGGGATCACTGTTTTTGGGTGGGGGGGGGAGGGACAGGGAGAAAATTTCTAGCTCCAAATCTCATGGGGATGAATCATGTAAACTAAAAATAAACAAAAGTTAATTTTAAAAAAAAAGAACTCACTATTTGACAAAACCTGCTGAGAAAACAGGATTATACTGTTTTGCTAGGTAGGTGATTCTTGATTTTAATCCTAGCTCCTCTGACCTCCAGCATTATCAAATTCCAAGCCCTTTGATCCCTTAACATACAACTTGCTAGATCTTGGGTTCTCCAGTTTGTATTCCCACAATACTCAAATTGTTTGTTTCTGGATTCTTGAAATACTTTCTCATTGATCTGGGAAATCTGGAATTTGGTTACAATATTCCTGGGAGTTTTCCTTTTGGGATCTCTTTCAGGAGGTGATTGGTGGATTCTATGTATTTCTATTTTACTCTCTGATTCTATAATATCAGGCAATTTTCCTTGAGAATTTCTTGAAAGATGATGTCTAGGCTCTTTTATTTTTTATCATGGATTTCAGGTAGCCCAATAATTTTTAAATCATCTCTCCTGGATCTATTTTCCAGGTCAATTATTTTCTTTTGGTTCTGTTTTATAATTTCTTGATTTATCATAAAGTCATTAGCTTCCATTTGCTCCATTTTAATTTTTAAAGAATTATTTTCTTCAGTGAGTTTTTGGACCACTTTTTCCATTTTGCAAATTCTACTTTTTAAGGCCTTCTTCTCTTCATTGACTTTTTGGACCTCTTTTGCCATTTGAGTTAGTCTCTTTTTTAAGGGGTTACTTTTCTTCAGTGTTTTGGGGGGTCTCCTTTAGCAAGCTGTTGACTCATTTTTCATGATTTTTCTCTCATTTCTCTTCCCAATTTTTCCTCTACTTCCCTTTCTTGATTTTCAGAATGCTTTTTGAGCTCTTCCATAGCCTGTGACCAATTCATATTTTTTCTTGGGGGCTTTATGTAGAAGCTTTTACTTTGTTGTCTTCTGGTTTTATGTTTTGATCTTCTTTGTCACCAAAGTAAGATTCTGTAGTCTGACTTTTCTTACACAGTTTACTCATCTTACCAGCCAAATATTTGACTTTCTAACTCTCTGTCAAGGCAGGACTCTGCTTCCAGTGGGTGTGGGTGTATTATCTTGTTCAAGTCTTCATGGGCTTAGAATATGAAATTCCAGAGCTCAAAGGAGCTAGGATTAAAACCAAGAATCACCTATCCAGTGTATGTGTATATAAATATATATGTGTGTGTATATGTGTGTACATGTAATCATAGAAAGGGCACCAGATCAGTTGAATATGAAGGGATAATATCTAAAAAATAAAATTAAGATGTGAGAGAGGAATATATTGGGAGAAGCAGGAAGGGAGAAATAGTATTGGGTAAATTATCTCATATAAAACAGGCAAGAGAAAACTGTTACAAAAGAGGGGAACAGCAAGAAGGTAAAAGGAAATGGGTCAACCTTACTCTCATTGAATTTGGCTTAAGGAGGGAATAACATACACATTTAATTGGGTATCTTACCCTATAGGAAAGTAGGGGGGAGGGGAATAAAAGGGGAGGTGATAGAAGGAGGGTAGATTGAGGGAGAGGGTAGTTAGAAGCAAACACTTTTGAAAAGGGACAGGGTAAGAGTAGAAAATAGAATAAGTGTGGGGCAGGATAGGATAGAGGGAAATATAGTTAGTTTTTCACAATATGACTACTATGGAAATGTTTTGTGTAACTATATATGTACAACCTATATTGAATTGCTTGTCTTCCCAGGGGATATGGGTGAAGAGGGAAGAAGGAAAAGATTCTGGAAATGAAAGTTTAAAAAATAAAAAACAAAAGTTAAAAAAAAGTGTTTGGGTTTTTTTACATGCAACTGGTAAATAAAATCTACAGGCGCTGGGGTATAGAAATCCATCTTGCCCTACTAGAAAGTTAGGGTGGGAATGGGGAAGTATATAAAAGAGAGCAGATTGGGGGAAGGGATATTCAGTAGGATCACTGTTTTGGGGTGGTGGGTAGGGGGAAGACAGGGAGAAAATTTGTAACTCAAAACCTTGTGGAAATGAATGTTGGAAACTAAAAATAAATAAATTGGGGGGGAAGAGAAAATGGAAGGAGTTAAGTGGCAGTGCCTCAAAGAAAGGACAGTTAAAATGATTATTGAGTATCCAGGTAGACTGTAATGGACCAGATGCTTCAGGTGAAATGCCAGGGATTGGGTTGCTGAAATTTGTGGAAAAGTTGAGGGACTTTTAGGGGTCCAGGTCCCACAGATGTGGTCTTAGAAGTCCCATTGCTCCATCAGACAGACTTGCATGAAAGAATGGAGAACTAAATGAAGAGAATCAAAAGAACAATGTATACAGTAATAGCAGTACTATTTGAAAAACACCTTTGAGTAAATAAATCATTTTGACTATTTAAAAATTATACTGTTATAGAAATGCTTGCTTTATTCAATAAATTAAAAATAATTTCTTTAAAAAAAGAAGCAAGCAGTTTGAATTTCTACTAGATTTTTCAGCAAAACAATGAGAATGTTAATACAATAATGCTTACTGTCTCATCAAAGTCCCTTCAAAATAGCTTAGCAAGATTCACATTAAAAAATTGCAGACTTATAAAGACTGACGTATTCAACATCTCATAACTTTCAGTGGTAAAGGAATTTGATTAAAGCTCCTGTGAAAAGATTAACAGATAATAAATCTTCAAAAGTATTTTTAAGATTTTAAATATAAAAACATCCAGATTCTCCAAATTTCTAAAAATTATAGATCATATAGTCAGATAATGGAAGCCAGTGAGAGGAAATGTTTTATTTTTTTTCAAATTCAGGCTTGAAAGAGAAAAGTTACTAGCCAAGATCCATGAATAATAAAGGCTGTATCAGCCTAGTGGAGAATGTACTTTAAAGATCATGGTATAGAGGGAAAATACTTCAATATTTTTCTCTTTTTTTAAAAGCTGATGCCTAATGAAGACTTTGTGTTCTCCATGATTTTCCTAAATGCACTACTGACTTCCTTATTCCTCAGACTATAGACCAGAGGATTCAACATGGGAATGACCATGGTGTAGAACACTGAAGCCATTTTGTCTGTGTCCATGGAATGCCTGGAGCTGGGTTGTAAGTACATGAAGGTTATGGTCCCATAGAAGATGGACACAGCTGTGAGATGGGAAGCACAGGTAGAAAAGGCTTTCTGCTGGCCTTCAGCTGAACGCATCCTCAAAATGGTGATGAAAATGAAAAAATAGGATTTCAAGATGAAAAAAAGGGCAAAGAATACATTGAATCCTACAGCAAAGAAAATAATCACTTCATTAATGTATGAGACAGAGTAGGAGAGAACCAAGAGGGGTGGAACATCACAGAAAAAGTGATGGATAATGTTGGACTTGCAAAGGGAGAGGCTGAAGATGTTTCCTGTGTGAATGGAGGCAAAAAGGAAACCACAGATATGGGAACTAATGGCCAGACAAGCACACACACTGGAGGTCATGGTAGTGGTATAATGGAGGGGCTTACACACAGCAGCCTGGCGATCATAGGCCATAGCAGCCAGGAGATAATTTTCAATTGTGACAAAGTATGCAAAGAAAAACAGTTGTGCAGCACATCCATTATAGGAAATGGTTTTATCTCCTGGAAGGAATCCAGCCATCACTTTAGGAGTGATGGCTGAAGAGTAGCCCAAATCTGCCAGAGAGAGGTTACTGAGGAAAAAGTACATGGGTGTGTGGAGGCAAAAGTCCCACAGTATCAGAACTATCAATCCCAGGTTCCCCACCAGGGTGATAAGGTAGATTATGGTGAATATTATGAAGAGAAGAACCTGAAGTTTAGAGGAATCTGTTAATCCCACAAGGATGAACTCTTTTACCTCAGAACAATTCTCCATAAATGTCATGTAGGGATTTGGATGATTGACCTGTGATGACAAACACAAAAAACAGAAAAGATCATGCCATTTATCATTTTTGAGGGTTATAGAATCATATTTCATATAATACGAAGTTACAAAGTTTTGTAAATAAAAATTGTGGTATATTGATGTATGGTCATTTAACATCATAATAATATTACAATTATTATTTTTCAGCACACATTGTGCCTGCATACTTATTAGAATCATTACTGAACAGGTCCTCAACCTCCACAGCTCCCATGACCTCCATCTTTTCTGTGCATCAGTTATGTATATTATGGCCATACTGATGTGGTCTAGGAGTACAGGCAACCCTGAAATGCAAGGGTACAGGGCACTGGTCTGCCTTAAAAGAATTCTACCATTCCAGCCTTCTTTCAGTTCAAGTAGCAAGTTTATTGACACTGTTTGGGGTGAGCAAGATGCCTAGTGTGTCTGCGACTGTTTGTGAGGCCAATACAATCTGGTCAAATTTTAAGAATCTGAGCAATTGAAGGTAAGAATGATTTTTACACAGAAAGCCTGTGGGAAGATCTGAATGGGATTAAGGAGTGGCAGCTAACCTGGTGTGGGGCCAGGTGCAGACAATGGAAGGAGATAAGTGACCAGAGAGACCCAGTGAAAGGTCAGTTAAAAGGATTATTTACTGGGATGGGCTGGGTGCCTCACATAAATGCCAAAGATCTGGGTTCAGGAACTTTGGGATACAGATCCCAAAGACAAGGTCTTTTCCTTGTAGGGGTCCATTATACACTATTGAATTGATCATCCCTGCAACTCCATGACCCAGAACTCTGAAATTCCTTTTGTACACATCCTACTACAATCTTGACATGACATAGTCTGCCTTACTTTTCACCTCTTTCAGATGTGCTCTTCACCATAAACACCAGTTTACACATTCCTACCCTGTTTCCAATTTTAATTCCCCTACTTTGGCCTCACTCTTTCCCCTTCACAGAATTGAACTGATGATTGACTGTCTCAGTGAGAACACCTCAGCTACCCAAGAATTCCTTGGTCCACTGCCTTTCATCAGACATTTCAAACTAGAATTATGCTATGTGCCTTTAATGGTCCTACAAACATGGAGCAGGTCAAGGTCCATAAATATGCTGAATGGGTTTTCTATGAAAACATGTTATTCTCTTGTCACTGGTACCCTCCCCCATTAACTATCTATCCCACTTTCCTGTACCACTTCCTTCTTTTTGCATCGATAAAGAGAGATGTCTCACTCTTGGTTTCTCCCATTTCCTTACTCAACCCTCCAGATCCCTCCTCATTTATTCCCAGTTCCCTCCTGCTTTGTCCCTATATTAGAGGAAGAGGTAGATTTTCTCACTGATATGGTTAATCTATGTGTGGTTTTCTTCTCATTTCATCCTTTCTCCTCCCAAAAATACTAAAAGATAGGATTTAGATAGCACTATTAGTTTAGGAAAGTGAAACATTCAATCTTCATATCAAACCAGGAACGTAGGTGATATACCTATTTTACAGAGGAGGAAGCAGAAGCATATAGAGATAAGGGACTTAACAAGGTTCACATAATAAGTACCTGGGGTAAATTTGAACTCAAGTCTCTCTGACTACAGGTTCCTTATTATATCTACCTGGAAGCCTTCAAGAATCCAACCCTCCATGGGGGCAGCTAGGTGGTGCAGTGAATAGAGCACCAGCCCTGGAGTCAGGAGGAACTGAGTTCAAATCTGGCCTCAGACACTTAACACAAAAACTAGCCATGTGGCCTTGGGCAAGTCACTTAATCCCCAATTGCCCTCCAGAAAGCAAAAAAAAAAAAAAAAAGAATCCAACCCTCCATCATTGTTTTAGTTTATTTTCTTCCTCTTATTCAATTTCTCATTTCCTGTTATTTACAATAACATCTAGATACTGCCACATTTTTAAAAAAAGAATCATTTTAAAAATGCATCTTCCACACAATTACAATTTGATATTCCTAAAGCACAGATGTAATTTCTCTTCTGATACTCACTGGTATTCAGTGACCCACTACCATTTCTAGTATAAAACATGAATCCCTCTGTTTCACATTTAAAATCCTTCACAAACTCTCTCCATCCTATCTTCCTAGATTGATTTCACATCATTTCCCATCTCATGTGTCCCACATGCCAGGCAGATGAATCTACATTCATTTCTCCATCTTTGATCTCCCGTCTCCCATCAATGTGCCTTTGCACAAATTGTCCTTCACGCTTGCAAAGCTCTATCTCTTTAACACTTCCTCTTAGAATTCCAGGTTCCCTGAAACAAGCAGTTTAACTGCCAATTTCAAGAGTCACAACCTTTCCTGTTCCTTTTATTATTTACCTTTCCTTGGTGTATATTTTCTATTGATTTCTCTGTGTAAAAATTGTTTTCTACCTGTACACTATGAGATGACTGAAGGTGGAAAAATTTGTCAGATTACCAGTATATATTTGTGGTGGGGAGTGGGAAGAGGCTATTCTCAGAGAAAAGCACAACACCTGTACAGAGTCCACACTAAATACATGCCAGCAGAATTGAATTCATTTTAAGGATATAATTGAACACAGGAAATCTGTTGGATAGGAAAACATGACACAATAATAGAGATCAAAATTCCTGCTTAATACTTAATGAATCTCAATAGATTGATTCACTTAAAACTGGCAAAGATTGCATAGGTCATGCAGTCCAATCCCTTCATTTCTAAGTGATTTGATCAAAGTCTACATGGCTGAGCCAGGATTTGAGCCATAGTACTCTGGTTCCAAATATTTCCCTCATTACAGAAGCCTGGTGTTGACAAAAGAATAGGGAGCTCTGAGTTTAGAGAATTGGGTTCTAGTTCTGCTACTGACACTAACTTACTCTGGAACTTAAGATAAGTGACCTCCCCAACCTGGGCCTCAGTTATATCACCTGCAGGACAAAGCAGCAAGGACACATGGACTTTTTTGTAACCAAAACATATGGTGGCATCTAGGTGATTAAAACTCTTTAAATCATGAAAAATTTGAGAGGAGGATTTTTGCTACTAAAACAAAAGCATCATCTCTTGCATTAACTGGAAGAGATTTTTTTTTAATTCAGAGTTCCCAGGTCTTTATGAAGTGCTTTGGAATATTTGGTTGAACAAATAATCAGTATACACAACAATAACATTTGGGGGCATGGCAAGACTCTTCGATTTGGGTGAGAAGACCTGGCTTTGAATTCTAATTCTGCTCTTTATTATGTGTGTCACCTCAGCCTACTCTCCTTCCATTGCAGAGTGTCAGTTTCCTCAGCTATAAAAATGGATGATCCATAAGGTCTTTACCCATCTTAAGATCTTAAGATCTAGGAAGCAGAGAAATGGGAAAGAGGATGCAGTGAAGATGTAGAATCTGGAGGAAGTGAATTCAAACTCTAAGAAACATATCACCTATATGGCTCGGGACAAGTCACTTAAGATCTCTTAGTCAAGTTTCCTCATATCTAAATCTACATCACAGGGCTGTTGTGAGGATCACTGTGCTGTGTGAACCTTGAAGTTCCCCAAAAATAGTAGCTACTTTTATCATCAATTCAAATATAATAATATTAGACATTATGGAAATGGTAGTTCCAAACCTGTGATTTTGAAACCTCTTCCTCCTCATACCTTGAAGACAAGCATACTATTTTTCATTCATGTGGCACTCCTATTGGAGAATTGAGTAGAGCCTATCAGTAGTATTCTAATAGCTAAAACCTACCTGAGTCCTTTAGAATGGTGATGTGACTACAAAAGGAAGGACTTATTGAGTACCTTCACCTGAGGTTGTCTTCTATTAGACGCTTAAACCAAAGAGAAGAGGATTTGTAGAACTTTGCCTGGTATCTGGTACTAAAAACAATGTCCGAGTCTGTCATCCTCAGCCATTGTTGTTCCTTCGATCTTGCTGACAGTAAGGTCAATAGATGGACTAAAGCAATATTTCTGATCTTATTAATAAATGAAGGATGACAACTAAAGTCAGGCTTGTCCAATGGACATTGCTCCAAAGTAAGACAACAAAGACTTTCTGTGGCTTTTGCTCACAAACTTGCAGTAGAGTTTTACAAGAATGGGCATGTTGGTGCTCTTAAGGGACAAAGAAAGGCTCCACTGAGGACACCCAGAGCTACTTAGTGTGCCCCTCTGAAAAGCACACAATGGCATACCCAGGTCTATGGGGACTCAATCACAATTACTAAGGAAAATCATGGGTGTATTCAGATGTTGTTGTCAGTACTTCTCCATGGTACACAGAGAACATGACTGCTCTCAGAAGACACTAGATATCAGGGCCATGAGCTCACTAGGCATCAACCTGATGGAACCCCCAAATGGACAACAGAAAATAGGCAGGGGAGTCCCTTGAAGCCCAAGCCCAGTGCCTTTAATAGTTTAATTTCCATTCATTTGCCTCTGAAGAAAAATGGCTAATGAGGGTGGAGGTGGGTTGCTGTTGCCATAGATTTAGGGGTTGAATAGGTAATGAAAATGATGCAAGAAAAAAGAAAAGAAATGAGAGAACCAGTGAATCCTTTTTAAAATATACAGAAAATAACATAAAAAATTTCAAAAGGCGACATCAACAAACAACACTCTTTTCTATCAACTAATACAATTAACATTTAAAACTGTACTAATGAAAATTAATAGCTTCATGGGTGATTTTCTTTTCTTCCTTGTACATTGGAATAATCCTACCTATTGCTGCCTATTCATTACATAATAACAAGTGTAAATTTTAAAAAGAGGAAACATCTTCCTGCATATGTTTCAAGTAGCCTTCAGTCTTCATTGTTTTTCCACTCATTTCTGACTCTTCATCACCCCACTTGGAGTTTTCTTGGCAAATATACTGGAGTGATTTGCTATTTCCTTTTCCAGATGATTTTACAAATGAGGAAAATGAGTCAAGCAGTGTTAAGTGATTGTCTGGGGTCAAAGAGCCAGTAAACATCTGAGATCAAACTTGAATTCAGGTCTTTCCAACTCCACTCCCAGTCCTCTAGCCACCACTGTACCTACCTGTTATGTTTCAAGTAGCCAGTCACCCAATATGCTAGTTATGTGCCAGGTGGAAGATGGTGACCTAGCAAAGCTTCTTCTTTCCAGTCCATTGCATTTCTTTAGTAGTTTCCTTAATCCAATCAGCCAAGCCTCAGAGACAGCAATGGCCCCTGTTGGAAATAATCTCCAAGTTTTCTAACCATGCCTTGAAGTGATAGATCAGTCAATTCTAAGGTCAAAGAATCCTAATTGTACAAGCTCAGGATGGAATTTGGTCAGTTGATTCAAATTTTCTTCATTTAAACCTTTCTTACAGCCCCTCTGGATTCTATACATCTTCCATAAAAACTATGTTAAAACATTCAATTTCAAAATTAAACACTCTCAGATGTAGAAGGGACCTCAAAGTACATTGAGTCTGGCCCATAATACAACAAGAATTCTTTTTGCAATGTGGTGGAGATAATGGAGATAGAATCAGTTGTCAGCTGTTAGTCTAAGCATAGCGTGGTGAGAAGACTTTGGCCAAATAAAGCAAAAAAAGGTTGAGGAGAATATTAATAATATTTCCTGTAGCATTAAAGGATTATCATGCCCAAGACACTTAATAGAAAAAGTAAGTTACTTACACAAAGTCATAAAAAGAACAAGTAAAACAGGCGCCTGGGTAACTTCCAGGACTCCACATACTTCCCCTTTCTGCTATGAGAACTGACCTACAGTTTCCTCAAAAAGATGAATTAAAAGTTTCCAAACTTCAGAAAGTCTCATTCCCTGAGGACTTGAGTTATGTCCAAAGGTTCAAATTCCTCAAATTTCTATACACTATAGATCAGCATTGGAAATGCAGATTCAGTCATTGGAATGTTCCAAGGGTATGATGCTTCCACAGTCAGGAAGAAAAGAGTAAATCTAGCTCCCCTGTTCTATGGAGACTAAACAGGCCATGGGCCTTGGAAAATTTGTTCACTAGGAAAATATAAATGCAGAGAAAATAACATCTTAGGTGTGCTCCTTAATTAAAAGGGTAAGCTTAATGGAGACTTTGCCTCCTGGAAATTTTAATGAAAGCAATACTGACATCTTTATACCTCAGGCTACTGACAAGAAGGATCAATGATGGGTTGATCGTGTTGTGGAACACTGGCACCACTTTCTGTGCAGCCATGAAAGGACTAGAAGAGGGTGATAAATACAGGAGGATTCCTGTCCCATAGAATGTGGACATTGCTGTGAGGCGGCAAACATAGCTAAAGAAGTATTGCTGGTAGCTTTCAGTGGGATAGAATCTCATGATGATTTTGAAGATGTGTAAGAAGGCTACTAAGATGACAAAATGAGGTGGAGGGGGAAGATACTGAACTGTACCATATAAAACATGGATTCAGCGAGGTATGTCTCAGAGGAGAGAGCTTCAAGGGCAGGAAAGTCACAAAAAAAGTGATTGACCACATTGGAAATACAGAAATCAAAAGTGAAGAAGTCTCTGTAAATGGAGGACTTTAGAAGGCCACAAATATAGGAACCAATAGTCTAACATTTGTGCTAGCTGTTGTGGAAGTGCTGTAACGCAGGGTCCTATATAAAGCAACATTTAAATTATTGGCCAAGAGAAAATTTTAGGTAGTGAAAAAAGTCCACAGGCGGAAAAAAAACTACTGTGCTATGAATCTATTGCAGAAGATTAGCATGAAAAGTCCAACCATGATTCATGCAGTAATGGCTGAAGAATATCTAAAATTCATGAAGGACGTTAATGTGAAAAAATACATGGTTGTTTGGTGGTGCAAGTCCTTGGATATGAAGACTGGCACTTCAACTGAGGTGAATTCAAAAAGCGTTAGCTAACCAGGAAAAGCTTTGGTGTTTGAGCTCTTTCTGGACCTAATGATATTGGAAAGACAGTAGGAGATGCTGAGATTCTCCGGGTGGGAATGGTCCTTGAACCTTCCTCCCCATACCCTGAACCTGCATCAAGCTAAGAATGCAAAGCTTTGCTCTGTTCTCCCCATTTCTTGCTTCATACTAGGGGACTTCAACATACAAATTGATGTTCCTCCAACTACTCTAAATCTCACACTTCTCAACTTACTCATCTCCTATGATCTATTCCTGCACTTCATTTTCACTCAAAAATACACCTATCCTTGATCTTGGCACCACCCACAAATGCCCTACTTCCATGTTCATGGCCATTGAAGTCTCCTTATGTAATTACAATCTGTCATTCTACTTGTCTTTCTTTATTGCAATTTCAAAATTTGTTATTTATCCATGCCATGGGAAATAATTTCTTAATGCCTTAGTTGGTAGGAGCCCATGGCATCCACCATGAACAATCTCACCTTTTCCTCATCATGGCCCCTTGGAGAATTGGTTGAACTCTAAACTATGCTCCTCTCTGGAGTCCTTGATCATTTATATCTAAAATCTTGCTCTGCCTAACCTACATTTTTGATCACTACCTCCTACAATAAGTGGATTTGTTGTTGTTGAGCCATTTTTCAGTTGTATCTGCCTCTTCATCACCCTTTTGGGGGCTTTCTTGGCAAACTGGAGTAGTTTGCCATTTCCTCTGCCAGCCCATTTTACAGATTGCTAACTGAGGCAAACAAGGTTAAATGCCAAGGGTCACCCAGGTACTATGTGCCTGAATTCATATTTGAAGTTGTCTTTCTCACTCCAGGACCAGAGCTCTATCAGCTATGACACCTAGCTGCTGCCTATAAGTGGATATATAACCTTAATACTAAAAAATCAGTCATTAAAAAAAATTAGACTGAGAATTAAGATATACAGGCACTGTGGTAGGAGATTCATCTTGCCCTACCGGAAAGTCAGAGGGGTGATGGGGGAGGACATAGGAGAGAACAGATTGGGGAAAAGGGTATACATTGGGATCACTGTTTTGGGGTGGTGGGTAGGGGAAAGAGGGAGACAAAATTTGTAACTCAAAATCTCATGGAAATGAATGATGTAAACTAAAAAAAAAAAAAATAAACAAAAGTTAAGAAAAAAAATTAGAAGACCCCAAAGCTATGTGTAGGAGATGTATTCTTAGACAAATAATAGAAAAGAGGTAATTACAGAAGATATTGTAAATGCTTTTGCGCAGACAAAATTAATGCACCTATAATAAGAAGACAACCAGTTGAATGTGGGAGAAATCTTTGTATCAATTTACTCTAAGATATTGGTATCCATGATTAATTATTTATATTTCTCTGTGAAGTGTAATATACATATATGTATATGTGAATGTGTGTGTGTGTGTGTGTAATATGGCTGCTCCCCAAAATAAGAAAAATGTAAATCAAAATAACCCTGAGACTTCGCTTCCCATAAAATTGGGAAAGAAAATCAACAAAATCAATACTCAGTGTCGGAGGGGCTGTGGGCTGATACGCACATTAATCAATTGTTGGTAAAACTAAGTAATTTTGGAATGTCCTTTGAAATTAGGCAAATAATGTGATTAAAATCCTCATACCCTCTGACCCAAAGGAAGTCATTGGTAAGAAGAAAATTATCATATACATCAAAATATTTATGACAGTCTTTAGAAACAACAAAGAACTGGAAGCAAAACAGATGTCCATCAACTGGAAATGGCTGAAAGAACTGTGGTATCTGAATGCAATGGAATATTACTATGCTTTAAAAAATGATGTATCTGATAACTACAGAGTGGAGAATTCATGGGGAAAAATTATAAAGAGGTGAATTTAGGCTGGATATTAGGAGGGGGAAGATTTCCAAGCCATTACCACTGGACAAAGTGAAATGAGTATCCTCAAGAGTCAGTGGCTTTCCCTTTAAACATAGGTTGGATACCTGGTTGGGAATGTTAAGAGATGAGATATCTTTTGGGATATGAGTTAGATTATAAGACTAAATTCTTTTGTACCTTGATTCTAATTCTAAATTATATGACTTTATTTATTTAAAAAACTTAGAAGAAAAAAAATAACAAAAAGAAAAAACCCAAGTGCTAAGAATTTTTATAATCAGGCCAAAGTTAATAAAACCTTTATTACTACTTTTAAAAAAATGTTTAGATTTCATTCCATAATGGCAGAGGGCCGGACTGCATTCAAAGCAGTTAATCAGTGAATAAAAATTTATTGGGTTTTTACTGTATATCAGTCACTATGAAAGATCCTGTCCGTGACTGCCTGTGTGACCATGAATAATTAAATTCTCAGTTCTCCTACACAACTCCCTAAGAATATGCATTAGGCCAAGTTTATCAATTTGCATCAGTACAGGCAGCTGCTGCTGGAGGTCTAACCAATACCTCTCTTCATCTGGCACTGTCCTTCAAATGCAAAAGCTTAGGAAGAATAATAGGTGATGTTCTACTGGACATTTATTTTTAATATTTTATTCATTTTGAACTTAAATACAAAAAGAGAGAAAAAATAGCATTTCCACATATACAGCAGAGCAAGAAGAGACTCAATATAAAGCCATGAATCTTCATTTCAGACAGAAAAGCACTGTAAAAAATAGTACACATTGTTTTTGGTGCTACCCTGTTTTTCTGTGCTTCCTTCAAAGTTTTCATTTATTCTCTGCCATATAATTGTATTGTACTATAAATATATATCTATATTATATTCTATTTATATTTTCTCCCCCTCCCCACCCCATCCTAGAGAAGGCTCTCATTAAACACAAATATATGTGTGTATGTATATGTATGTATATAAATGGACATACTTATATACTTACACACATGTGTGTAAAATCATACTATGTGTCTGTTTATCAGTTCTTTCTCTAAAGGTGGATAGCATCTTCCTTCACAGATTCTTTGTAGTTGGTTTGAATATTTATGTTACTCAGCATGAATGAGTAATTCAAAGTTGTTCTTAGGACAATACTTCTGTTACTATGTGCCATGTTCTCTTGCTACTGCTCATTTCATTATTTCACGTAAGTCTTTCAATGTTTTTTTTTTCTAAAATCAACTAGCTGACCATTTATTGTAGAACAATCATATACCACAACTTGTTTAGTCATTCCCTAATTGAAGGCACCTATAATTTTAGTCAATTTGATAGGCGTAAGATAATATCTCAAATTGTTTTAATTTGCATTTCTTTAATCAATAATGCTTTAGAGCATTCTTTCATATGACTACATATATATAATTTTATTTATTTATTGAAAGAATTTTTGAAATTGAAAGTTTTTATTGAAAAACTGCCTGTTTGTGACCTTTGATTATTTATCAATTGTAGAACAACTCATGTGATTATAAATTTGACAAAATTTTTTATATTAAAGAAATGAAACCTTTATCTGAAAGACATTCTATGAAGAATTTCCCTAATTTTCTGCTTTCCTTCATCTTGTCTACGTTATTTTTATTTGCCCAAAATCTGTTTAATATAATTAGAATTATCTATTTCAAACCTCAAAATACTATCTCTTGTTTATTCATAAATTGTTCTCCTATACATAAGTCTGTTAGGAAATGTGTTCCATGTCCTTCTAATTTTCTTATGATATCACCTTTTATATCTAATTCATGCATCCATTTTGATCTTCTCTTAGTAAATGGCTTAAGATATTGGTCTATGGCCAATTTCTGACACACTGCTTTCCAGCTTGCCCAACAATTTTTAGCAAATAATGAATTCTTATCCCGAAAACTTAAATCTTTATATTTGTCAAACACAAGGTTAATATAATCCTTTATTACTGTGCGTTGTATGTCTTCACGGTTCCACTGAGCCCCCTTTCTGTTTCTTAACTAGCAGCAGATAGTTTTGATATTTAGTGCCGTATAATGTATTGTATGATCTGGTACTGCTAGACCACCTTCCTTTGCACTTTTTATCATTAGAAACTTGGAAATTCTTTTTTTTTTTTTTTGCCTTTTGGAGGGCAATTAGGGTTAAGTGACTTGCCCAAGGTCACTTAGCTAGTAAGTGTTAAATGTCTGAGGTCGGATTTGAACTCAGGTCTTGACTCCAGAGCAGGTGCTCTGTTCACTGCACCACCTAGCCACCCTGAAATTCTTGACCATTTGTTCTTCCAAATCAATTTTATTAAATGTTATAACATGCAATAATTTATGTGGAACGACATCAAATAAATACGTAGATTAGGTAAAACTGTCATTTTTGCTATACCAGTTTTGTTTACACATGAAAAGTGATATTATTCCAATTACTTAAATCTGCCTTTATTTGTATAAAGAGTAAGTTTTATGATGCATTCAAGAAGTTTCTGGCTCTGCCTTGGCAGGTATACTCTCAGATGTTATACTGTCTACAGTTATTTAAAATGGGGTATCTCTTACTATCTCCTCTTTCAAGGTTTGTTGGTGATATCTAAAAATGCTGATGATTCACATGGGTTTATTGCTACTTTGCTAAAATTGTGTATTGGTTAAACTAACTTTTAATCATGTCTTTAGGGCTTTCCAAATATTTCATCATATTGTCTGTATACCTCATTTCCTGCTCTGATTCCTTTGATTTCTTTTTCTTCTCTTATTACTATTGCTAGCATTTCTAAAATAATATTGAACAATATGGGTGACACATAGTGTAGTTTCTCTGTTTATCTTTTGATATCAAATCTATTTTAGCTTTAGCTTTGTCTGAGATGATGTTTGCTGCCCTGCTTTTTTTTTTATATCAGTTAAATCATAATAAATTCTACCCCAGCCCTTTATTTTAACTCTCTGTGTATATCTCATTTTTATTGTGTTTCTTATAAGCAACATATTGTTGAATTCAGACTTTTAATCAATTCTGCTATCCATTTCCATCTTATGGGAAAATTTATCCCATTCACATTCATAGTTGTTACTAATTGGATATTTCCATTCATCCTCTATTTCCTCACTATTCTTCTTGCCCTACTTACTCTATTCTTTCTCACAGATCTAATTTATTTTTAACCACTACCTTACTCTCCTATTTGTTAATCTACCCATCCATCTAAGAGTCTCTCTTTTATCCTCTATCCCCACTCACTACCTTAGTCTACCTACCCCCTTAAAAGTCCCTAATTTATCCTCTCCCCTACTCTTCTAATTCTTAATCTACACACTCTTCTAGAAGTTCTCCCCTTATCCTATTCCCTCACCCTCTTATTTCTTTATAGATTTAGTAGAGTTTTATACACTTCTAGGTGTATATGTTGTTCCCTCTTCAACCCATTTCTGATGAGAGTAAGCATCTAGCGCTACCAGCACTCTACCCCCATTTATTTCTTCTGTATCAGTTCTTCCTTTCACAACCTATTTGTATGAGATAATTGCTCCTCTTGACCTCTCCCTAACCAATTTTTTTAGAATCACCCCTTATTACTTAGCTCAATCCCGACCTTTCTTTCAAAATTCCCAAGTAATGATGACAATCTTCAGACTCCTGATAGCATTTTCACATCTAAGAAGTAAACAGTTTGACTTTATACTACTTTTCAGCAAAACATTGAGAACAACAATACAGTAATGATGACTATTCCTCACCCCAAGTCACTTAACAATAGGTGGCCCAGATTCACACAAAAATGGCAGACTCAACACATCATAACGTTCTGTGGTAAAGGAATTTGATTAAAGCTCTTGTGAAAAGATGAGCAGATATTAAATCTTCAAAAGATTTTAAATATAAAAATATGCAGTTTCTCCAAATTTCTAAAAATTGTGGATCATAGGGTCAGATATTGGAAGTGAATGAAGAGAAATATTTTCCAAATTCAGGATGGAAAGAGAGAAGTTACCACCCATGATGTATGGAAAATAATGACTGTATCAGACTAGGAGAGGACATACTTTAAAGGTCATAGAGTAGAAGAAAGATACTTGAACACTTTTCTCCCAAGTTAAAACAAGGCACCTAATGAAGACTTTGCCTTACTCACAATTTTCCTAAATGCACCACTGACTTCCTTGTTCCTCAGACTATAGACCAGAGGATTCAACATGGGGATGACCATGGTGTAGAACACTGAAGCCATTTTGTCTGTGTCCATGGAATGCCTGGATCTGGGTTTTAAGTACATGAAGATTATGGTCCCATAGAAGATGGACACAGCTGTGAGATGGGAAGCACAGGTAGAAAAGGCTTTCTGCCGGCCCTCAGCTGAGCGTATCCTCAAAATGGCGATGAAAATGAAAAAATAGGATTTCAAGATGAAAAAAAGGGCAAAGAATACATTGAATCCTACAGCAAAGAAAATAATCACTTCATTAATGTATGAGACAGAGTAGGAGAGAACCAAGAGGGGTGGAACATCACAGAAAAAGTGATGGATAATGTTGGACTTGCAAAGGGAGAGGCTGAAGATGTTTCCTGTGTGAATAGAGGCAAAAAGGAAACCACAGATGTGGGAACTAATGGCCAGACAAGCACACACACTGGAGGTCATGGTAGTGGTATAATGGAGGGGCTTACACACAGCAGCCTGGCGATCATAGGCCATAGCAGCCAGGAGATAACTTTCAGCAGTGGCAAAGTACACAAAGGAAAACATTTGTGCAGCACATCCATTATAGGAGATGGTTTTGTCCCCTGGGAGGAATCCAGCCATCACTTTAGGAGTGATGGCTGAAGAGTAGCCCAAATCTACCAGAGAGAGATTACTGAGGAAAAAGTACATGGGTGTGTGGAGAAAAGAGTCCCACAATATCAGGAGAACTAGGCCCAGGTTCCCCACCAGAGCAATGAGGTAAATTATAGTGAATATTATGAAGAGGGGGACCTGAAGTTCAGGGGAATCTGTTAATCCCACAAGGATGAACTCCTTCACCACTGAACAATTCTCCATAAATATCTTGTAGGGATTTTGATGATTCACCTGGAACAAGGGAAACACAAAAACAGAATAAATCGTTGTGTTTGTTATTCCTTTGTGAAGGTTATAGAACCATATATGGTATAAAAAGAAGCTACAAAATTTCTTTAAATAAAAATTGTAGGGTTTTGACGTATGATAAATTAACATCATACTAATGTTGCAATTATGATTTTTCAGCGCACATCACAAGTCCCCTTATACTTATTAAGATCATTACTGACCAGGTCCTCAACTTCCACTATTCCCATGAGCTTCATCTTTACTCTGCATCAGTCACATATATTGTGCCCATACTATCAAGCCTCCAGCTCCATGACCTAGACCTCTGAAATTCTTCTTGAATACATCCTCCTGCTTTTCCACTACAGATTCTACCTTACCTTCCCTTTTTCTAGATCTACTCCTTACCATAAGCACCAGTTTCTTCATCCCTATCATGTTTCCAACTGTATTTCCCCCACTATGGCCTCACTCTCTCCCCTTCATGGGATTGAACTAATGATTGACTGCTCCAGTGATAGTCCCTCAGCTCGCCTAAAATTCCTTTCTCTGTTGCCTTTCAGAAGACATTCCAACTCAGAGTTATGCTCACTATGTATCTTCAATGGTGCCACAAAGAGAGGGCAAAAGGTCCACAAATATGCTGTGGTGTGTTCTCTATAGAAACATGTTATTCTCTTGCCCCTTGCATACTCCCTGGTACAAAGAAATCCAGTTATTCTTCCCCCATTAACTCTCTATACCACTTTCTTATATGACTTTCTTCCCCTTGCAACAGCAAAGAGAGATGTCATAACTCTTGGTTTCTCTCATTTCCCTGCTCAACCCTCCAAACCTCTCTTCATTTTTCCCTTTTCCCTTTTGCTTTGTCTCATATCTCAGAAGAAGAGGTGGATCTTCTCACTACCAAGGTTAATCTCTCTATCTGCTCTTCTTCTCATCTCCTACTATCTGCTCCAAAAATACTAATAGATAGGATTTGGATAGTACCATTAGTTTAGAAAAGTGACTTACTAATATTACCTCATGTGATCTTCACAACCAACCAGGAATGTAGGTAATGTACCCATCTTATAGAGGAGGAAGCAGACAGAAGTAAAAGACTAAGCAAGGGTCACCTACTAATTGTCTGAGACTCAGTTTGAACTCAGGGTTTTCTGAGCCCAGGCTCAGTACTGTATCCACCCAGAAGCTTCCAAGAATCCAATCCCTCCATCATTGTTTTAGTTTATTTATGTTTATTTACTTATTTATTCTTATATAATTTCTCACTGTCTATTATTTACAATAATCAATAGATTCTGTCATTTAAAAAAATTATTTAAAAAATGAATCTTCCAAACATTTTCAATTTGCTATTCCTAAAGCACAGATGTACTTTGTCTCCCTGATGCTCAGTGATATTCAGTGGAGCACTTCTGTTTCTAGAATAAAATATGAATAAGTCCTGCACAGTCTCTCTCCATCCTATCTTCGTAGATTGATTTCATATCATTCCCCATTTCATGTGTTCCACATGCCAGGCAGATGGATCAACATTCGTTTCTCCATCCTTCTTCTCCCATCTCCCATCAATGTGCCTTTGTACAAGCTATCCTCCATGCCTCTGAAGCTCTATCTCTTCAACACTTCCTTTTAGAATCTCTGACTCCCTGAAATATGAAGCTCAACTGACACTTCCAGTACTCAGAAGCTTTCCTGTTCTTCTCATTGATTGTACTCCCCCCATTTAAACAGTATATATTTTCTATTGATTTTTCTATGTAAAAAAAAAAAAAAAGTGTTTTCTACCTGTAGGCTGTAAGATCATTGAGGGTGGGAAATATTTGCATTTGATTGCCTGTGTGTGTTTGTGGTGGGGAATGGGTGAATTTGAACTCAAGTCTCTCTGACTCCAGGTTCCATACTATATCCACCTGGAAACTTCTGAGAGTCCAACCCTCCATCATTGTTTTCATTTATTTTCTTCCTCTTATACAATTTTTCATTCCCTATTATTTACACTCATGCCTAGATTCTGCCATCTTTTCTCAGAGAAAAGCACAATATCTGGTTCAGAATCCACACTAAATAAATCCTTGTTGAATTGAATTAATTTAATAAATAAAATTGAATACATGAAAACTATTGGATAGGAAAACATGACAAAACAACAATAAAGATCACAAATTTCTCCTTAGTCTTAATAGATTCACTCATTTAAAACTTCCAGTAGCTGTAAAGTCCATCTAGTCCAGTCTCTTTATTTATAAGTGACTTGCCCAAAGTCTACATAGCTGTCTCAGGATTTGAACCATAGTACTCTGCTTCCAATTTCTTCTCTCATTAAGGAATCCATCATGTGAGGGAAAGACTAGAGAGCTCTGAATTTAGAGAGCTGGGTTCTGGTCCTGGTACTTCCACTAATTTATTCTGGAGCTTTAGACAAGTCACCTCCCCAACCTGGGTTCAGTTACATGGCCTGCAGGTTAAGGGAATAAGGCCACAGGTAACTTTTTATACCCAAAATATATTGTGTGACTCTAGACCATTGCAATTCTTTAAATCATGGGACAAACTAGAAAGGAGTTACTACTACAGCAAAAATACTTTCTCTTGCAAGAGCTGGAAAGGATTTTTAGAAATTCAGAATTCACAGTTCTTTATTGAGTGCTTTGAAATACTTGGATGAACAAATAATGACAATTGGTGGCATGGCAAGATTATTTGATTTGGGTGAGAAGACCTGGCTTGGAATTACAATTCTGCTCTTTATTGAGTTTGTCAACTCAGGCAAGACCCCTACCATCTCAGAGCCTCACTTTCCTCAGCTATAAAGCTGGAGGATCTTAAGATCCAAGAGGCAGATAAGTGACAAAGATGATAGAAGAAGGATACAGAAACTGAAGGAAGAGAGTTCAAACTCTAAGACACTTGTCACCCCTAGACAAGTCACAACATCTCTCAATCTGTTTTCTTGTCTCTAAAATGGAGGTTATAACAGCACATACCTCACAGGGTTTTTGTGAGAATCAAATGAGATCTTGAAAAGTACAGTGCTTTGTGAGCCTTGAACTTCCTAATAAATGCTAGCTACTATGAGCATGTATTTAAATATAATGACACAAAACATGAAAATAGCAGTTCCAAATTGCTGATTTTTGAACCCTCTCCCTCCTCATACCTTGAATACAAGGATACTATTCATGCCATCCATGTGACATCCATATGACACGTGGCATTCATGTGACATTCATATTGTAGAATTGAATAGAGCTTATCACCAGTATTCTAATAGCTGAGACCTACCTGGGTCCTTTAGGATGGTGACAAGACTCCAAGAGACAGGACTTATTGAGTACCTTCACTTAAGGTTGTTGTCTATTAGATGCTTAATCCAAAGAGAAGAGAACAGGATTTATAGAAACTGGCATCTAATGCTAAAAGCTTAGAGTTTTTGATGTCATGGTCTATTGTCCTCGGCTACTGTTGCTCCTTGGATCTTGCTGACAATAAGGTCACTAGATGAACTAAAGCAATGTTTCTGACAGTTTTAATAGATGAAGGAACGTCAAGTTTGCCCAGTGTACACTGGTCCAAAGTGAGACATCAAAGGCTTTCTGTGACTTTTGGTCACAAACTTGAAATAGAGTTTTACAAGGATGAGCATGTTGGTGCTCTTAAGGGACAAAGGCTCCACTGAGGAGACCCAGAGATACATAGTGTGCCCCTCTGAAAAGCACATAATGGCATGCCCAGGTCTGTGGGGACCCAATCACAATTACTAAGGGAAGTCATGGATGTATTCAGATGTTGTTGTCAGGACTTCTCCATGATACATGGTACATGGAACGTGACTGCTCTCAGGAGACACTAGATATCAGGGCCATGAGCTCACTAGGCCTACATCTGAAAGAGCCACCACATGGACAATAGGAAAATAGGTAGGAGATGAGACAAGTCCTTTAGTTTCCAATAACAATGCCTTCTAATAATGCAGGTTCTATCCATTTGCTTCTTTGAAGAAAAACATCTAATGGGGGAGGGATGATGTATCCAGAGATTTAGGAGTATAATAGGTAAGAAAAAAGAAAAGAAATAAAAAATAACAAGTGGATCATTTAAAAAATTCATACAAAACAGAAGGAATTTCAAAAGGGGACACAGACAAGCAATATAGTTTTACTATTGATTAAATACAATAAATATTTAAAACTGTACATAATGAAAATTAACAGCTTCATTGTGATCTTTTTCTATTATTTGTATATTGAAAAGACTATGTCTGTTAATGCTTACTAGGTTCATAATCAAACAAAACACCAACATGTAAATTAAAAGAATGAGCAAAAATCTAGCTGTGCATGTTCCAAATAGTCCCCAAATAAACTAATTAGGTGCCAGGTGGAAGATGAGGACATAGCATGGTTTCCTTTCTTCATTCTACTGCACTTTTTAGTAGTTTCCCTAATCCAAACACCCAAGCCTCAGAGAGTCACTGCCCTTGTTGGAAACAGTTTACAAGTTCTCTCACTATGCCTTAAAGTGATAGGTTGGTCAATTCTAAGGTCAATGACTCTGAATTCCAGTAGCTCTGGTTGGATTTTGAGCAGATGTATTAAAGTTTTCTTCCTTCTACCCTCTGCCCTCAATCTGCCTGGATTTTACAAATCTTTCATAAGAACTAAGTTCAAACATTCATATTTGTGATTAGGAGCAGAATCAGAATGTGGACCCACATCATCTCACCCCCAATGAAATGTTTCAAAGCACAATACAGTCTGAATTTTTTAACTCTCTTAACCTCTTTCCCTGAATTGTTTGAGGCAGTAGGTCTCAACCTTCCTAGTGCCACAACCCCTTAATACAGTTCCTCATGTTGTGGTGACCCCCAACCACAAAATTATTTTTGTTGCTACTTCATAACTGTAATTTTGCTACTGTTATGAATTGTAATGTAAATATCTGATATGCATGATGTATTTTCATTGTTACAAATTAAATGTAACCCACAGGTTGAGAACCACTGATTTAAGGGCTGCTATCTCATTTTATTGCTAGAAATCTTATCAAATTATTATGTGATATAATTTAAATGTATAGGTCATATAATGTTAAATATGGAAAATACTATTTGATTCTACTTCATAATTTTTATAAGTAAGTCACTGATGTCAAGAGAGGAAAAGGAACCTCTAACATCAATGGGTAGAACCAGGATACTAACTCTGGTTTCCTAACTCTCAGATCAATGTTATTTCATCATGCCAAAAAAAGACTTAAATGATGTCAGAATCAGAGTACCTTATTTTATTATAATCCTAATTTTACAAATGAGGAAACTAATGCTGAAATATATTGACTGACCTCAAGTTAAAGAGATAATGAATGTCTGGGGCAAAGTTTGAGCTCATTTTTCTTGACTCCACCTCCTTTGCTCTATTTTCTCTACTGGTTGAGAGTAGATTGTACAGTTGAGTTGGAAAGAAGCTCTTGAGCTGAACTTGGAAGGAGCTTTGGGTCTTCAAGAATCAGTTCCACCTGTCTTGCGTTAGATTTTCAATATGAGCATTTATACCTTGAAAGCTACCAGATGCTACAAATCATGGCTTGATTATTATATTTTTAGGTCAATCTTGGCAAGGGAAAGACACACCTTTTCCTCCAAAATAAGGGAAAAGAAGGCAAAAATAGGGGATAAAGAGTTGTAGGGAGCAAGGAGTTGGGGGAAAAGGAAGCCGAAAAGGCATAATATCTTGATCTGCTCAGATGGAGGGGTAAAGTGGCATAATAGATCTTAGGAGACAGAAATGTATTTTTAAAAATAATCCCTTTTGGAGTGTGTGATAGTGTTAATTGTGGAAGAAAAATGCTTTGGGACAGTGAGGGGTCAAATGAGACAATAATCTAAGATTTCTAGTGAGCTCAGTCAGTGTGGTTTTGTGACTTGTTCAGCAGCACATTAATAGAACCAGAAAAAGATTGAATATAGATGTAACCCAGGGTTTGAGTGACTTGAAGGTCAAAAGGGGTATGTGATTCTAGGGTAGCTCATGGGTAAAGCTGAATCAGTCAGCTACAGTGTCAGATCTATGAGGGGAAAGGAGATAAGTTACAGTAGGAGAGAAGCACTTTGAAAACAGGAAGGATGGTAGGAACCAATGTTCAGGCTAAGGAATATATTTAGGCTGAGAAGGAATGAGGTAGAATATGTGATGGAAAGATTGAAGGTTATGGGCAGAGAGGAATTTTAAGAGTTCTGGAAGATAGAGTTGGGACTCTTAAAAGATTGATGGCTCGATAAATGATTTATCTATCACTATATATAGCTAGAAGCAGCTAGGCAATGTAGTGGATAGGTTGCTGAGCTTGGGAATCAGGAAGACTCTTCCTAAGTGCAAATCTGACCTCATACATTTAATAGCTATGTGACTCTGGGCAAGTCATTTCACCTCATTTGCCTCAATTCTTCATCTGTCAAATGAACTGGAAAAGGAAATGACAAACTGCTCCAGGATCTTTGCCAAGCAAACCCCAAATGGGGTCACACAAAGAGTTGGATACAATTGAAATGATGGAACAATAACTATGTGACTAAGGTTCTGTTGAAAATGTTCTCTGTGCCTCCTATATACCCCTCCATTATAATACCACCATGACATTCTATGTCTGTGGTTTTCTTAGTTCCTCCATTAATTCAGGAAACACCCTCAGCCTCCACTTCTGCAGTTCCAATGTGATCCATCACTTTTTCTGTGGTATTTTACCCCTCCTGGCACTCTCCTGTTCTTATACATATATCAATGAGTTGGTTTCTTCTTTCTTCCAAGGATTCAGCGTCTTTTTACTCCCTTTTTTATTTTGAAATCCTGCTTATTCATCTTCATTACTATTCTGAGGATGGCAGCTGAAGGTTGCAAGAAAGTATTCTCTACCCATGCTTCCCATCTCACATTAGTACCCTTAATCTATGGGACAATAATCTTTATGTATTTAAAATCTGACTCTAGTCATTCCATGGATACAAAATGGTTTCAGGGATCTACACCATGGTCATCCCCAACTTGAATCTTTCAGTCAGCAGCTTAAGGAATGAGGAGGTCAACAGTGCTGTTTGGAAAGTTCTTGAAGGGACAAATTCTTCATTGGATCTCTCCTTTTAACTGAGAAAATCTCAAATTTCTTCCCTTCTTTGATTTTTAAGGCCCATATTCTGATTCAGGAGTAGGGAACCTATGGCCTCAATGTCACATGTGAACCTTTAGGTCCCCAAGTACAGCCCTTTGACTGTAGAAGTTTGGATTCAGTCAAAGGGCCACACTCGAGGACCTAGAGGGCCACAGCTTCCCCACCCCTGTTTTATTTCCCATGAAGGAGAACTGACTTCTTCCACTAAATTCTGAGAATGGGAAATTTCAGCCTTGATTGACTTTAAGCATCTGATTTTGAAATACACAGCTTTTAGAAATGTGGGGAAGCTGAGTTTTTCCTCATAATCCCATTCCTCCTCTGAGGATACTTTTCACAGTTTTATAAATAATCAGTTTATCTTTTCAAAAAGAATTCAATCAAATTTTCATAGCAGAGAGAGATCTGTATTATATGCTCTAATAGAAATAGCCTTTGGGTCTCTGCCATTTGCTTTTTGTATGACCCTGGGCAAGTCACTGTTAAGTGATTTGGGGGACATATATAATCCTGGATTTCTTTATTATGTTCCTGAAGAGTCCCATAGAAAATCATGTTATTATTCTCCCTAAGCCTTGCATTTGAGGATGGTGGCTTGGGAAGAAGTTTGTGTATAGACTCCCTAATGTGGCAACATTCTCTAGTAATGTAGATTGGGAACTTCTGAGTACTTTATATTTTTAGAATATTTCCTGGAGTGAAGTGAGAGCTTAAATTAATTACACATCGTTACACAGCCAGTCATAGATGGGACCTAGTATAGTGCCTGGCACAGAGTAAGAACTTTTAAAATGTTTGTTCCCTGGTTGATTACCTTGCAAGCAGTCTTTTGTCCATTTTGCCTTATGGTGTCAAGTTTTTGTAGAGTGGAAAAAGTCTTATTTAAGCAGGGAAGGCTTCCATATACAAACATCCAAGGCTTTTCTGTGTGTTTCAATTTTTCTAACTTGTATTTATTGATAAATCCACTATTACATAATATTAGAATCACAGAATTAGAGTCAGAATATAACTCAGCAACCATATAGTGCAACCTTCACTAAAAAGGAATCCCCACTGTAACATTCCTGAGAAGGAGTTATCCAGTCTTTAGTTAATGACTTCCAAAGAGGAAGAAACTACTTCTACTTCCTTTCAAGGTAATCCATTCCAATTTTGTACAGCTCTAATAACTAGTAAATTTTCCCCTGATATCAAACCCAAATGTCTCTTTATATCTTCATCAATTGCTCTTGATTTTATCCATTGATTTCAAACAGCATAATTAGAATTTATTCTACACATGAGTTTTTCAAATTATTGAAGACAGCTATCATGTTATAGATACTCTCCACCCCAAAATCTTCTCTTCTTCAAATTAAATATGTCCATTTTTTTAATTGATTTTAACACATAACAGGAAATTGAGGCCCAGAATTATACTAGTAGCCTTCACTTGGATTCATTTCAACTTATTAATGTTCTTCTTATACTGTCATACCAAGAACTGACAACAAATCAGTCCTACGTGAGGGCTCTTCATTCACTTCTTCTTTGATGTATTTTTCATTTTGGTCTAACTGAAGGAAAGTCAGCAGTCTTTTCTCACTTTGCTGTGATTAGATTAGCACTCTATAAAACTAATTCCCTTTCCTTCTCTTTTCCACAGAAATCTATAATTTTCTACTCAGAAAGTCATATAGCACTGAGATTGTGACACCTGACACAGTGCTTGAACAATAGTAGGTGCTTAGTATTTGTTTAGTGATTAATTTTTTTTAATTTTATGTAGTAAAATTCTTCATTTCAGGGAAACACTATTGTATTTATTTGAGGAAAAGGAGTCATGGTGCCATAGTGGAAAGTAGTCTAAATTATCAATAAAAAATCTCATAAAGTGTGCTTATTTGTTACAAATGGAACATGGTATGTGGTAACAATGATTGTCCTCTATGAATAGTCAGGACCATGGGCAAGAGATTAATTAGCACTATTCATCTGCCCACCAACTGCTCAGCTGTTACCTTCCCACCTACCGATACAGAAAAATGATTTGTTCTGGTTTTTTCCTGATTGCATCATCTGTTTTGCCAAAAACCTTTTCTTCATAGTCTATTATGTTAATTCAAAGCTTCTACATTCACATCATTAACTTGTAAGATTTACCCATTAATTATAAATGAGAGGATTCTAGGAAGATAACAGGAAAAGGCAGGAACAAATTTGTGGTCAATTGGTAGACCATTTTTCTTTTGTTACTCTCATCCACTTCTATTTCATGAAATTTATGCAAGTCAATAACTGGACTATGGAACAGAAGAAATATTTCCGGCTAAACAAAAGGAAAATGAGCTACCTACCAATTGACCATATATGTTCCACAAATGTAGTCAAAAT
Source organism: Pseudochirops cupreus (assembly GCA_028627135.1). Taxonomy (NCBI): domain Eukaryota; kingdom Metazoa; phylum Chordata; class Mammalia; order Diprotodontia; family Pseudocheiridae; genus Pseudochirops; species Pseudochirops cupreus. The sequence goes on along the minus strand of CM053583.1, from coordinate 13,931,242 downwards.
ATACTTTCAATATCTAGAGGCCCAGGAATTGAGCTACAAAGACATAGTAGTGTAGGTGCTCACAGGGGAAAATTACTCCTTTGAGACCACCCCCCAGCTCCTCAATCCTCTGATTGTATAACATGGAATTATACATTCCAGTGTTTAGGGACCTACTCCTCATTTCTGAGGGAAACCATAGAGATATTCAGCAAGAGTTGTCAGGGCTTTTCCATTGTGAATAGAAGAAATGAATGCTCTCACAGAAGTAAAGAAATAAAGGATATGGGCTCAGAAGGAAGCAACAAATTGAGCTATCAGATGTGCAAAAAGAACAGCTAGGGGATAAGAAAACCATTTAGAGCCCAAACAATGTGGTTTCCCACAATGCAACTTGATTTCTTAGGTCTCTATGAAAAGAAAGGTCTGTCTGCATATGTTCTATGTAATCATCAACCAAAATAACTAGGCATGTGCAAGGTGGAGATATGAAGGAACAGCACAGCCTCCTTTTATCAGCCCCATATGTCTCAAATTAGTTTCTCTAATGTTGAGCAACTCAGACCTCAGAGAGACTTTCTGCCCCTGTTGTTAGTTGTTAGCAGTCTTGAAAAGGGTTAGGAGGATGTGAAGGGACTACCACTCATTCCCACCTGCATTTCTTGAACTTATTGTCTTCTCTAAATGTCTTAATCCCTAACTGTCAACATTGCATTTCATAATTGGAGGTTCCCAATGTTTGAAATCACTTCATTTGTTCTAGCTCATACTTGAACAAGAATTCTGTCTTCAATGTTCTCAACAATTCAGCATCCACATGAAATTCTTCAATGAGGGGAAAAACAGTTCCTCCTAAAGTAGCCCATTTCACATTGGGATTGATCTATTTAATATTTCCTTCCCAAATAGTTTAAATCACTCTCCAGAATGGGGTATCCATGGATGATCTTAGAGGTGTCATCTGCTACCTCACTTTGGGAAAAGATACTTTCCTGGTTCCTTTACCATGTTGCTTCTAATTCCCTATTCATGTAACCTTACATGTTTGTAGTAAATAAAGGGCTTTCATTTAAACATATAATAGGAACAATTCCTTTCAACACTGGAAATCACATCTTATTCTTTTGCAAAGCCCCAGTTAGTCTCAATAATGAATCTGAAAAGGCATCTAGAACAGCTTTTCTCAAAGTGTAATCTAGAAATTCATGGAGATCCCTGAGACTTTTTCAAGGGCATAAAAATATTAAAATTATTTTCATAGAACAAATCCTTTTAGCTAAGAAGGGCCCAGGGTAGAAAGGTAAGGCAGAAAGGTGGATTGTCCTATTAATAAGAAGCTTTCCCTGTCCATGGTTCTGATTGCTCACAGAGGGTAGGCACTGTTAAAACACGCTGTGTTCCATTTATAATAAATAAATAAATTTAATGAATTCACATGGTATTGAGGATTTAGTCATAATTTACATAGTTTTCTTCCATGCTACAATGATGCTTTTGTTAAAGCAAATATAGTAAAGTTCTCCTGAAAAGATGAAACTCATTATTTAAAACAATCAAAATCACAGAACATCAAACCAATCAATAAACCAAACAAACATTTATTAGGCTCCTACTATTTGTCAAAGAATTGTGCTAGGCAATGAAGGTTCTAATACTATTTGACTTTTTTATATAAAAATCTAGATTTGGGGGGGGAAAGGAAAGGACTCAATTTAGGCATAAATTGTTGATCTAATATCTGCAACCTTAAAGAGGCTGCTTTATCTCCTTCAATTAAACTAACTTTAAAAAGAGAAGAGAAGGGCATGGAGAAAGAATCTCCATATAGGACAGCATTATATACAGTTGTTGGTGCAACAGGACATTGAAAAGCTGAAGAGCATCTAAAGGAAAGCAACCAGATATTGAAATATGAGTAATGGGTAGAAGCTATGATGAGGCAAATTAAGATTTTATATCTAGAAGAACTTACTAGTCACTGGAGACAAATTAAAGCAGAATGGGTCTTGAGAGTCAGGGACATCACTCTTCTTGGATGATTCCTTGTCAGAAATGCTACATTGCTTATTCATTTGAGTATGGGTTAGAGTTTATGCTTATGGGTTAGAGTTTATGAGTGTGGGTTAGAGTTATGAGTTATGGCTACTGAGGTAATTTACAACTTCCACATTCATTGATTCTATTGTTCTAACTCTAATTAATAATGAATTTCTTAATTAACAAAACTATAGAAGACAACCCCCAAAAAATTGAGATGCATTTGTATAGAAGTCTATCCAGTTAATTTAGGATCTTTATTTTCATTTTACAAAGACTTGAGATGAACAAAATGATGAACAAGAATAAGATTATAAATTACTCAGGAGTTTTCAATCTGTATCTGTAAAGGAAGTTAGCCCACTGGGAATTCTATCTGCCTAATCCCTTCCAGGTCACAACTCCACCACCATCCACAAATGCAAAAGTTCAGAGAGAAAAAGTTTTATTTTCTTCCATAATTTTTAGTGATCCTTTGAGGTTATTATTATGAGGATGATGATCCCTAAGTTACTTAAATAGTGACTTGCCCAGAGTTACAGAGTACAAATGACAGACTCACAAGGGCTATTTCCATTAAACCATATCATACCACTTGCTGTTATCAGAATATTTTTAAGCTCCTTTGAAAAGATCAATGGACCCTTTTTAAATTTCAAAAAGTATCATCAACAGAGGACTGGGGTTCTGAGGAAACATTCAAATTCCTCAAATTTCTAAAAATGGCAAATGACAGAATCAGATGTTGGAAGTGGATGTTCCCCTTCAGGATGGAGAGGGAGAATTTAGGTCTCTTGATTCATAGGAAAAAATTAGTGTGCAAGAATTGTAGCTGTTGTACTAAAGTGAGGAAGAAAAATCACTATGGGGTTGTTTAATTAAAATTAGAGGCCTGATAAAGACTTTGTACCCTCAACAACTTTTCTAAAAGCACTCTTAACTTCCTTGTTCCTCAAGCTGTAGATGAGAGGGTTTAGCATGGGGATGACCATGGTGTAAAAGACTGATGCCATTTTGTCTGTGTCCATGGAATGACTAGAACTGGGTTGTAAATACATGAAGATGATTGTCCCATAGAATATGGATAC
>CM053583.1:13906968-13927638 GCA_028627135.1 Pseudochirops cupreus | reverse complement strand
ACTAATTCACTGATGTGTGTGTCAGAGCAAGAGAGAGCCAAGAGGGGTGGAATATCACAAAAAAAGTGAGGAATCACATTGGAACTGCAGAAGCGGAGGCTGAAGGTGTCTCCTGTGTGAATGGAGGAGTTCAGAAAACCACAGAAATAAGAGCCAGTGACTAGACCAGCACACACACTAGATGTCATGCTGGTGGTGTAATGAAGGGGTTTGCACACAGCTACGTGGCGATCATAAGCCATAGCAGTCAGAAGATAACTTTCAACAGTGGCAAATGCCACAAAGAAGAACATTTGTGCAGCACAACTATTGTAAGAGATGATTTTGTTGCCTGTGAGGAGCCCAGTCATCACTCTAGGAGTAACGGCTGTTGAGTAACCAAAATCTACCAGAGAGAGGTTACTGAGGAAAAAGTACATGGGTGTGTGGAGACGAGAATCCCAAGAGATAATCACCACCATTCCCAGGTTCCCCACCAGAGTGATGAGGTAGATAACAGTGAAAATTATGAAAAGGAGCACTTGAAGCTCTGGAGCATCTGTTAATCCCACAAGGATGAATTCTTTCACTTCTGAGTCATTCTCCATTTTGTGAATCACCTAGGTCAAGAGAAAAACATAAAAATCATGGCCAGTGATCAATATTTTATGAGATATATAGAATCTTTTTAAATTAGGAAATGGAACTTCTACTACATAAAAATTGCTTTTTATGTGGGTTAAACTTAATACAATAATACCAATGCTATAATTACAATTTTAATACATAGACAGAGGCAAATTCCCATTATATTTTAAGCTTATGAATGAGCTTACATTTCTGAATAGTTTCTTAACCTTCCTTACCCCATCTACCTACATCTTCATTACACCTCAGCCACACATGGACACAGCTCTACCCTTTTTTTGACCATTATTCATTGACCACCACTCATGTTCTAACTCTGTGAGACAAAACTGTGGAATCTCTTGGATCACAACATCCTGTCTTTTCATTGCACATTCTGCTTCACCCACTTTCAACCTAGATTTACTTCTTACCAATACTCCTTACTAGTTCCTAAATCCCTCCCTGTTTTCCAAGTTTGTTGCCTCTACTCTATTCTACCTTACTTTCCTTCATAGGATTAATCTGTGGTTAACTGGTTCAACCAAACTCCCTCAACTATACTATCCACTCATCAGTCATGCAAATTCTAGGTTATATTTATCTACTTTTTTTTTGTCCCACTGTTGTGATGTTCAATAAGTTCCATAATTATACTGACTGGGTTCACTACAAATTTATGGTATCTTTTCTCACTTGAATCTTCACTGGGATAAAGCAATAAATTCTTCCCTAATTCACCCTCTATCCTACTCTCTGAAGTAAACTACTCCAAAAATTTTTTGTCCTGTACACCCTTCTATGCCACTTTATTTCACCTTCATCTTGTCAGAAATAGATGCCATCCCCCCTGAGCAGCCAACAACTCTTTGTTATTCCCTTTTCTCTCCTCTTTTGCTCCTATTTCAGATAAAGAGATGGGTCCTCTTGACAACATTAACCTCTCCAATTGTGCTCTTCATCTCATCATAATCATCATCATCATCATTCACATAGCACCTTAAGGTTTGCAAAGTGTTTTACAAATGTCACCACATTTTCTCCTCACAATATTTCTGACTGTCATTATTATTCTCATTTTCTAAAAGAAAAACCTGAGGCAGGAAAGATTAAGTGACATTTTCACTGTCACACACCAAGTTAAGTGTCTGAAGCCAGATTTTAACTAAGGTCTTCCTAGCTTGGGGCCTAGGTCTTTATCCACTGGGACACCTTGATGCCTCTTTGAATTTACCCCTTCAATCTTTCAATCTCTTCATGTTATTTTCATTCTCTCTCTCCTTTTCTGCTGTTTACAATAGTACCCACTTATCTAGCCTTAAAGAAAAACAAACTTCACTTGTCTCTGCCATCTATTGAAACTATTGTCCTATTAATTTCCTCTTTTTCACTGAGAAATTCCTAGAAATGAATGTCTACTCCTCTTTCATCAGTTTCCTCACCAACCATTGAAGGCTCAAACTTTTGTATTCTGGTTTCTGAACTTATCATGAAAAAAAAAAAACTTCCTTCGCCAAGGTTACCTGAAACCTCTTATATGCTAAATCCAATGTTTTGGGGTTGTAGTTGTACTTTTTGGGGGGGGGGGGGTTGGTCAATCATTTTTCTGCTTGATCTTTCTTTAGTATTTGATACCAAGACAACTCTCTTTTGCCTTTGATAGTCCCTTCTCACTGAGGTTTTTTCTGACACTATTCTCTCCTAGTTTTCCTACCTACAGTATATTCTCATTTCTCATTCTCTTTAGCTGGATAATTCTCCACCACCCATCCCGTATGCATGCGCTCTGTCTTGAGCAATTTTCTCTTCTCTCTTTATGAGCTCTATTTTGGTAATTGTATCAGTTTTCAGGAATTCAATTTTCATTTCTTTGCAGATAATTCCCATATCAATATATGTAGTCTTGCAAAACAGAACAGTGGGAGACACAATAAGTGAAATCAAGGAAGGGAGAATTAGAATTGATTTACTTTTTAGAATTAGAAAATAGATCACAAGCCTGACACTGAGTTATGATATAGTGTTGTAAGGGTCTTCAATTATCCAGAGGTCAGATGGAGCCCTTTTCCAAAGGCAAATCATCTCAAAACATCTTAAGTTATCTTAATATATCATCTTTCAAAACATGTAGGAACCAATAAGGAGAAATTTTATTCTTGACATGATTCTCACTCACTAATAGAAATTTGTTGCTGGAATGGAAATCATGGGAACCTCAGGGGAAAATGATCACTAGATACTAGAATTTTGGACTGAGGAGAAGAAAAAATTGGCAAAGTCTTATATGTACTCTATATTTTTGGAAAGCTGATTTCAACAGGTTCAGAGAAAATATAAGTAGGATCCCATTGACTAAAATGCTTTAGAAGAAGTCATCCTAGGCAGGATAAGAGCTGTCTGAAAAAGCAGATAAAAATAATTTAATTAAGAAGGGGAAATGTAATTTGTATGAAGAAGCCAATGTTAACACACAGAAAACTCACTAACTTTAAGCAGAAATATATGCAGTGGGGAAGCAAGGCCATTTAACAAAACAGAAGATGCACATAATAGTGTGGTATAGTTCTGTAAGAATCATATCAAGAATGCTGAAACTCGAAATGAGTTGAAACTGGCAAAGGAAGTGAAGAGCAAAAAAATATATAATTTTAAATTATATTTTAAAAAGAGATTATCAAAAAGGTACAAAACATTTGTTTAGTGTATCTGGGAAGGTAATAGATGACAACGGAAAGAAGGCAAAGCTTCTCAATTGCTATTTTCTTTGCTTTCCCTGCAAAGGAGACTTTATATAGTGGAAATGATAAGAACAAAAATTTCTATCAAGTGAGTTGAGACCCAAGATAAAGAAACAAATTTTAAGAGAACATTTGGCTGCCCTTGATGAACCAAAATCAGTTGACCCCAACAATTTACAACCTTGTGTTTTGAAAGAACTGGCAGATGTAATTGCTAAGACACTGTCTGTGATGTTTGAAATCATCACAGAAATTAGGAGGTGTATCATAAAGATGGAAAAGGGAAAAGTGTCCTGATTTTCCAAAAACAGAAGACAACAGAATCTGAAGACTAGAGGCCAGTAAGTATGAGACATTTGAGGGATGTTCTTGAAAAGATCACTTAAGAGATGAGTATCATAAATATCAGGAAAGAATAACAGTGATTAAAACAATTAGCAAAGAGTAATGCCAGACCTACATTATTTCTTTTTTTTTAAACAATAGTGAAAAAACAGAGAGGAGAATGCTTTGAATATAGCTTATATAGAATTTAGAAAATCTCTCGGTAAAGTATCTCATCCTCTTCTTATGGAGAAGATAAAGAGATATGTATCAGACAATAAAAAAATAAGGTGGAATGAGAAATACTTAGATGATCAAATTCAAGAGTAGTTGCTTATTGGTCAGTATCAATGTGGCAGGAGGTCTCCAGTGAAGGACTCCAGGGATCTGTTCTAAGATTGGTGCTATTTAACATTTTTAGCAATGACTTGGATAAGAGCATAAATAATATGCTCATCATATTTCAAATGACACAAACTAGGAGCGTTAGTTAAGACACCAGATGACAGAATCAGAATCTAGAAGGCTCTCAAAAGGTTCTGGCATTAGGTTGAAATCTAATCAGATGAAACTCAATAGGAATTGCACAAGGGTACAGAAAACAATTCTCCAAATATAAGATAGGGAAGAGATGGATAAACAGCAGTTGTTCTCTAGAGAAATAGATTCTGCCTCTTTTTTTTGTCTTTTTGTAGGGGAGGGGAAGGCAAGGCAATTGGTGTTAAGTGGCTTGCCCAAGGTCACATGATTAGTAAGTATTAAGTGTCTGAGGCCGAATTTGAACGCAGGTCCTCCTGACTCTAGGACTGGCTCTCTATTTACTGTGCCACCTAGCTGCCCCGATTCTGCCTCTTAAGAGGCAGAATTTACACAGAGGCTGGATAATCACTTGTACACTATATGATTCTCAAATTCTGTGATTCTGTGCTCTCTTTTCTGAGCTCCAGTCCCACATCACAAACTGTCTTTTGTGTATCTTCACATGGGTATCCTACAGTCGTATCAAACCCAATGTGTCCAAAATAAAATCCATTATCTTTCCTCTGAAGCCCACCTGTCTTCCTGACTTCCTACCTTGGAGGGTACCATTTTCCAGGCAACCAATCGTAGCCTTAAAGTCATCATCAAATCTTGAATTTATGTCAATAGTTGTTCACTATCACCAGTTCTACTTCCACAACATCTCCAGAGTCATAAAACTGCAACTTTAGGTCAGACTCATGTTACCTCTTTCACAAAATACCAAAACAATGTTCTAATTGGTTTCCTTACTTGTAACTTTCTATGCTCACCAATGGCATCTTTTACACAATTGCTAAATCAGTATTCCTAAAGCACAGGGATTCCTTGGCACTCTGATCTCAAGGATCTTCCCTGGAGCCCCACAACTTCTAAGATTAAAAATACCTCACTAGTTGGCACTTAAAGACCTTTACCATTTGTCTCCAACCTTTCTTTACAATTGATTTCACATTATGCCTGTACATATTCCTCATCTAGTCAGACCAATCTCCTTTCATTTCTCTATCCATGATCTCTCATCTCCCATCTATGTGCCTTTTCAAAAGGTGCCCCTCATGTGTCAAATGCTCTATCTACTCAGCACTTCCTCTGGGCCTTCCTACTTGCCCTAACAGCACTGGTCAAGTGCCAACTTCCACATTCACAATCATGCCTATTTCTCCCCATCTGAGTTACCTTCACTTGAATGGTTTTTTTAATTGACTTTGTATTTGTTTTCAATTGATTTAGTGTGCATAGCTTTGTTTTGTCTTGTTTTGTTTTTACTAAATGGGATGGAAGTGTCTTGAGGGAGGAACAGCTCTTTTTTGTTTGACTGTGTACCCTCCAAGCTTAGCACAATGCCCGGCACACAGTAGACACTTAATAAATGCTTGTTGAATTTAATTACTTTGAATAAATTAAATTGAACACACAAAAAGTATGGAACAAGGAAATCTAGCAAGTAGTAATAAAAATAAACAGTTCCCACCAAGAATTTTCATAGATTCACAGATTTGGGAGTGAAATGATAGGTCATCAAGACCAATCCCTTCTTTTGACTGATAAAAGAACTGAAGCCTGAAAAAGGTAAGGGGCTTTTCCAAGGTCTGCATGTCAAAGACAGGATTTGAACCAATGTTCTGGTTCCAAATTCCATCCTGTTTAAAGTGTGGAGGGAAGACTTGTGAGGACTGAGATAGCAGAGCAGGCTTCTACTTGGGCCTCTGCTGCTAAATGACTCTGACATTGGGCAAGTCACCCCTCCTTTGGGGGCCTCATTTATCTCACCTATAAAATAAGGGAGGAAAAAAAGTCTTTGATTTCTAACCATAAAGTGGAAATATCATCTTTTGTAATAGCTGGAAAAGTTTGCTTAAAATTTTGAAATCTATGGTGTACAGTTCTTGATAAAGTGCTTTGAAATACAGATTGACAAAGGTCTCATTTCTCAGATATGTAAAGAACTGAGTCAAAATTAATAGGAATGCAAGTCATTACCCAATTGGTGAATGGTCAAAGGATATTAAGAAAGAAACCAAACCTCTCTATAGTCATGTGAAAAAACGTGCTCCAAATAACCATTGGTTAGAGAAATTAAAACAACTCTGATGAGAGAGAGAGAGACAGAGAGAAAGGGAGAGACGTATTTGCAGAAAATTATTTATTGCAACTGTTTTTGCATTGGCTAAGAATTGGAAATTGAAGGGAATGCCGATCATTTGAGAAATGACTAAACAAGTTGTGGTGTATGATTGTGATGGACTATTACTGTGCTGTAAGAAATGATAAGGAAGAATCAGAAAAAAAAACTGGAAAGACTTCAATGAACTATTGCAAAATAAAATGAGAAGAACCAAGAGAACATTGTACACAATAACAGCAGTATTATATGATGAAAAACTGTGAAGGACAGCCATTCTCAGCAATACAATGATTCAAGGCAATCCCAAAGAGAAAAACAAAATGCTATTTACCTCCAGAAAGAGGAATGAAGGCATCTGAATGCAGACTGAAGCATCCTACGTCTTTTACTTTCTCTTTTCTTTTTTGTTTTGTTTGAACTTTTTTGCATAAAATGACTAAGAATGTTTTACATGATTACACATGCATAACCTATATGAGATTGCTTACTGTCTCAGAGAGGGGAGGGGAGGGAAAGAGGGATAAAATTTGGAACTCAAAAAATTTTTAAAAGAATGTTAAAAAAAATTTTACACAGAATTGGGGAAAATAAAATATTAATAATGAAGAATGCATAAATATCAAGATGATAGTCAATATTAATGTGCAGATATGTTTTGCACGACTGCACAAGTATGAGCTATTTTAAATTGCCTTCTCAGTAAAGGGGAAGAGGAGGGAGGGAGAAAATTTGGAACTCAAAATTAAAAAAAAAAACTAATGTAAATTTTTTTCATGTCATTGGATAAATATAATATTTTTAAAAGAAAGAAAATAAACAGGAGAGAAATAATAAGTATATGAACAAGTGGCTGTTGGAGTAGTGAGACCATTCAAATTGTGATGAGAAGAGCTAGGTTCCAATTCTGTTGTTCTGTTTTATTATATTTGTAACATGACAAAATACTTATTCTCTCAGACCTTTCATTTCCTCATCTGTAAAACTGCCTGTTCTCCAAAGATATTTTTCCCCAACACAACATAAAAGAAGTAGCAAAGTGGATAGAGTATAGGACATGGAGGTAGGCAGACCTGCGTTCAAAGCCTGTTCTAGGTATTATCATCTATATGACCCAGGTCAAGTCCCTTAACCTCTTTCATCCTTGGTTTTCTCATATGTAAAATGACAATAATATCCCTTAGCTCACATTGTTGTGAGGATCAAATGAAATAAAAATAATGTGCGGTGCTTTGTAAATTTCAAATTGTCAAATAAATGTTAGTTATTATTATTATCTTCTTTTTAAATGCAAGCTCATGGAACATTATAAAAATGATGGTTCCAAACCTATGATCTGGAACTCTATACCTCTCCTTTCCTTGAAGATGTGGATACTCTTTCGTTTGTTCACATGACACTTCTATTGTAGATCTCAGTAGGACCTGTCACTAAGTGCCCTAATATATGAGACCTTGCTGTTGTTCAGTTGTTTCAATCATGTCCAACTTTTCATGGCCCTATTCGGGGTTTTCTTGGCAGATACTGAAGTAGTTTGCTATTTCCAGCTCATTTTACAGATGAGGTACTGAGGCAAATAGGGTTAAGTGACTTTCCCAGGGTCACACAGCTAGTAAGCATCTGAGGCCAAATCTGAATTCAGGAAGATGAGTCTTCTTGACTCCAGACCAGTACTCTTATCTAATGTGCCACTGAGCTGCTCCACATGAGACCTACCTGAGTTCCTTAGTTTGGTGGCAAGACTCTAAGGGGGAAGATTGACCAAGTATCTTCACTTAGAGGTCTTCGATTAGAAGCCTAAGCCAGAGAAGAGTCTGCAGAGGTTTTATTGGAAAAACCTCTCCCAGTGTCTAGTGACAAACACACAGAGCTCTCCAGGTTATGGACTGTTGTTCTCACCCACTACTTTTGCATGGATCTTGGTGTCAGTGAGGTAATCAGATGAATTAAAGCATAGGAGAATTGTTTCTGAATAAATTAATAATTGAATTATGGATGATCACCTCACTTCAAGCTTGTCCCATGTACAATAGTAAAGAAAAGGTTTTCTGTGGCTTGGGGACACAGAGTGGAGTTTTATAAGCATGGGAGCATCAGTGCCCTTAGGAGACAAAGGGTCCTCTGAGGACTCCCAGAACTCCTCATTCTGCTCCTCTGCAAAACATGTAAAAACATATCATGGCCTACAGGGACTCATACCACATTGATAACGCAAGTCATGGTTGTTCTCAGCTGTTGTTGTCAGAAATTCTCCATAGTACTTATTTCTTTTTCCTCAATTATGTGTAAATAAAAACATTTTTAACATTTGGTTTTTTTTTTATTTTAGTTCCAAGTGATCTCTTTCCCTCTCTTCACTGCCCCCTCCTTGAGAAGGCAAGCAATTTGATATAGATTATACATGTGCATTCATGCAAACCATTTACATGTTAGCCATGCAAAAGAAAACACAGATTAAGAATAAAAGAACAAAAATATTTTTAAAAATATGCTTTGATCTGTATTCAGACTCCATTAGTTCTTTCTCTGGAGGTGGGTAGCATTTTTTACCACAAGTCTTTGAGAATTGTCTTGGATCATTGTATTCTGAGAACAACTAAGTCATTCACAGTTCATTAACATACAATATTGCTATTATTATATACAATCTTCTCTTGATTCTTCTCATTTCACTTTGTATCAGTTCATATAAGTCTTCCTAGGTTTTTCTGAAAGTAATCTGCTCATTATCTCTTATAGCACAAGGTTATTCCATCATTTCTCCTCACATCTTCATAGTACACACACTCTTCAAGGCCAACTTGTTCAGCCATTTCTCAACTGATGAGCATCCCCTCAATTGCCAGTTCTTTTTTGTGACCTTATTTCCACAGGATAATCCAGCTGAATTAGTATATTTATTTAAACTGTAAAATTAAACATGTTGATAACAGTATCATGCAATGGATAAGGGTGGCCTTGATGTGAAGAAGACATAAGATGATTCTTGATTCTGACTAGCTAGCTTGATTTCTGGCTATCACGAAAAATTCACGTGACCTGTCAGTGCCCCCAAACAACCCTCTATAAAGGTTATAAACAAGTGGCAAATCTGTCTAGCTAAAGGAAGATTTCACTCTACAAGCACCTCATGCCAAAGAAATAGGATAGCAGGTGAAAATTCAGCTTGAGAAGAATAGTAACTGTTTTGTAGCACTTTTCTCATGACAACTGAGATAGGTCATTCAGCGATCATAATCCCCAACTCATTTAATAATTACTTAGGCCAAGTAGTCCCATGAGCCAATGAAATGTGCACAAGGGCTATTTTTCAGTACGTAACATCATGCCCTGTTTCATAGCAAGGGCTATGCTAAAGTTCTTCCCAAATTTAAGATGAAATTTTCTGAATTTCAGAAAATGTTGTGGAGTGAGGACTGAATTGAGATAAATAGTGCATATTCCCCCAAATCCTATAAACTGTAGTTTAGGGCTTCAGGAGTTGGAAGCCTTTGGTAGGAGGTACTGTCCAGGTTTAGGAAGGAAAAGGTGAATTCAGTCTGCCCATTTCATGGAGGATAAAGAGTGTTAGGGCCACAAAGAGTGTGTGTACTTTGAAGATGGGAAGAGAAAAGATGTGTTATATTTGCAACTTAATTAAAAGGATATGGCTAATGATGACTTTGCATCCTGAGAAAGCTTAATGAAAGCACTCTTGACATCTTTATTCCTCAGACTATAGACTAGAGGGTTCAACATGGGGATAACTATAGTGTAGAAGACAGACACTACTTTGTCTGTGTCCATGGAATGACTAGAACTGGGTTGTAAGTACATGAAGATTACTGTCCCATAGAATATGGACACAGCTGTGAGGTGGGAAGCACAGGTGGAGAAGGCTTTCTGTCTACCCTCAGTTGAACGCATCCTCAGGATGGCAATAAAGATGAATAAGTAGGATATCAAGATGATGAAAAGGGCAAAAAAGATATTGAATCCCACAACAAAGAAGACAATCAGTTCACTGATGTGTGTCTCAGAACAGGAGAGAGCCACAAGTGCTGGAAAATCACAGAAAAAGTGATGGACCACATTGGAATTACAAAAGACAAAGCTGAAAGTGTCTATTGTGTGAATGGAAGAATTCAGAAAACCACAAACATAGGAGCCAATAGCCAGACTAGCGCACACACTAGATGTCATGGTGGTGGTATAATGGAGGGGCTTACACACAGCTGCGTGGCGGTCATAGGCCATTGCAGCCAGTAGATAACTTTCAACAGTGGAAAAGGCCACAAAGAAAAAAAACTGTGCAGCACAACCATTGTAGGAGATTGCTTTGTCTTCCATGAGGAAAATAGCCATAACCTTGGGAGTAATAGCCGAAGAATAGCCAAAATCCACTAGAGAGAGGTTACTGAGGAAAAAGTACATGGGTGTATGGAGACGAGCATCCCAGGAGATCAGGGCTATCATCCCCAGGTTCCCCACCAGGGTGATGAGGTAGATGACAGTGAATATTATAAAGAGGGGAACCTGGAGCTCTGGAGCATCTGTTAATCCTACAAGGATGAATTCATTCACTTCTGAACTGTTATCCATAATTGCCTTTTGGAAGTTGAATTATTCACCTGGGACAAGAAAGAAACCATAAAAAAAAAATTACATGCAATGAATAACTTTAAGGCATAATCCATTGCCAGAGACTTATCTTGTATTAGGAGCAGAAATGTTGGCCTGAGAAATAAGGAGAATATAGGTGATTGTCATGACAACTGTTCCAGGTCCGTCCAATTCATTTTTCCCAGATTCATATTTATAGAAATAGTTTTGCATATTCCTCCCCAACTTGTTTTTTGTCTACCAACTCTAACAATTCAAAATGTGCTACATCATAGCTAAAATTTGAGGTATGTTTTATTTCCTGAGAAAATTAGCATGTGCTAGTAAGCAGGATAAGAAGGCTATGTCTTTCTCATGAATATACTTCACTCTGTTAAAGAATAGTATAACAGGATATTGCCCAATAAGCCTCATCCTTCTGAACCTGTACTGAGGGCTCATCAGATGAAATGCTTTCTGGACATAGGAGTATTCACAGATAACCCTGTAGGTAGTTCTAATCTGTAACCATGTAGAATAAAGGAGCCTTTGTTTTGCTCACTATATAGTTGGAACCATGTTGAAATCAAAAGGCACTAGCTATCCAAAGGAGAATGAACTACTGAGGGTCTTCAACCAAAGAATAGTCCTTGGGTCTTTCTCACCCAGAGCCAGCAAAAAGCTAAGAATTCATAGCCCTGCTATTGCTTCTCTCCTCCCAACTCCAACATTCATACTTCAACATTCTATTGTTTCTTCTTCAAGCACCCTAACGTCACAGTTCCTTAACTTGCTCTTTTTCACAAGACCTATTCATCCACTGCATTTCACTTGAGCCCGGAAGCCATTTTGTTATCTTACTGATCTTGCTCTTCCAAGCTCATCCTTGGATCATTACTACTACCTTCAGCCTTTACCCCTGTGATCATGCTGTTGATCAAAGCTGAAGATAATCATGAAACCATGTTGACTGCTTCCACTAAAAATTAACGCTGTATAAACTTGACTGGGCTCTCACTGCTGCAAAGTGATCCTTTAACAACTTGTTATCCCCTCACCACAGTGACCCTTCAAAACCTTTTCATCCCCAAGATGTCTTCTGACACTATCTCCTCCTTCACCATCTCACATGAAGTTGTGGCCCTTCTCCTTGTCAAGGCATACTCCCTCATATTCACAACTGATCTAATGTCTATCCTCTCCAGCAGATTGCCCCCTCCACCCTGCCCATTCTCTCAGTGATTATCAGTGCCTCAGTATCATACTGTATATCCCTAATCTTCAAAAACTTCTCACATTCTCCATGCATCCTCATTAATGATTATTCATATTCCATTCTTGATTCCTCAATGTCTTACCTCCTATATCCAATCTGTTTCCAAGACCAGGCAATTTTCCCTTTATGATATGTCTCACTATGCCCCTTTCTCTCCTCTGACATTGCAACCACCTCAGTGTGAATCCTCATTACCTCAAATCTAGACTATTTCAATTGCGTGTGGGTTGTTCTTCCTAATGCAAGTTTCTGTTCACTGCACTTCATCCTCTGCTCAGCAGAGTGATTTCCTAAAGCTTAGGTCTGAATGCGTCATGTCTCAACTCAAACTTTAGTGTCTCCCTATCACATCTGGAATAAAATAGAAAATCATCCATTTTATAATGTAGACCTCATTCCTTTTTGATCTTGTACCTTATCTGCCTCTCACACTGTATTCAAGTGATACTGGCCCCCTTACTATTCCTCAAGCAAGACATTCCAACTCCCAACTCAGGGAATTTTTAATAGCCACTCCCCATGCCGGGAATGTTCTCCCTCTTCATCTCCAAATTCTAGCTTTCCTGAATTCCTTCAAGTTCCAGCCAAAACCCCATCTTATGTAAGAAGCCTTTCTAAATTCCCCTTAATTTCATTTTTAAATGAGCAAAAGTCTACCTTCTAATCCTTTCATCCTAAGCCTGCACACACCAGAGAACTAGAGGGGGAAAAACAAATCCTCTTACTAACATATATAGGCAACCAAAACAAATTTTCACATTGGTCATAATTTTTTAAAATGTCTCATTTTGTACTCTGAATCCACTTCTGTCTCAGTAGGTGAGTATTATGTTTCATCATGAGTCTTCTGGATTCATTATGCTGCTGCTGTTGCTGCTGCTGTTGGTTGTTTTCAGTCACATCCATGTTCATAACCCCATTTGGGGTTTTCTTAGCAAAGATACTAGAGTGGTTTGCCATGTACTTCTCCAGCTCATGTTACAGATGAGGAATAGAGTCAAACAGGGTGAAAGGACTTACCCAAGGTCACACAGTTAGCAAGTGTCTGAAGCCAGATTTGGTCTCAGGAAGATAAGTCTTCTTGATTTTAGGCTTAACACTATCCACCACACCACCTAGCTACACTATTATGCTGCTAATAGTACCTAATTCTTTTAAAGTTATTTGTCTTCACTATATATAAATTCTTCTCATTCTTTTCACTTCATTCAGCATCAGATCAAACAGATCTTCCCAGGTCACTCTAAAATCATCTTCATTATAGCCTATAAGATGTTCATTCATTTCCTCTCAGATTCCCATTCTTTGCCATCTTTGTCTCCAATGTCTGCAGACTGTTCTTTCTCCCTATCACTGCCTAGACAAAGGACTCACTATGACTTTTTCTGGATTTCCCACTAGGATTCATTCCTGAGTTCTCGTCAGTATGTCTTTATGTCAGACCTTGTGAAAGATCAATGAATCTTAAAAACAAAAAGAGATTAAAATAGGACTGAAGTTTTTGGTCAAGGCCTGAGGTGTCATCAGAGTAGGCAGTTTGCCGTGTGGAAATCCCCTCCACAACTACAGAACAACAACCAGTCTGTAAACTGTTGTCACCTGGGACATCGAGAGCTTAATCAGATCACATAGTAGTAGGTGTCAGGTAGAAGACTTGTGAATGAAGGTTCTCTTTATTCCAAGGACAAACAGGAAAGTAAATTGGATCTTCATGATACAATGGAAAGAATGCTAGAATTGATATCAGAGGACCAGCATTAGAATCATGACTGTATCGATGCATACATGTGTCACCTTGCTCAAGTCACTTGGGCCTCCAAGCCCAAGTTCCCCCTTTGTAAAATAAATGGTTTGCACTTTACGAGCTTCTGAAGTCCTTTCACAGCTCTATATTTAATATCCTAGCCTCTGCCCCCATGTACAAGATTGCTGCCAACCTGCAGAGGAGTGATTCTCAAACTCATAGTAAGATGACAGAGTTAAAACTGGCATTAATATTGGTAACTAGAGAAGACCAAAGAGCACTGTTATCTTGGTGCAGGCTGACTGCTGAATGTTTGGCTCTGGAATCATCTAGCCATGCCTCCCAATTGCCTTCTGTCTTCCTTGTCACTGTGCTGACTTCTCCAGGCTACTATACATGCTTGCTTCTCTCCCTTTCCCCTCCTGTACTGTCTCCTCCCCAAACCTATTACTTTCCATTAGTCCTCCCCATAGCTTCTGTCTCATTTACAGTTCACACTGGCCTGAAGCAGCAGCTCCCCCTGGCTCAGAGCTGAGGGGAGCTAGCCAAAAGACATTGAATTAAAGGTAGGGGCAACCTCTGTCCTCATTATGGAACTATAAGGAGTGGTTGCAGAGTAGTCCTTAAGAGACATGAGGTCTTATCAGATGCAAAGCTATATACAGCTTTCCTTTGGAGACTTCTACTTGGATATTAAAAACAGAAGGTAAATTTGCTTGGGAATCATGTTTTATTCATTTTCAACTTGCTTTGAAAAAATGTATTTTCTAGAAAAAAAAAGGAAATGGCCCCTTGAACAATTAGATACAAGCTTGGAAGGGGACAGAGAGCTACCAGAACCAATAATGGTGGGAGGGGGAAATGGCATGTAAATTTGTGTAGGACTTTTTTTCAAAGCAACAAAAAATGCATTAAGACTATGCAAGCTATCTACCAGAGAAACTAAAGGTTTGTTTCTAACACAAAAAAGTCTAGACCCTTAATAGTATTTTTTTCAGCAAACTTCATTGTGAGCAAGTAAAATCACATTAGACTTTCCTCAGTAAGTTCATTAAGCATGTTATTAAGCCCATATTGCTGTCATTGTGTTTGTCCTTCATTCTTGAAGAGGACCATGGCATCAGGGAGATGGTGACAGGACTTGCAGTTGACTTTGATTTGAGAGAGGAAGGGCTGTACAAGGTCACCAGCCTAACTTTCTCCTCCAGAGTCATCTGGGTCCATTGGCCAGATGTTCATCAGAATGACTAGAGTTGGCCCAGGATGCAGTGGGAAACCTTGGCCCTTTTAGGCTAAGGTCTTTTCAGGGTCTCACTTTGAGTGAGGCAACACCCATTCAGTGAATAGGTCAGCCCATTTTATTGAACTCAAATAGGGCTGAGTAAAAAAAAAGAAAAACTTAAATTTTTCTCTTTTCTTTGCCAAAGTAAGAGACTACTTTTCTAGATACCGTCAGACTTCAGTGAGGGGGGCTAAATGCCCTTTTTTATATTCAAACATGTAGAGTGTGATCAATGCATTTATTACTATTAAAGTCGGAGAGTAATCTGATAGTAGGACTTCTCCCAATAAAATGAAAATATCATTTCTTGCAATAGTTGGAAAAGATTCTTAAATTCGTGTACAAACTTTGTTATAACATTCTTTGAAATATACAGGAGGAAAAAAAATAATAAGTTCATGAGCAAGTAGCAACTTTTATAATGGCTAAGCCATTTGATTTACAAGTAAGAAGACTTAGATTCAAATTCTGATTTCAATATTTCTCATACATGTTAATGAAGGAAAGTCACTTACCATCTAAGAGTCTGTTTTCTCACCTGTCTAATGGGATGAACTACAAGGTCTATCCCAACTTAGTCTTATGATCTACTGGCAGGTAGTTTGTTAGCATAGTGAGGCAATTGGATTGCTCAATGGATACAGTGCTAAGCCTGGAGTCAGGAAGAACTGAGCTCAAATCTGGTCTTAGACACTTACTAGCTGTGTGACTCTGGGCAAGGCAATTAACCTCTGTTTGCCTTCATCCACTGGAAAATGAAATGTCAAATCTCTCCAGTGTTTTTGCCAAGAAAACCCCATAAACAGTATTGGTGTGCTATGGTCTACAGGGTTATGAAGAGTCAGCCATGGCTGAACAACCCCAGTTGGTTAGCAGAATGCATAGGACAAAGGATGTGGACCTGGCCATACTGAGTTCAAACTGTCCCAGACTCTTTCTGACATGAGACTGGGCAAGTCATTTAAAATCTCTCAGTCTCATTCACCTCATCTACAAAATGGGTATAATAATAGAGTACCAAAATACTTGAATTCTGAATTCTCCATACTACAAGCATGTCTGGCATGATGAAAATATTCATGATCTCAGAGTAAAGAAAGCTCAGTTCTTGTCCTGTCTGGTTTGAATTTACTGATATCTTAGTTACTTTCCTTCTCTTTATCTCTCTTCATCTCAGTGTTTCATTTGCAAGATTATGGAGAAGAATTAGGTGGTCTTTTCCAGATTTAACGTGATGTGATATATATATATTTAAAATTATTTAATCATGGAGTAATGTGATAAGATGTCTGTCAATAAAATGAAACATCCCTTAAAATAATCAGAAAAAGAGTTTAAAATTCAAACCACCCATATATTTTATAACGTGCCTTGAAGAACACAGAAATAGAATTCACAGGACTATCAAGTAGTGTTCAAACAACCTGATTTAGATGGGATGTTATGTGTTCAAATTCTGGTTCTGCTCCCTTTTGTGTGACCTTGGACCAGTCCTCTGATCCTCTCTAAAAGTCACTTTCTTCATCAGTAAAGCTACATGACATCTTTTAGTCTTATGACTAAACTATAACCACATGATTCCTTATGCATATGGGTTTTGAACCTGTAATTTTGAACTCTTCAGATCCCTCATTTTTTTTTCTTTTAAATGTCACTGGTGTTTTAAATCTGAGTGAAGTCCAGTTCTAATATTAAGATCAAAGTCCTTCAGGATAAGTAACAAAATTCTTAAGGCTAGGAGTAGCAGAAAATCTTCACTTACCCATCTTTTATAAGAAGTCTAGCTCATGGAAGAGAAAAGAGGTCCCAATGGAGAAACAGCTCCTGTTCACAGTGTTGAATAATTGGAGCCCTCCAGCATGATAACTATTGTCCCCAGTCACTGTTACTGCAGGAATTTCTGTGCAGACAATCATTTGCTTCACTAAGGTATATAAGAACTGTTTTAAGTCACACAAATAAAAGAATACTCGGCAACCACTTGATCACATGTTTGTTATAATTAAATAAGTTGAAGTGGTTCAATTTCCAGGTTACCATTTCTATAGAAAGGCTTGGGCATGCAGCTAAAAAAAGAATGAGACTTCAGGTGCTCTTAGGAGAAAATACTCCAGTGAGGGCAACTACAGTGACTCAGTCTTCTTACTGCATAACATGCGATTACATCCTTATTCTTTGGGGACACAATTTTGATTTCTTAGGGAAGTCATGAGTGTATTCAGCTGTTGCTATCAGGGCTTTTCCATGGTGAATTAGAAAACATATAATCTCTGAAGAGAGTTAAGAAATTTAAAAAAAAACAAAACACAAGCCTTACATTGCAACAACATGTTGCAGACAACAGACAAGAAAAGAAAAACATAGTGAAGGAAGCAAGTCCCTTAGGCTCCAGGCACTGACACTTTCCACAAGGCCATGTGATTATACTGACCTTTTTAAAAAGAAACATCCACATACTTTCCACATGGCATATGGAGGATGAGGGAGTAGCATAGCTTCCTTTTTTTCAGCCCACAACATGTCTCAAAGTAAATTCTATAATGCAACCACTCAAACCTCAGAATCTCTGTTAGTAGCAGAATTGTGAGAATGGTTAGGGTGACTCTTCTAGAAAGTGCTTCTTACCTCTAGCAGTTCAGTCTGGACTCTCAGAATGAAGAGCTTATTCCAGCACACATCTCACAAACTGAATGGCTTCCGTAACTTTCTTTTAAGAGATAAACTGACAAATCCACTTTTAGAATCAGAGTTTCCCAGAGAAGGAAATTACTTCAAAGGTCAATTATTCCAACCCACCCTTGAACAGGAATTTCCTCTTGAAAATTCCAAGCAATTCAACTTCTACCTGAAATGTCCCAAAATCCATGAAAGAGGTTGCTGAGGGAAAAGATATAGGTTGTGGAGATGGGAGTCCCAGAAGATCAGGACTACAAACTCCAGGTTCCCTACCAGGGTCATGAGGTAGGGAATAATGAAGATTATGAGGAGGAGGAGCTGAAACTCTTAGGAATGCTAATTTCATAGCCAGCATCTTCACTTCTGAGCCTCTTTCCATAAATTCCTTTAAGGATTTGGCTAATTTACCTAGAACAAGAGAAAAACAATGAACATAATAAGTCATGGCATTGATAAATCTTTCATGACAGTTACAGAATCATGTTGGGTTTTTTTTTTAATATGAAGCTGTGAACTTTTATTACATTCAAATTTTGAATGTGGATTAAATTTAACACAATCATACCCCTTCTATAATGATTTTTCAGCACAGGTTACACTAAGTAAAGTCCCCTTATAATTTATTAATTCATTATAAGGATTTTGTATTATTGAAGAGCTCCTCAACATCCCAAATTCCACTTTCCCTTTTTCACCCATGCATACCAATGCCCTGTGACTATGTTCAATTCCATCTCCAGGAATGATAATTATTAAAGTATTCTTTTGGACAACAGCCTCCTACATTTCCATCATGCGTTCTACCTTACCCTTCCTTGACCTACATTTACTCATTAACATTATCACCAGTTCCTGTTTTCCTACTGGTTTATCAAGTTAGTTGCTGGGGGTAGGGGTGAGGGGATGGCGGTGGGGAGAGGGTAGTAGAAGCAAGATGGAAGAATGAAGTGAACATTTTTGCTGAACTCTTCTAATAAAATCCTCAAAACAACTTTTAAATGTATCCAGAACAAATTCTGAGTGGCCTAACCAATGAAAAAGTCACAGTGAGTCACTTTTCCAGTCCAGGGCAGCTTAGCAGGACAGAAAGAGAGGTCTGCACACCTGGAGTGGGGCCTGGGCAGGAACAGAGTGGAAGTGGCACAGGTTGAGGTCCTTGGAAGCAACAGTGGCAGCAGCAGCAGTGACTATTCCAGGAAAGTCCATTATATGAAAATGGTAAGGGACCCAAACACCTGGTCAGAAAATAGATTCCAAGACATCCCTATGATAGCACCCAGTACAGACTGGGTACCATTTGACAATTCTTTTGACCATTATCCAGTTCTAGGTCACAGTTGCAGGGTAGGCAAAAGAGTTAATGTTACAACCAAGAATAACCTACCTAGAAAAACTCCTACAGGGAGGAAAATTGATATTTAATGAAATATAGGACATTCAAATGTTCCTGATTAAAATAAACAAACAAACACCAGAGCTGAATAGAAAATTTGACATTCAAACAAGACTCAAGAGAACCATAAAAAGTAAATATGAATGAGAAATTGTAAGGGACTTAATAAGGTTGAACTATTGACATTCTTATATGGGAAGGTAATACATGCAACCCTGAAGAACATTGTCATCAGGCTCATGGGTGGAGCCAAGATGGTGGCATAAAAGCAACAAGGTTCTGCAGCTCCCACATAGCCACCTCAAATACCCATAAAATATAACTCTAAACAAATTTTAGGCTCCAAACTCACAAAAATACAGAAAAACACAACTCCCACTGAAGGCAGCTCAGCAGGAAGGGCTCTTTACAGCATACTGGGAGCCAAAACCAGCCCAGCCTGAAACTGCAGCTTGGCTCCAGGGTGGCCAGGACAACTCTCAGCTGGAGCCTTCAGGAGAGTGGATCAGCAGCAGCTGTGGCAGTTTACAGAATTATCAAGCCAAAAGAAACAAGGACAAAGTGAAAGGTCAGTGGAACTCAGCTAAATTTGGGGGAGAAAAGCAGTCCAGCCAAACTGCCTCCAGGGCAAGGAAGCAGCAGAAGCAGCACCCCTGCAGCCACCTCCATATGGCTACTTCAGAGCTCCTGGCCTGCAGACTGCAGGCGGGCCAAGCAATTGTTCAGAGGCTAAGTGCTCTTGCATTGAGTGGCCTGGATCCAGATAGCGGTCTTGGGTGGTGGGCTTGGAGTGCATTTTCAGTGACCCAAAGCCGGTGGGGGCTGGAGAAAAACAGCAACCTCCCAATAGCTTCGGCAGCTGCAAAAACTCCAGCAATTTGGGACAGAGCTTTCTCCTCTGGAAGCAGAGTTCCACAGAGCTAAAAAATCAAGTAACTGACTGGCAACAACATGAGCAGGCAAAGGAAGCAAAGTAAGAACAGCAACCAAAAGTCAGATTCCTTCTTTGGGGACAAGAAGGATCAGAGCATGAAATGGGAGGAAGACAACACAGTCAGAACTCCCACATCAAAAGCTTCCAAGAAACATGAAGACTTCCTACAAGCCATAGATCAGCTTAAGAAGGATTTTGAAAACCAAATGAGGGAAGTGGAGGAAAAATTGGGAAGAGAAATGAGAATGATGCAAGAAAATCATGAAAAGAGAGTCAACAACCTAACTGAAGAAAATAACACCTTAAAAAAATAGATTAACTCAAATGGCAAAAGAGGCCCAAAAAGCCAATGAGGAGAAGAATGCCTTAAAAAGTCAAATTTGCCAGATGGAAAAAAATCTCAAAAGCTTTCTGAAGAGAATAATTCCTTCAGAATTAGAGTGGAACAAATGGAAGCAAATGACTTTATGAG
>CM053583.1:13895284-13906468 GCA_028627135.1 Pseudochirops cupreus | reverse complement strand
ATACATATATATATATATATATGCAATTATTATTATTATTACTGACTACATCCAACTGGAACTTGAGATACACAGGCACTGCAGTTGGGAGATCCATCCTGCCCTACCAAAAAGTGACATAGGAGAGAATAGACTGGGGGAGGGGGGAAACACTGGGATGGCTGTTTTGGGGCAGTGGGTGGGGGAAAGATGGGGAGAAAATATGTAATTCAAAATCTTGTGGAAATGAATGATGCAAACTATAATAAAATTTTAAAAAAAAAGAAAAAAAGAAAAAAATATACTTATTTCTCAATTGTATGTAGCACCTTTTTAAAAATGACCATATATTAGGAAATAAAAACCTCACAAACCAATGCAGAAAAGCAAAAATATTAAGTTTATCCTCTTTGGAATACAATGCAATGAAACTATTTAATAAACAGCCTCAGAAGCATTAATTAAAAATTAATTAAAAACTAAATAATCTGTCCTAAAGAATGGTAAGTCAAAGAATAAATCATAAAAACATTTAATAATTTCATTAAAGATAATGACAATAATACCAAAATTTGGTGACAGCAGTACTTAGGAGAAAAATTTACATCTCTAAATGCTAACAGGAATAAAAAAAATAAAGATTATATCAACTAATTGAGCACTGAACTGAAAAAAAGAGAATTAAAATTAAAATTAAAAATTAAAATTGCAATTTAGAAAATCAAAGGAAAAGTTAATATGATTGAAAGGGGAAAATGAGCTAAACAATAATCAATAAAATTTGGAGATGGTTTTATGAAAAAAACAATAAAACAAATAAACCAAAGGATAATTTAATTTTTTTTGAAAGAAGAAAAACATGTTACCAGCGTTAGATAAAAGAGTGAATGTTCAAGCGATGAAAATAAAATTTAAGCAACTATTAGAAGCTTCAGTTACTTCCATGGCCACTGGAACAAATTGTTCTCATCCACCCATTCCACCAAGGGAAGTCTTCACATGCTTAGAACATATATTCCCTTAACTTACTTACAGGTTTGAAGCCTGTCAGTTACTTTCAAACTGGTTTAGCCCATCTGCTGAGACAGTTTTACCAGAGTGTGCCCACTGCACATACTGTAGCTTCTTGGAGTCGCATGTGGACATGAGAGATGGGTGAGCAGTCCTGAAAAGGTTCAGTAAACCCTCACATCAGAGATGCTAGTCTTACCTAAACACATCATGCACCCTTTTTTATGGTAGAAAGAATTGGAAATTGATGGGGTATCCATCAATTGAGAAATCTCTGAATAAGATATAATATATGAATGTGATAGAATAATATGCTGCAAGAAATGATGGAGGGAATAGTTTTAGAAAAACCTATATAAACTGATGCAAAGGGAATTGAGCTCAATGAAGAGAATGATCTATGCAGTAACAGCAATATGCTAATGATAATCAACTATGAAAGATATAATAACTTATCCATACAGTCATCCACCATAACTCCAAAGGATTCATGATGAAAATTGATTCACCTCTGGATAGAGAACTGGTTATCTCAGAATGCAGGTTGAAACATGTTTCCCCCCCCCCCACCTTTATTTGTCTTGCTTTTTTTTAGAACATGGCTAATGCAAAAAAGTTTTGCATGATTGCATATGCATAATGGGCATCATTTCTTGCCTTCTCAATGGATAGACTAGGGGGTCGAGTAAGGAAGACAATTTTTTCAGCTAATTTCCCCAGCACTAGCCTATCTGCTTTCCTTTCATGGGCTTGATATTGTGATTGACTGGTTCAGTCATGCTCTATTAACTACACTAGAATCCATTAACCCTTTGTCTTTTGCCAGCCTCTCTGACCCTAAGTAAAGCCTACCATCCACTATTTCTGGTCCCACAAATGTACTGCTAAATAAGTTCCAAAACCTTGACTTGTTTCACTACATATTCATATTGTCTTGTCTCACTTAAACCTTGCCCAGCCCAAAGCAATCCCATTATTCTTTAATTAACTCTATCACAACTCTTTAAAATAAACTATTCCAAATATTATTTCTCCTAATATCTCCTATAACACTTCCTTCCTCCTCCACTTCAGCAGAGAAAGGGATCATGCCTCTTAAATTCATTATTTCTTCTAATCTACACCCCAAACCCTTTTCAATTATCCTGTTCTCTCTTTTTTTGCCCTATTTCCAAGAAAGAAGTTGGTCTTACCCTTTCCAAGGTTAATCTTTCCATCTGTTCTCTTCAGTTCATCTCCAATTCTCCAGTACTAATAATTAGCATTCATATAGTGCCATAGGATTTGGAAGGTACTTCACAAATTTTATCCTACAGCCTCACCCCCATGTGAGTAGATGCTATTATTATCCCCATTTTACAGAAGAGGAAGCTAAGGAAGATGAAAGTTAAATGGCCTGCCCAGGGGCAAAAATTCAGTATTTATCTTAGGTATGATTTAAATTCAGGTCTGACTCCAGGTTGAGCACTCTACACACAGCCACAACTAGCTGTCTCAAAGAATTTCACCCCTAAATCATTCCTTCTCTTTATTTTATTTGAATTCTCGCCTTATCCACTTCTTCCTTCCCTGTCATCTACAAAAATACCTACAGTTCTCCCCCTTTTAAAAAGGGATTTTCCTTTAAAAACATGATTTTTTTCACACAATTACCAAATTGATATTCCAAAAACATAGATCTGTCTTGTCACTCCAATGGTCACTGACCTTTAGTGTCTCTTTTTTGCTTCCAAGATAAGAGAAAGATTCTTCTATTTGGTTTTTTTTTTGTTTTTTTTTTTTTTTGGCTTGGTAAGTTTATTGATTAAGCACCACTGTCCCCGCCACACCCGGCAGGATCACTTCTTCAGAGGCACCTCAGATTTGTCCCCTGGCAGTTGGCCATCTCAGCAAAGTTATTTTTAAATGATGGATAAGCAAAAGTCGTGAGTCTTGTGGGTGGTGAGCAGTCCATACAAGACAAATGTTTCTGCATCGAGGTATATAAATGCACAGCTGGCTATATATACGGTGGGGAAAGAGTTGATTTGCTAATCAGTATTGCCCCATGAAAGAATAGACAAGATTATAGCACCTCCACCCTGCTGGGAAGGAAGCTTGAATCTGGTTCCTGAGTCACGGCACGGTGACCACTGAGGCATCGTAGGATCAGAAGTTTTTCTCTCTTGCTCTGTCATGTTGGAGGGATCATCACTCCTACACAATCTTATAAACTCATCCTCAGTAAAGCCCATTTGCGTTTTTACCATTTGGTAATCTGTGTCAATGGTAGACTTGAAGATGAGGGGGTCATCTGTGTTGAGTGAATAGTTAGCCTTATCATCCTTAAACCGTATGACCGCGTGTGGGGTGCCCGACTTCCAGGCTCCAGTGAGATAGCTTGACCAGGGGCATACCTCAAAGTGCATGTTCTCTTCCAACAGCTTCTCATACAGGGTGGCATTTTCCACAGTGTGGTAGCCATGGCCTATTCTCTCAGTATGGAGAACATCCACTGCCTGCTGTAGAACCTCAGCAGACCCCACTTCTCCGGCATGAACTGTCCGATGAATGCCACTGTTCACAGCCTCCTCATAGGCTTGTACATGCCCAGAGAAGAGGCTACTACCCTCAGTGGTCTCATCTCCAGCCAGGTCGATGGCTACCACTGTCTGCTGGTGATACTTCTTACAGAGTTCCACCACCTCAGGGGACCAGTTTGGCATGTGGCGCATGCAGCATAGAATAGACCTGACTTTGACGTTAAAGTCTCGCTCGCCCTCCTGCAGGCCCTGGCTGACAAGAAACACGACTTCATCAGGGGTGAGGTCTCCTTCAGCCTGATTCCAGGGAATAGGGTCCACCTTGGAGCTGACCAGCAGGTGGGGGCTATACCTCACCTCCACATACACCACACCTTCCTTGGCTTTCATCTCCACAAACTCATAGGCCACTCGTTTGATGGCCTCCCGGTCACCTGCAATGACTGGCATGTAGTAGTCAAATTTGGCCAAGAACTCGGGGAGGCTTAGGGGCTTGTCCATGCCAATGATGTTCTGGAGTTCTTCCACTGTATTGGCAGGAAGTGGGATTCCTCGCCTCTCGGCATAGTACAAGATGGTCTCAGGTTTGATGGCTCCATCCAGATGGACATGAAGCTCTACTTTAGGCTTGTCAAACGCTGGCGGCTGGCTCATGGTGACCGTCTGTATTCCGTCCGTCAATCGGTTCAGCCAGTTCTCTCCCGGGGGGGTTCCCCCTTCTATTTGGTTTTTAAAGCCCTTCTCCATCTGTCTCTAACCTTTCTTTCCAAATTGATTTCACATTAGGTTCACTTCTGTATTCCACATTCTAGGAAGGTTGATCTACTTTCATGTCCCCATCTATTCTCTCCCATATCCTACCTATGTGTCTTCACACAAGGTATCCCTGTGGCTCAAATGCTCTGTCTACTGTACTTTTCCTTTTAGGATCCCTGGCTCCCTAAAACGTGCTGCTCAAATAACAACTTCTATTCCTTTTCCTCTGAAGGTCAATGCTCCCATCTGAATACTTTATATTGACTGAATATGTTTTCTATTGACTTATCTGTGTATATATTGTTTCCTACATGGTAGAATGTACATTCCTTGAGGGCAAGCGTTGTTTCTGCTTTTCCCTGTAAACACTTATAGTCCAGCACAGTGTCTAGTTAAGAGTGGACACTTAATAAATGATTGTTGAATTGAATGAATCAAATCAAACACATTTTTAAAATGAAGTAAGAAGAATTTCTATCAAAATTATTCATAGATTTGGTGCTAAAGGTGACCTTAGAGGTCTTCTAGTCCAATCCCCTCATATTACTGATGAAGGAACTGAAGCATAGAGAAATTGCATGACTTGCTAAGGTCTACAATGGCAGAGGAAGAATTAGAACCAAGGTCTCTGGTTTTAAATTCTACCTTTCAAAAAGGAAATTGAGGGTGGTGGAAAAACTGAAGAACTCGGAGGTAGGAGAAACGGACACTGGTCCTACCTCTACCACCAATTAATTGGTGACATTTGGCAAGTCACTTCCCCTTTTTGGTCCTTAGTTATCTCACCAGCAAAATGGAACAGTAAGAATAGATGGCCTTTTCCATGCCCTGAACCATACAATATGCTTTTTGTGTTTACAAGTATTTAAACTATGGTGAACAAAGAATTTTGACCACTAAAGCCAAAATGACATGCATGACAAAAGCAGGATTTTTTTTTAATTCAGGGTTCAAAGTTTTTCTCTTTCTTTTTGTAAAAACTACTTTAAAATACACAGAGAAATAAATAACAAATGTGTGGACTAGTGGCCACAAGTGGATACAAAGACCATTTGATTTGGATGAGAATATCTAAGTTCAAAATTTGGTTCTGTTCCTTACGATGTGTCTTACCTCAGGAAACACCTTTACCCTCTCAAAGCTTCAGTTTGCTCATCTATAAAACCTGATCATTCATAAAGACTTTTTCCAACTCAGTCTTATGATCTATAGGCAAATAAGTTGCATAGCATGAAGGACATGTAGTCCTTCTCCATGTAGACATGTAGAACTTAATTCCAAGCCCTAGCCAATTATTTGTTATCTCTAAGACCCTGCACATGTCATGTTTTAAACTCTCTCAGCCTCAATTTCATCATCTATGAAGTGGGGATGATAACTAGACCAGCCTCAAATGATTGTTGTCATGATGAAACGAGACTTTAAAAAAAAAATCTGAAGTGCTTTGCAAACCTTAAAGCACTAGATCAGGAGGGATGGAAGGTTAAGAGGAGGGGGGGAGCTCCAGTCTGGAGGCCACATATGTCACTCTAGGTCCTCAAGTCCTTCACAGAACAAATCCTAAGTTTGGATTCAGTCAAAGGGCCGCACTTGAGGACCAGGAGGACCACATGTGACCTTGTGGCTGCAGGTTCCCCACCCCTGTGCTAGATCACTGCTAGTTGCCATTTTCATTGATTTGACTATAACCACGTGAAACAGTGTGGAAATGGTGTAAAACTTGTGATTTTGAACCTCTACTTCCACCCAAAAAAACATAGATACTTAGTGTGACATTTGTATTACAGAATTGAGTGTGAGCTCTTACCAATATGATCATTTCTGAGATTTACAGAGGTCCTTTAGGCTGGTGGCAAGACTCCAGTTTCCTCACCAATTTCTTTAAGATAGGGTTGCTTAAGTAATCTACTTCCTGTTCTGTTAATATGAATAAGATAAGTAGATAGATAAGTGGGTTTGGTGATAGATTTTTTTCGTAAATGTTTATCCATTTCACTTAGACTGTCAATGTTGTTGTCATATAGTTGAGAGAAATATACTCTAATTTCTTTTATATTTTCTTCAATGATTCACTTTTTTCATTTTTTTAGTATGTTAAATTCAGTTTTCTTGACTAGGTTAGCTAATATTTCTTTTATTGGTTTATCAAAAATTATCTACTCATTTTATTAATTCAATTTTTGCTTTCAGTTTGTTAATCTCTTTAATTTTCAGAATTTTTATTTTGTGATTTTTAAAAATTTATTGGTTTTCTAGAGGGGAGTTTAGGTGTATGGACAATCTTTTGATCTGATATTTTGCTTCCATTGATGAAAATGTTTAGAAATATAAATTTTATCGTAAGTATTGTTTTGGTTGTATCCCAAAATTTTTTGTGTGCCTTTTCATTATTGTTGTTACTATTATTAAAATTATTGATTGATTTTGTGGTTTGTTCTTTATTGTACACATCCTTTAAGATTACATTATTTAGTTTCCAATTAATTTTTATTCTTTGTTTCAAAGGGCCTGTATTGAACTTAGCATGTTCAAACACAGTTTGGGGTTCATATTCCAGAACAGTTACCACTCTTCTCCTTTCCTGGACCACTTCAACTTAAGAGTTCTTTCCTGTTATTGATATCTTAACTTTTCATTTCAAAAGAAAAGACACTGTCCTTGGACTTGTCCTGGCATCAATCAGTCCAGATCAGTGGGAAGGTAATGATACCATCTGTGGCTGTTGTCTCATTTCAGCAGTGTCTGACTCTTCATGACCTCATTTGGGGTTTTCTTGGCAAAGATACTGGAGTGGTTTGCCATTCCCTTGTCTAGCTCATTTTGCCTATGAGTAAACTCCTCTTCCTTTGAACACAAGGATTCTATTTTGCTTTCATGTAGCGCTCATATTATAAGTCTGAGTGTGACTTACTGCTAATATTCTCATATCTAAGACTTCCTTGGGTCCTTTAGGGTGCTGTTAAGACTCTTAAGGACTGAGTACCTTCACTTATGTGTCTCATATAGAAGCCACACCTGGAGAAGAGGGAAGAGTTCTTGTTGGATAAACTCTTCCCATTGCTGACTGCTAACTATTCAGAATTTTCCAAGGCATGGATTGTTGTGCTCAACCTCTATCATTGCCTGGATCTTTGAGTCAGTAAGCTCATTAGATGAACTGAAGTATGTAAACTATTTCTGAACTAAATAATAAATGAATGATAGGTGACTAACTGACCTCACATTGGTCCCATGGACATTTGTCTGAATGGGGTGAAAGAAGGCTTGCTATAACTTATGACTAGGCCTTAGGATGAAGTTTTGAAATGTATAAAAGCATTGTCTGCTTGGAGCACAGAGGTTCCTCTGAGGATCCACAGTATTCCTCATTTTGCTCCCCTGCAAAACAATTGTAGCATACCTGGGTCTGTGGAAATGCATCATTAATTGCTAAAGGCAAGTCATGGGTGTAATTCAGCTATTGTCAGAGCTTCTCAATGGTACATAGAGGATTTGACTGCTTGACATCAAGGCTATGAGCTCATTAGGTAGAAACCCGCATACAGCCATAACAAAAGGAACACTGGCAGGGGATGAGACAATTCCCTTAGGTCCTAGACAAAGTGACTTCCCAAAATGCAATTAGAAATTATTTGTCTGTTTTGAAAAAAAAAACGTTTCCCTTGGAGGGTAGGAGTTATTAAATGTGAATTAAGAGAATTTTTGGTAAAAAGTGATACAAAGAAAAGTAAAAAAAAAAATAAGACAGAACTTGTTGTTGTGTTATTTTCAGTCATGTCTGATATTTTGTGACCCCCATTTGGGGTTTTCTTGTTAAAGATATTGGAGCAGTTTGCCATTTCCTTCTCCAGCTCATTTTATAGTTAAGGAAACTAAGGCAAATGAGGTCAAGTGACTTTCTCAAAGTCACATAGCAAGTAAGTGTCTGAGGCCAGATTTGAACTCATGAAGATCAGTCTTCCTGATTGCAAGCCCACTGTTCTATCCACCATACCACCTAGCTGCCTTATGACCCAACTATGAAGCATTACAAATACACAGAAAAAGAGCATAAAAATTTTCCAAAGAAAAAGCAAGATAGTCTTACTACTGGTTAAATAAACATCTTAAAACTGTGCATAATAGTTATTCACAGATTTATGTACACTCATGATTTTATATTCTCTGTAAGTTGAAATGTTCATATTTGTTAATAAGTTCATGACAAAAAAAAAAAACCAAAATATTTCCACCTTTGCTCCATTTAGCCATCCCCAAATAAATGAGTTATGTGCCTGGTTTAAGGTAAGGAAGCAGCACAACTTCCTTTAGCCATCCCACTAAGCTTTTCTAGTAGTTACTAATAGTGTCCCTAACCCAACCAGCCTCAGAGAGTCTCTGTTCCTGTTGGAAACAGAGTCTCCAAGTTCTCTCATCATGTCCTGAAATGTGAAAGGTGAGTCAGTTCTAAGGCAAATGACTTCTGATCAGATCAGATGAGGAGACAGTCTAATTTACTTCCTTTGAACCTGTGCCAATTAAAATGGCTTTTTAGAAAGAATGCAGTCCAAACACTCCACTTTGGAATCAGAAATTCTCAGAGGTAGAAGTGACCTCAGAGGTCAAAGATTCTGAAAAATACATGAACAAGAATATCCTTTCGAATGTGGAAGAGATAATGGTGATGGAATTAGTTATAAAGTTGGTCCAATGACAGTGAGGAAATAAGAGGCTGCTGTCTCTCAGTTAGACTGACTGAATAAAAACACCAAAGAAAGAGGGAAGCATCAAAGACATGAGGAAAGGAAATTGGTGATTCTGAATTTTATCACTGCAAACAAAAAGAAAAGACCTTTGTCTTTATTTCTACAGTGAAACCCAGTGAAATTAAAATTTTTATCTCCACTACTAAAAAATAGTGTTGATAACATCATGACAGGATGGCAGAAGACTGACTTTGTGGTGAGGAAGACTTAAGCCAACATCTTGCTTCTATGTGATCATGAGGAATTCATTTAACCTATCAGTGTCCCAAGGCAGTCCTCTAAAAATACAAGTTATTAGCAAGCTCCAGAACTGAATAGAAAGAGGTGCCATGCTGGAAACACACCAGGCCAAAGAAATTAGTATTAAAGACAAAAACAAACAAATACATTTGAGGAGAATAAAAATTTACTCTTGTGCAGCACTTTTCTGACAACTCTCATCTGAGATATGGAGTTCAAGTATTTTGATGCTCAAGGCACTTAACATACAGGCTAGTAACTTAAATAAGGTCTGATAATGAGCAAGTGAAATAAACACAAAAGCAACTGCCAGTACTCAACATTGTGTCTTGCTCTACAGTAAGAGCTATGTCCCATTGGGAAATGAATTGAATTTTCTTTGAACTTTAGGAAATGTCATGGTTGGAGGGTTGGAGTTGTGAGAAATTGTTGAGGTTCTCCAAACTCTTATGAAGTGAAAATTGGAGACTTCATAGTTAGAAGCCTACAGGGAAAGATGCTTCCCAGGCATCCAGTCCCTCTGATCCATGGAGGCAAGCAATGGTGTGGACTGTGGAGATAAGTACATTGTGATGGCATAACTAGGAAGAAAAACACTAGGTTTGCTGCTGAATTAAAAGGATGAGCCTAATGATGATTTTATCCCATCAGAAATTTTTATGAAAGCTTTTTTGACTTCCTTATTCCTCAGGCTATAGACCAGAGGGTTCAACATGGGAATTATCATGGTATAGAAGACAGATGCTATTTTGTCTGTATCCATCGAATGATTAGAACTGGGTTGTAAGTACATGAAAATTCCCGTCCCATAAAATATGAACACTGCTGTAAGGTGGGAAGTACAAGTGGAGAAAGCTTTTTGTCGACCCTCAGCTGAACGAATCCTCAGGATGGCAATAAAAATGAATAAATACGAAATCAAGATGACTATAATGGAAAAAAAGACATTGAATCCCACAACAAAGAAGACGATCATTTCACTGATGTATGTCTCAGAACAGGAGAGAGCCACAAGTGCTGGAAAATCACAGAAAAAGTGATGAATCACATTGGAACTACAGAAGTCAAAACTGAAAGTGTCTCTTGTATGAACGGAGGAATTCAGAAAACCACAGACATAGGAACCAATGGCCAGACCCGCACACATATTGGATGTCATAGTGGTGGTATAATGGAGGGGCTTACACACAGCTGCATGGCGATCATAGGCCATTGCAGCCAGAAGAAAACTTTCAACAGTGGAAAAGGCCACAAAGATGAAAAACTGTGTAGCACACGCATTGTAAGAGATGATCTTGTCCCCCATGAGGAACCCAGCCATCACCTTAGGAGTAATAGCTGTGGAGTAGCCAAAGTCCACCAGAGAGAGGTTACTGAGGAAAAAATACATGGGGGTGTGGAGAGTGGAGTCATAGAAAATCAGAACAACCATCCCCAGGTTTCCCACCAAAGTGATGAGGTAGATAATAGTGAACATTATGAAGAGAGGGACCTGAAGCTCTGGGGCATCTGTTAATCCTACAAAGATGAATTCATCCACTACTGATCTGTTCTCCATAATTGCCATTTGGGAATCATTGGATCGTCGGATCATTGGATCATTGACCTGTGAAAGGAAGGAAACCATCAAAAGAATTGATGCAATGCAATGAATCACACCTAGACTTAAATCATTGCCAGACACATACTTTTGAATGTGGAGTAAATGTAGGTGCCTGAGGGATCAGGAGGATTGAGGTAGTTGTCAAGGTAACTATTCTAGGTCCTCCTAATTCATTATTACCAGATTCCTTTTTTGGAGAAAGATTTTTACATACCCTTCCTTAATCTCTTTTTTAATCTACTAGATTTAACCATTCCAAAAGTGCTACAACATAGCTTATGGTAGAGGTATGCCTTGTTTCTGGGGAAACTTTTCTGGGGAGAAGTGT
>CM053583.1:13877784-13890284 GCA_028627135.1 Pseudochirops cupreus | reverse complement strand
TTAGATTTGCTTTGAAAGTATCCGTTCTGGATAGAGTGCTAGCCTGGAGTCAAGAGGGTCTGAGTTTAAATTTGGCCTTAGATACATACTAGTTGTGTGATCCTGAGCAAGTCACTTAATGCCAATTGCAAAGAAGGAGGAGGAGGAAGAGGAAGAAAAGTAGGAGTAGAAGAAGGAGGAGAAGGTCCTTTCTGGAAAAAATGAAAAGGATATGGTCCCTTCAAAAATTAGAAACAAGCTTGCAAGGTCATTGAAACTGCTAGAGCCAATAATGGAGGGGGGGGGGCGGATATCACATGCAAATGTCTGTAGGACTTTTTCTAGGCAATGAAGATGAGCCAAGAGTGGGGAAGCCATCTGCCGGAGAAACCACAGGCTAGTTTTTGTGTAGCCATTGGGCCTCAAGTGTCCCCCACCCCAGAAAACCTAATTCTAAATAAATAAAGTCCCCTCAGACTTAAGCAAATGAATAACTCTATATTACTGAATTCAAAGAGCGCTGAGCACAAAGACCACATTTGCTTTGCAGAGGTGAAGGATGATGGCCGTGAACTGTCACGGGTGCTGTCAGACATCAATGTTGTATTGGTTGTTTTTCAGCCGTTTCTGGTGTGTTCATTTCTCTGTGATTCCGTTTGGGGTCTTCTTGGCAAAAATACTGGAGTGGTCCTTTTCCAGTTCATTTTACCGATGAGGAAATGGAGGCAAACAGGGTGAAGTGACTTGCCCAGGGTCACACAGTTAGGAAGTGTCTGAGGCCAGTCCTGACTCCAGGCCTGGCACTCCATCCTTCTGCCACCTAGCTGCCTGGGATATTGGTAAGTTTTGCTGAACTGAACTGCATTTTTGTCTTTTTTTATTCTTTGTTCAAGGTATAGCTCTCTGGGTGGGAAGAGGGAAGCTATTTTGTAAAGGAAGATGATATTTAAAAATCCATAATTTTTTAAAGAAAAAAAACAGGAAAAGATCTGCTAATCAATAATGGAGATGAATCATTCCCACAAGTGGTAGTAGGGACAGGTAGCAGGATGTGGCAGAAGACTTAGTAAGCTCTGAGTTAGGATATTTGACCTCTGCCACTAACTTGTCATGTGGCCTTGGGCAGGTCACTGCCTTTTCTGTGCTGCTGTGGGCACCTGTAAAATGAGAGTGTGAGACAAGACAGTCTCTTCTATCTCTGACACTGGACGGTATGTATACAGCCATGTAATCAAGTCGGGAATAACCTAAGGTGAGGTCTTCTATTGCTAAAAGCAGAACAATAACCTCAAAACAGCAGAAGAGAAGGAGCCAAAGGATTCATTCTGTGGATCCCTTATTAAGTATTTTGAAAGACCCAAAGGAAAACATCCTAATTGTGTGGGTTAAACACTACTGGTCAAGCACAAGACAATTTCATTTGGAATGAACACGGGTTCAAATCCTAACTTATTTGCTTATTCCTTGTGGAACCTTGGGCTGCCACTTAGTACCCTCGCTGGGCCTCTGTTTTCTCATCTGTAAAATGAAGAGATAGGACTAGATGATCACTAAGGTTTCTTTCAGCTGTGAATACCATAAACCAGAGATAGGGAACCTATAGCCTCAAGGCCACATGTAGCCCTCTAGGTCCTCAAGTGTGGCCCTTTAACTGAATCCAAACTTCACAGAACAAATCCCCTTTGTAAAAGCATTTGTTCTGTAAAACTGGGACTCAGGCAAAAGGTGG
Source organism: Pseudochirops cupreus (assembly GCA_028627135.1). NCBI lineage: Eukaryota > Metazoa > Chordata > Mammalia > Diprotodontia > Pseudocheiridae > Pseudochirops > Pseudochirops cupreus. Next base: position 13,888,576 of record CM053583.1, on the reverse strand, counting down.
TACCCAAGGACCTAGAAGGCCACATGGGGCCTCAAGGCTCCAGGTTCCCACCCCTCATGCAATGATATCCATAAGGTTCCAAAAGTATGCTGTACATGCAAGTTCAGATTCTTTCCTGAAATCGTGGCCACTTTTGTTTTTCCTTTTACCTGCGATTAGTATTAAAAATACGGATAAGATATACTCCCTGTGTTCTGATCTGTGGTCAGAATATTACTAGGATTATAGTAACTGAGACCTACCTCTGTCCTTTAGGGCAGGGAACAGGACTCTAAGGGAGAGGAACAGCATCACACCTTCACTTGGGGGCCTGGAATTGATAACCCAGCCCAGGGAAAAGGAAAAAGGGCCTGTTGTAGGAGGTCAATCCCAGGGACCAGAACTAAATACTTGGAATTCTCCAGGTCCTAGGTTCTAATTCATAACCACAATTGCTGCATGGCTGTTGTTCTGAGCAAAGACACTAACCAAACTAAAGTGTAAATAAACCATTTCCAAATGAACAAATAAAAGAACTATCAGAGACTTCCTGACTCCATAGATAAACCACTAAAATTGAGCCCAAATGGTGTCAGAACAAAATTGTCATGACTAGAAAATAGAGTTACACCGCCACGGGAGCATAAGTGCCCTGTAGGGACAATGGTTCCTCTGAGGACCAACCCCCCTTCCCTCCACGCTAGCTACTCTGTCAAAGTACTTACATGCCCTAATCTATGGGGACCCAACCCTGACTGATGAAGGGAGGCATGGGTATAGTCATAATTGTTATTATTAGGTATTCTCCATGGTGCACAAGGATCTTGGCTGTTCTGAGAATAAAGGACAGAAACTAATTAGGTTGTGGTATGACGTAGCCACCAGATAGACAACAGAAACACAGGAAAGGGGACAGGACTCATAGACTAATCTCCTAATTATAGAGTCTCAATCCTGACTGTGAACAGAACGCGAGTCATCAATCGCTGGCCTTCAGAACAAGAGATTCTCTAAGAGTTGGAAGGAACCTCAGGGCTCCTCTAGCTCGTCCAGTTCGTACATATATAAGAATCACTTTTAAAGTATGCCTAAATTGCCATCCAGCCTCTATTTGGAGATTTCCAATGAGATCTTTTTTTAGGAAGGCTAGCACACAAGACACAAGATTTTGGCCTACTGCACTCTCCAATCACACAAGCTCCTGATACGATTTCAGAGAATTCTAAAGTAAGGCCAATTTAAACCTGGTCCTGATGTGAAAATCACTTTCTCTCAATAGTCTTTACCGGCTAATTACTGTGTGATTAACATATTTCCTACTGACTAAGGCAATACTAATAAGTGGGTACTTCTTGTTTAAAGAGAAATTAGGTGGTACACAGTGAAAAGCGTGTCAGTCCTAGAGTCAGGAAGGCTCATGTTCCTAAGTTCAAATCTGGCCTCAGACACACTGTGTGACCCTGGCCAAGTCACTTAACCCTGTTTGCCTCAGTTTCCTCATCTATAAGATGAACTGGAGAAGGAAATGACAAGTTACTCCAGTATCTTTGCCAAGAAGAGTCTTCTCAGCTTCAGAGGCAGCACCCTATCCACTGAGCCACCAAGCTGCCCCAGGGAAAATTTTAGTGTCTTATAAAAGAGATAGTTAGCAAACAGTAACCACAAAAAATCAGCATGCTCTCATCAAGAGTGTTAATTCCATAGTAATCTCATTCCTTTTTGGCAAGTTTCCTAGATGCACAGATCAGGTGAATGCTGTAGATATAGTTGACCTAGATATTCATAAAGCCTTTCACTAAATCTCAAAAACAAGAAGAAAAGGTATCATCAAGGATTGGAGGTGGGGTGCAATTGATTGAAAGGCTATGCACAAAAAGGAAAAGTTAATGTTTTAATGTCAACTTGGCAGATGTTTATCACAATGTCTCAGGAACCCATCCCTGGCCCACTGCTATTTCATATTTTTTTCAGACTTGGAAAAAGACAGACAGGGGATGTTTATCTAATGAGGTGGTTCTAGAATAGTGTTCTATCAGCTGCTTCTTCCTATAAAGCCATTAGCACCACGTGTTGGCTGTCAATGATCCCCATTTTATACCCCACCTCCTCCGTGGTACATCTCCTAGGCTATTACATCATCTAGAAAAATGTATATCAATCCATGTCTTGGCTTTTTCCCATACTTATTAGATTATGCCACTTGTACAGTGTCTGGCATATTATAGGTGCTTGATAAATGTTTATTGATTAAGTGATTATAACTGCCCTCAAACAAATACCTTCAAGAAAGTTATCATTTTCCTAGTAAGCAGTTTAATTGGATTGAATAAAGGCATAGGAAAGATAGAAGTATCAACTACATCCAGATGTGATGATTGCAACATTTCAATCCTGAATTCAACCACTCCATAGGGAGAAAAAATATCTCATTGGATAAATATCAATTTCCCCAAATCATAACCTCCCCATTTGAATTCTTCATCTGGGACCATGGGATTATCTGATCATAAACATACTAACACAAATTATATAATATTTCTAAAGCGATTTGCAAACATTTGTTGTTCTTTGTTTTTGAAGAAGACCAGTGACATCACAAATGATGTCTTGACTTTTGAGTGAGTTGCAGTGTACTGGTCCAGGAAAGAAGTGATGAAGGCCTGAGTGAAAGGAAAGAAGGGGAAGGATATTAGAGATGTTGAGGCTGAAAATGACAAAGTGTAGAATCGGGTATGACACCAAATTTGCAAATGTGGGTGCCTGAGAAGATGGAAGTATTCTTGACATAGATAGGGAAATTAGGAAGGTGGGTAAGATTGGAGCAAAAGATAAGGAGTTCTGTTTTGCAAATGCTTAATTTGAGATGCCAAGGGGGCACATGACAGTTGTATATGTCTGATAAACAGTTGGCAATGCAGGACTGGATCTCAGGAATGAGAACGGATCTTGTTACATAGATCTGTAAGTGATCAACATAAAGACAGACAACAAGAACAAGAGCAGTAGCTACATAGTTCTTTTGATTTGCAAAATGATATGTGTATATAACAAAAAATCTCACTTACTATAACAATTCTAAAACAGTGCCTATTTTGCATGTGAAGAATCTGAGGCCATGAAAGGTTAAGTGACTTTTCCAGTATCCCACAGCCAGTAAGAGTCTCACTCAGGATTTGAACTCAGTTCTCCCTGACTCCAAATCGAGAACTAATCTATCCACTAAACTACCTCACTGTCTTTGTGAGTCTCCATCAACTCATCTATAGAAAAAGAAGGTTGAATTAGGTGAGATTAGGTCCTTTCTAAATCTATGATCTTATAATGAAGTAATTTAGACTAAGGAAGAGAAGACATTGGATGGACGTGAAAGTTGTCCTTTAGTGTCTGAAGGGTCTTCCTATGGAAGAGGAATTGGTCTCTTTTTCTTCTTGGCCCCAAAGGGCAGAACAAGGAACAATAAGAGTTTGCATTGAGAGAAATTTAGGTCTGATACAGAGTGAAAACCCATCCTAACAAAGAACTATCCAAAAGTAGGCTAGACTACCTTGTGAGGTAATTGATCATACAGGGTGGACAGGAATAAATAGGTTACAATCAGTATATTTGGACGGCACAGCACACTGATGAGATAGCTAATAGACTAGCGTTTATATAGCGCTTGAAGGTTTGTAAAGTACTTTATATATACTCTCTCATTTGATCCTAGCAGCCTCATTTTATCCCTACTTTACAGATGAGGAAATTGAGATTGAAAGGTCAAGTGTCTTTGCCTAGGGGCATGCAGCTTTTAAACATCTCAGCCTCAATTTGAACTCATTTTCTTCAAACCAGGTCTATTTGCTGTACCACCTAGTTGAGTTTACTTGTCTACTCTATGTATATAATATATTTATATACATTTTTAACTGAAAGCATAATATGACTATTTTAAACCATTATGAATATTCATATGGAGAGGTTGTCCTATGTGTTCCATTCTTCTTCTTTTCCATTAGGAGATCTTCTAATAAGTCATCCAGGGAAATTTGCCCAAATCAATTCAGCACCTCTCAAGGAAAATTGAATGTAGAAAGGCAAATTTTAAGAAAGTATAAGCTCTTTTAGAAACAAACAAAAATCTCATATGACATCTACTACCTAAATACTTGGGGAGCTGAGGAAGTAAATTGTTATGAGCTCACACTAACTTAGTCAGGAGTAGGGGCTTTACTGTCAAGCAGAATGAGGAAAGAGTTTCACATAGCCACCTGAATGTATATCATATGTGAAGGTTAGAGTTGTGGAAATCTGGTGTAAAACAAGAGAAATTTAAGCTAGCTCAGAGGCATTCTGACCTGGGGAGGTGAAAGAGCTGGAATGTTTCAAGTTACTCAGAATATACTGGTTAATGGTAGTCAGCTAGGATTTCAATGCAATCCCCTGATAGTCTGTCCAGCTACTAAAGAGTTGGCATCATTTGCTGTGGGAGTGGAGGGGGAAGAGCAGGAGACAGCCAACTGAAAACAGAGGCAATGGCAAGAGGGATTTACTGGGAACAGAGGACAGTGACCAGGTCAAAACAGACTCCATGTGTCTCTTTGCTCAAACATCTACATTTAAAGTTTTCTTGAACTGAAGTTCAAGAAATTTCAAAAAGCATCCTGAACTAAGAATTTCAGTTGTGAGGAAAGCTTCTGCTGCCTTGAACTTCTACAAATTGCAGAGCAGAGACTCAATTGGTAATAGCCCAAAGGGGAATGGAACTTCAAAAATTCAGGAAGGATGAGAATTGAGCATCCCTGCTTCACAGAGGCAAAGGAACATGGGCTCCAGAGAGCTAGAACTTGGCAAATCTGAATATAGTGAAATAGGGCCAATGGGCTTTCTCCCTAATTAAGAGAAATCTAATAAAGACCTCCACCCCATCAACTCTTCTGAAAGTATTCTTCATCTCTTATTGAGACTATAAACTAGAAAGTCCATCTAGGGAATGGTCATATTGTAGAGTGCAGATGCCATCTGGTCATTGTCAAGGGAATGAATAGAACTGGGTTTTAAGTCCATAAAGATTATTGTCCCATGAAATTGAGATAGTTCATAGAGGAAGGAAATAGAGATGAAAAGAATTTCTGTGGACCCTTAGCAAAGCATATCCTCAGAATGTTAATTTGAATTGGATTGGAAGTCAATATGATTAGCAGGGTAAAAAAAAAAAGATATTGAATATCTCCCCCCTCCCATCAAAAGGAAAAAAAAAAAGAAGATAGAGAACTCAATGATGTGTGCATCAGAAGAGGAAAGAGCCATGAAAGGAAGAAACCATAGCCAAAATGATGAGCCACTTTGGAACTACAAAAGTAGAGGCTGAAGCTCTCTCCTATATAAATAAAGGAGTTCAGAAAGCCACAAATATAGAAGTCAGTAGCCAATTTGTGGTGGTGGCAAAGGGTAGGTAGGGACTTATATTAAGTTTGATGGTGATCATAGGTCACAGAGACCAGGAGACAACTTGCACTACCTTCAAAAAGCATGTAGAAGGACATCTATATGGCATATTCATTGTAAGTGACCTTCTCCCTATGAGAAACTTGGCCAGTACTTTAAAAACCAAACATATGGAGTAGCCAAAATCCATCAGAAAGAGGTTACTGAGGAGGAAGTACATAGAAGTATGGGCACAAGAGTCCCAGAAGAGCAATAATATCATCCCCAATTCCCTTCCTGAATGGTAAGTTAATAATAATTAGAAAAAAAGGGTACATGAAGATCTAAAGTATCTGTTAATCCCATTAGGATGAACTCATTGACCTCTGAGTTGTTCTTCATGTCGTTTGTCATGATTGTCTTTCAACAAGAAGAGAGATGAGCCAACAGAGAGGAAGATATAGAGGTGTATGAGATATCTGGAGGCTGGCCATGCTATATTTCTACATCACATTTCAGGATGATGGATGTCACAATCTAGAGCTGCAGCTGACTCAAGAGTATATACTTCACAAAGCACTAGTGTAGATTATTTACAATTCTATTCTTAGCAGTCTACCTCCAGATTATGGTGGTCAAGAACTCTTCAGATGTCAAAAGCTCTGGGCACTCACCTCTATATTTCCTGCTATTCTCTGGTGCCTAGAGAAGACAGGAAAATTAAGAGAAAAACTGTCGAAGGAAGACGTGTGTGAAGCACTAGGAAGACATGTATACGTAGAGTCATACTGCTATTATTATTAAAATATAATAAGAAGCAGCAAGATATCTAGAAAGAGGATAGGATTCAGTATTCTAGGGCCTGAATGCAAATCTCAACTCTGCTACAAACTAGCCATGTGACCTTGGGTACTTCATTTCATTTCTCTGTACCTTAGTTTCTTCTTAGATAAAGTGTGTGGGTGGAGGAAGAGGCAATTATTCTCTGTTCAGTCTCTACCAGTGTTGTCAGATTTTGTGTCTGAGAGAAACTGAGCACTGTTACTAGTCTGCATGGGAAAATTAACTTAGCAAGTCAAAAATAGAGGGAGGGAAATTAGTTCAGTCTTTGGTGGATGAATAAACAGTGTAATGTGGCACCCAACAAAATGAATGTGATCTTGAGCTGCCAGAACTAAAAGGACAATTAATCCCCTGGTATTCTGCCTATCATCATGGTGGAAAGAAAGAATGCAACACAGTGACCTTTTGTACTTGTAGACTAATGTGCCCATGTTTCAGGAGACTTGGATTTTAGTCTCAACATTCTTCTCCCCCCCACTTCCAATTAAGTAGTAAAGTAGAATCCTTTATTCCACTTTGATTTATTTTGTTCATTAACTTTTTAAAATTTAAAATTTTTTCTAGAGAGGATTTTTTTCTTGTTTTCTCTTCATTGTTTATCTTCCTTTTCTCTCTTTTCTAGAGATTTATTCTTTCACTTATGGCTCTTCTACTTATTCTGTGTATCTTTATTCTCTGCATTCTATACAGAATTAAAATTATTGAGGTACCTATTTTGGGTTCTGTCAGTTTCTATTATTGCTTTGGAGATATTACCCCAGTATATTTTTTCTGTAGAGTGTCAGTCCAGTGCATCATCTAGCTGTCTAAGTATAACAAAGAACAGAAAGTCCCTCCAAGACTTGGAGCTCAGACATCCCAATAGAATATAGCTGGGAAAAAGCAAAACAATTCCTAATTGGATGAGAAGACGAGAGATGGAGAGAGAAAGCTGGAAATCTAGTTCTTGGATTGAGATGCAAGAGATTAAGTATTTATATCCAAATCCACTAATGCATTGCATGCTGTCTCCAAAAAGAAAAGTACTATCTCTCATCTTGCACTGAGGTATAGTTACCCAGGGAAATGGCCTAGTTTAGCAGCTTTCTATTGAGTCAAGAGTTTGAGTACACTGATGAGGGAAAGCCCTGCTCCACTGACCTTACTTGGCAAATGCAGTCCTGTTTCTTCTGAACCTGTTGGTATTCTAAATCAAAAGCCATCACATTCGATTTACATCCAAAAAAAAGGAGCAAATTAATGCCTTAGGGAGGCTGCAACCTTCCTCCATTCATGGACTTAAGCTTTGATCCTAGAGACTCCATCAATTTATTTCTTATCATGCTTAGTGCTAAGGAAGGAAGTTACAAAGGAGGAAGATAGAGGGGCAAGGCTGTAATATCTGCTTTGGATGGAGTGAGAAAAACTCTGGACCTGGTGACAAAGATTTGCACTTAAATCCTGGCTTTGTTGCGTACCAGCTAGATAATTTTGAGCAAGACATGTCCATCCTCTGAGCCGTGGATCCTCCATCTGTAAAATAAAGGCCCTCCCAACATTCAGCCTATGGTTCTAAGTGATTTTTATTAAAGGTCAAGAAGTTGAGGTAACACAGATGGCATAGAAATCTGGGTATCAGGAAAATCATCTAGAACTGGAAATAGCTGTGGAGAGTTGCTGCTGCTTCTGCCGCTCTTGTTCTTGTTATGTGTAGCAAAAGGAATTGAACTATGATTTAATCTATGAGGGACGCCCAATATGGAAACGTCTTCTGCCAATATAGATCACTATCACTTGAAGCCTTAGAGAGTGGTGCAGAGCAAGGAAAGGTGATGTGTCCTATCCATGGGCACACAGTTAATATGCATCAAAAGAAGGACTTCAATGCAATCTTTCTGACTCCACAATCAGCACTCTATCCACTACACCATGAACCATGTTACAAGTTTAAGTGATGCTAAGTGGTCTTAATGGAGCATAGATCATGGATTTAGAGCTAGAAAAGGGATCAGAGGTGAGGTCCAACCCCCTCATTTTACAGAAGAGACAAATGAGGTCTAGAAAGTTTTAGTGATTTACCCAAATTCACAGAGATAGTAAATGGCACAGTTACCGAGAGAGGGATGGTGGGATGGAGGGATGGAGGGATGGAGGGAAGAAGGAAGGAATGAAGGAAGGAACAAAGAAACGAAGGAATGAAGGAATGAAGAAATCTAGTTCCTCTGACTACAAATCCAGCACTTTTGGGGATTGGAGTTGTACTGGAGCTATATGATGACTAGTGAAAAAAAGGCCTTGTATAATATTGTCTGCATGGTCTTGCTGAAAGATAGTGTAGAACAGTGAAAAGATGAGAGAAGACTACAAGTCAACAGACCCAAGTTCAAACCCAGGTTTATTTATCGGCCATGAAACCTTTACAAGTCAATTAATTAGTTTTCGACTTATCTAGGTCTCAACTTCCTCACTGATAAAATAAATGTGTTGTACTAGATAATCCTAATGTCTCCTCCAGTTCCACTGTTCTATGATTCAATAAGATTGGAAATGGATCCCCTGAGAGTAGATGCATCAACTGTGTGTGTGCACGCATGTGTATGTGCATACATGCACACACACGTGCATACACTATAGAGATCTGGCCAATCATGATGTAATAGAGAACTAATCATTATCTGAGTAGACAAAGGTTTTGAATAATTTAGGATAAAGAAGCAATTTGTTAAAAAATGCCTGCAAGAGACTTCAAGAAAAGCTGCAATGGAAGCACAAGATGGGCTGTGTGTCTTATTGCTAAAACCTGAACACTAGCTGATGTCCACAGCAGGAAAGAAGACTTAGATGATTCTTCTAATCAAACATTCACTGGTACTTCTGTTGTGAAAGATAATCATCTTAGTTCAAGTAACATCTATATTTCTAATTTTCTGTAGCCTTCATTTTTAGAGTTAATAACACTGTTTCTGACATCTGTTGTATTGTATTGAACTCTAACTTTTCTTATATATATATATAGTATGTGCTCTAGAACTCCTATCCCAGTTCACACTCACCGTGACAAGTCAAGTGTTAGAGTGTAGCTACTACGTCTCACCAGGACTTTAGGCTTAGATCTAAAGGGCTGGTTTTTAATGTTATTGCTCACAAGCCCCCATCAGTGTGCTTCCTATAATTATTATCAGTTGATATTGCTTAATCTAAATTAGCTTTTTAAAAGGCATATTTTACTAAGTTAGTAAATCAAGAATAGTTGGTACAAAATATTCCCTTGAAAATCTGTGACAAATTCTCCCACAGGTAGATACAAAGTCCAGGAGAAAGTAGGCTCAAGCTTAGAGAACATATGAGGCAAAGAGACAACTCATAATTGTTCATTGCTGAAACTCCTTTTCTTCCTTTCGTGGAAGTTTCCCTTGGATATGGCATAGCCCTTCTTCATCTCAATTTCTAGTATGGTTTTGCCTGTCAAAACAAAGAGTGCTACCAGTTGCTGATTTTGCAGGGGCAATGTTAAGATTCCAGTGGAGAGATTAGGAGTCTGAAATACTCTTTTGAAAGTAACAAAGTCCTCCTTTGGCTAAGTCAGGGGAAAGGAGTGTGGAGGAAGAGGAAGACCAAAGTGGAGTCCGAGGTAAACATTTCCATTTCCTTCCATGTAGCATGAACTCAAGGCCTCATAACACCCTAATTATCTTCTTCCGTGTGCCTCACTTTACCAGTCACCTTCCTAAGATATGATGCCTCTGTGATGCTCAAGATGTCATAAGATTAGGTAAGAGTACAGTGATACTCTCACTTCATTTTTTAATTAACTTTTGTTTGTTTTTAGTTTATATCATTCATTTCCATGAAATATCGAGTTACAAGTTTTCTCCCTGTCCTTCCCCTACTCACCACCCCAAAACATGGGTATAGCCCCTGTATAACCCCTCCCTCAATCTGCTCTCTCCTATATCCTCCCCCATAACCCCTCTGACTTTCCAGTAGGGAAAGATGGATCTCCATACCCCAGTGTCTGCATAACCCATTTCCCAGTTGCATGTAAATAATAATAATTATTATTAGATTTATATATATTAACATTTGAATTTAGAACTTTAAACTCCAGATTCTATCCCTTCCTCCCTCGTCACCCACTGAGGACAGATACTGGAAAGACAAGCAGTTCAATGCAGGCTGCACATGTGTAGTTACACAGAACATCTCCACAATGGACATATTGTGAAATATTGACTATATTTCCCACACTCCTATTCCTCCCTCCATTTGTTCCATTCTCTACTTTGTCTCTGTCCCTTTACAGAAGTGTGTGCTTCTAACAACCCTCCCCCCCAACCTGTCCTCCCTTCCATCATCCCCCCTCTCATCCCGTTCCCCCTACTCTCCTGCAGGGCAAGATACCCAATTTAGAGTGTATGTCATTCCTTCCCTAAGCCAAATTCAGTGAGAGTGAGGTTGACCCATTCCCTTTTGCCTTCCTCTTCTTCCCCTCCATTGTAACAGTTATCCCTTGCGTCTTCTATATGAGATGATTAACCCCGTTCTGTCTCTCCCTGTCTCCTCTCATTCTAATCCTCTCCCACCTCTC
>CM053583.1:13864614-13877684 GCA_028627135.1 Pseudochirops cupreus | reverse complement strand
GTGTATGTATACATATATATACGTTTATATTCCCTTCACCTATCCTCATAGTGAGAAAAGTTTCATAAGTTACACTTATTGCTTTTCCATGTTGGCATGTAAATAGTTCAACTTTGATAAGTTCCTTATGATTTCTTTTCCATGTTTACCTTCTCATGCTTCTTGCATTTGAATGTAAAATTTTCTATTCAGTTTTGATTTTTTTCATCAAGAATGCCTGAAAATCCTCCATCTCATTGAATGACCATATTTTCCCCTGGAACATTATACTCAATTTTGCTGGGTAGGTGATTCTTGGTTTTAATCCTAGCTCCCTTGATCTCCAGAATATCATATTCCAGGCCCTTCAGTCCCTTAATGTAGAAGCTGCTAGATCCTGGGGTATCCATATTGTGTTTCCACAGTATTTAAATTGTTTCTTCTTGGCAGCTTATAATATTTTCTCCTTGATCTGAGAACTCCAGAACCTGGTTATAACATTCCTAGGAGTTTCCTTTTGGAGGTCTTTTTCAAGAGGTGATCAGTGAATTCTTTCAAGTTCTATATTGCCCTCTGGTTCTAAAATATCAGGGCTGTTTTCTTTGAAAATTTCTTGAAGGATGATTTCTAGGTTCTCTTTTTGATCATGGCTTTCAGGTAGTCCAATAATTTTTAAATTGTCTCTCCTGGAGCTGTTTTCCAGGTCAGTAGTTTTTTCAAGTAGATATTTCACATTGCCTTCTACTTTTTCATTTGTTTGGATCTGTTTAATAGTGTCTTGATTTCTCAGGAATTCATTTGCTTCCATTTGCTCCACTCTAATTCTGAAGGAATTATTCTCTTTTGGACTCTTTTTTCCATCTGGCAAATGCAACTTTTTAAGCCATTCTTCTCCTCATTGGCTTTTTGGGCCTCTTTTGCCATTTGTGTTGGTCTAATTTTTAAGGTGTTATTTTCTTCAGTCAGGTTGTTGACTCTTTTTTCATGATTTTCTTGCATCATTCTCATTTCTCTTCCCAATTTTTCCTCCACTTCTCTTATTTGGTTTTTAAAATCCTTCTTAAGCTCCTCTATGGCCTGTAACAAGTTTCCATTTTTCTTGGAAGCTTTTGGTGCAGGAGTTCTGACTGTGTTGTCTTCCTCCCGTTCCATGCTTTGATCCTTTTTGTCCCCAAAAAAGGAATCTAAAGTTGGATTGCTGGGCTTGCTTTGCTTCCTTTGCCTGCTCATGTTGCCAGTCAATTACTTGGCTTTTGAGCTCCATAGAACTCTCCTTTCAGAGGGGAGAGCTCTGTCTGAAATCACTGGGGTTTTTGCAGCTGCCAGAGCTATCAGGAGGCTGCTGTCTCTGCAGCCCCCACCAGCTTTGGCTCACTGAAAATGCACCTCAGGACTACCACCCAAGACCATAATCCTGATCCAGGCAGCTCAAGGCAAGAGCACTTAGCCTCTGAATGATCACTTGGCCCCCCTGCAATCTGCAGCCTGGTAGCTTCTGAGGCATCCATGTGGAGGCAGCTGCAGGGCGGCTGCTTCAGCTGCTTCTAGCTCTGAGGCAGTCAGCTGGACACTCTCCCCCAAATTTAGCTGAGTTCCACTAACCTTTCCCTTTGCCCTTGGCTCTTATGGGTTGATAATTCTGGAAACTGCTACAGCTGCCAGTGATCCACTCTCCTGAAAGCTCCAGCCATGGTTTGTTCTTGGCCACCCTTGGGCTACAGCCGTGGGTTCATGTGGTGCTGGTCTGGGCTCCAAGGGCACTGCAATGAACCCCTTTCCATCTGCCTGCTGGGCTGCCTTCAGCAGGAACTTTGTTTCCTTGTCCTTTTGTGCATTCTGGAGCTCTAAGATTTGTTTAGAATGATATTTTATAGGTATTTGAGGTGGTTATGGGGGGAGCTGCAGAGTTTTGCTGCTTCTACACTGCCATCTTTCGATACTCTCTGTTCTTTATCCTTGAAAATTATCCCTCTCAGTCTAGTCTAGGATTGCATTCAAGGTTTAGGTGACTGTATCATGTTGTTGACTTGTTGAATTTACAATCTACCAGAATCCCCAGAACTTTTTCATATAAATTTTTAAGAACTTCTCCTACTTGTGTTTATGAAGTTTTAACCAAAGTTTGCAACTCTACATACACACATTAAACTCCATTATATTCCCTCTTGTTAACTTAACCCCACTTTTCTAGTCTGTCAAGCTATTAGCTTTGTGTCAACAGATAAAATGCAGGCCAAACATCTTGTTTGAAGCAGTTTGCCTTTGCATATATGTGTGTGAGAAAAATACCAAATTGTGAACTTCTTAACTTCTATTTTAAAAAAGTTTTTAAAAATGTATGTTTCAATCTGTATTCAGATACCATAAGTTCTTTCTCTGAGAATGAATAGCATTTTTCATCATAAGTCCTTCACAGTTTTCTTGGATCACTGTATTGCTAAGAATACCTAAGTCATTCACAGGAGATCATCTTACAATATTGCTGTTACTTTGTTCACAGTACATTTCACTTTGCATCAGTTCATATAAGTCTCCCCAGGTATTTTTGAGAGCATTCTGATCATCATTTGTTATAGTACAATAGTATTGCATCACAAGTGCATACCACAGTTTGTTCAATCATTCCCCAATTGATGAGCATCACTTCAGTTTCTAATTCTTTGCCACCAAGAAGAGCTGCTACAAATATTTTTGTACATATATGTCCTTTTTCCAATTTGTTTTTTTTCTTTTAGGATACAGTCATAATAGTGATATTGCTAGGTCAACGGGTTTGTGTGGTTTTTATAGCCCTTTAGGCTTAGTTCCAAATTGCTCTACAGAATATTTGAATCAGTTCACACCTCCATTAACAATACTTTAATGTCTCATTTTTCCCATATCCCCTCCATCATTTGTCAACTGGTGAATGACTCTTATTTTTTATAAATTTGACTCAGTTCTCTATTTTTTTGAGAAGTGAGACCTTTATCATAGAAACTGATTTTTTTAAATGATGAAAAACTAATAAAAAGTTTTTTCCCTAGTTATTATTGCTAACTGTAGTGACATCCATCCTATTGCCCACCTCCTTTTATTCTATTCTCTCTCTTCTTTGACCACGTCCCACCTCAGAAGTATTTTGCTTCTGACTACTGCCTCCCACAATCTACTCTCCCTTCTATCACCACAAACATCACCCTTCTCGTATCTCCTTCCCCTCCTACTTTCCTCTAGGGTAAGATAGATTTCTATACCCAATTGAGTGTGTATGTTATTCTTTCTTTGAGTCAATTCTCACGAGAATAAGGTTCACTCACTCCCCCTCACCTCTCCCATCTGCCCCTCCACTGTAGAAGTTTTTTCTTGCATCTTTTATGTGAGATAATTTACCCCACTCTACTTCCCACTTTTCCTTTCTCCCAGTACACTCCTCTCTCACCCCTTGATTTTGTTTCTCTTGTTTTTTTTATATATCATACCTTCATATTCAGCCTGTGCCCTCTTTCTATGAATACTCTGTATATCTTCCCCAATAATGAAAAAGTTCCTATGAGTTACAAGTATCATCTTCCCATATAAGACAGCAAATGGTTTAACTTTATTAAGTCCTTTATGCTTTCCCTTTCCTGTTTACTTTTTTATGGTTCTCTTGAGTCTTATATTTGAAAGCCAACTTTTCTATTCAGCTCTGATCTTTTCATCAAGAATACTTGAAAGTCCTCTATCTCATTGAATATCCATTTTGCCCCCTGAAGGATTATACTCAGTTTTGTTAGACAGGTGATTTTTGGTTATAGGACTAGCTGAATTGCCCCCCAGAATATCATATTCCAAGTCCTTGGATTTTTTTAATGTAGAAGCTATTGTGTGCATCTTACGTGTGCATATCTGTTTTTCTCTTGTCTCCCCTTTTTGAATGTGAGCTTGATTGAGGACATGGACATAGTTTTATCCTTCTGCAGAGGAAAATAGGATTTACTCCAGATACCAAACTCTGAATGGAGACTTAGAATGAGGTTTTAAAGCAGGAAAGAACAGCCACTGATCAGACCTTTTGAAGTCTTAAGGAAGCGCTATATGAAGCAACATTGCATTGGCAGGTAGCAAAGATCTTTAATCCTAATATGAGACACACAGATCCTGGCAGGGTTGAATTCAAAAATACACTAACTGGAGAGTACAGATGGCAATAGTAATTAATGGATTCTGCCAATGTATATGCCCCAGGTCATTTTCTTCTTCTTTGAATGTACATCCACACTGCTAGCCTGCACTGGCCTGTTCTGTGCCTTGGACACAGCTGAATACTCCTCTTGAGTTTCTGTAAACTGCTATTCTTCTTGCCTCATATAACCTAATTGTATTCTACGGCTTATTGATGTCCCTACTCTATGTTTGGCTAGAGCACAAAGTACAAAAATTTCAGGTCACGAGACTGTAGGTGATCGGGAAGGTCTGCTGAGTTGGGTTCTTACTTTTTTTCCTAGCTAATCTTATGTGTAAGGATAGTCTAGTGTAGCAGATGGAGGGCAGGGCCTAGAATCCAGAAAAGTTGCATTTTGTTTTCTATGGGACCCTGAGAAAGTCATTTAATCTCCATGTGGGCACAGGAAAAATGTGAAAACTTAACCACTAAGTCTTAGAATGGTTGTGATTTACTAATCTATGAGAGTGGAGGGACTTCTCATTCTTGCTTCAGAGAGTTCAAACCCCAAAATTCATATAACCATCCATCTAGAGCTATAAGGGAAGACAGAGGTCATCTAGTCCAACCCCACTCCAATTTAGAGATGAAGAAACTGAGGCCCATTCAGTCAAAGTCACCTAGGAGTGCCAGAGATGAAATTGCTCTATTTGCTGGAAAGTCTAAACACTCCTTGAAAACCTCACTTGTTTGATCATTTTGACGAGGGCATTTTTGACTTCCTTGTTCCTTAGACTGTAGATCAAGGGGTTCAACATGGGGATCACCACTGAGTAAAAGACAGATGCTATTTTATCAGTGTCCATGGAGTGGCTGGAGCCAGGTTGTAAGTACATGAAGATGATTGTCCCATAAAATATGGAAACAGCAGTAAGGTGGGAGGCACAAGTGGAGAAGGCTTTCTGGCGACCCTCAGCTGACCTCATCCTTAGAATGGCAATGAAAATGAACAGGTAGGAGATCAAGATGACCAGGAGAGTAAAGAAGACATTAAAACCAATAACAAAAAAGCTGACCAACTCATTGATGTGGGTGTCAGAGCAGGAGAGAGCCACGATTGGGGGGATATCACAGAAAAAATGATGGACTACATTAGAGCTACAGAAGGAGAGGCTGAAGGTATCTCCTGCATGAATTGAGGCATTCAAAAAGCCACAGATGTAGGAGCCAATGACCAGACAAATGCACACACTCACTGTCATAGTGGTGGTATAATGGAGGGGCTTACACACAGCTGCATGGCGGTCATAGGCCATGGCAGCCAGGAGGTAGCATTCTGTTGTGCCAAAGCCTACAAAGAAGAAGAACTGGGCAGCACATTCTGAGTAGGAGATGACCTTGTTCCCTGAGTAGAGGGCAGCTGCCACCTTGGGAACTACAGCTGAGGAGTAGCCCAGATCTACAAGGGAAAGATTACTGAGGAAAAAATACATTGGAGTGTGGAGGCGGGAATCTGAATGGATCAGCACCATCATTCCCAAGTTCCCTATGAGGGTGAGAAGATAGATGAACAAAAATACCAGGAAAAGTGGGAAATGAAGTTTGAGGTCATCTGTCAGACCCAAGAGAATGAACTCTGTCACTTCAGTGCTGTTTCCCATGGCATTTGGCTCCTTCTTATTTCTCCTACCTATAAGGAGAAAGAAATAGTGCTGATGAAATCAGGATGTGGTCATTAGTTCATTCAACAAGCAGTTTCTGACTACCTACTATGTACCAGACACTAGGCTATGTGCTGGGGACACAGGAAAAAAAACTAAACAGCCCCTGCCTTCCATGGGCTTAGCTTGCATTCTCTTGGTGGCAATTATGCATATACACATGAAGAAATAGAAAATCTAGACAAAGTAGGTAAAATACATAGTAGGAAAAGACATAAAAACCAGGTACCTTCATGAAGTAAGTGATTGATATGGCTTCCCTGTCTACATTCTGCTCATTCCTGAAATTATAAGGAAGAACAGAACAACTGGTCAATCCACAATTATCATTTAAGAGATGGGGGTGTTAGGGAGAGACATAAGACACAAAAAAAGGCATAAATCCAAGCAAAAAATAACTTAGAAAACAAAATTCTGTCTAAAATATGTTGGTTTTAAGTAGGGGTTAGATCTTTCCCCAAAAAGGTAGTCACAGTGGATAGAGTGCCAGGACCTGAAGTCAGGAAGATTTGAGTTCAAATCTGGCTTAGACACTTTCTAGCTGAGTAACCCTGGGCAAGTCACTTAACCTCTGTCTGTCTTACTTTCCACATCTATAAAATGGGGATAATAATAGCACCTAGCTCCTATGATTCTTAAGAGGATAAAATGTTTGTTGTCATTGTTCCTCCTCAAAGAGGACCAATGACGTGATGTCTTAACTTGCAAGTGAATTGGATTTAAGAGAGGCAGAGTTGTGCAAAGTCATCAGCCTCACTCTCTCCACCAGTGGTCAGAGTTGGGGACAAGACACAGGTAAGGAAGACTGGTGATGGCCCTGATGCAGTGGGAGACCATGGCCTTTGTAAGCTATGATCTTTCTCAGGTTTC
Organism: Pseudochirops cupreus; assembly: GCA_028627135.1. Taxonomy (NCBI): domain Eukaryota; kingdom Metazoa; phylum Chordata; class Mammalia; order Diprotodontia; family Pseudocheiridae; genus Pseudochirops; species Pseudochirops cupreus. Next base: position 13,870,988 of record CM053583.1, on the reverse strand, counting down.
AGTTTGACTGAGGCAACATCCATCCAATGATTAAAGGATAGGTAAGGATGGACACAAAAGATGGTATAGTTTGCCTTCTCAAAAGAATCAGTCTGGAAGGGGAAGATCTGCAGGGTTTCTGGCCAGAATAGAAACAATTACTATTTATACTCACTCTGAGCCAACAAATCCTAAACAATGACCAAGGGAGACTTGGGCTGGGGCCTATTACTGGCCAATCAGTGAGGGCCAGACTGATTAGGATTGGAAGGCATAGTCAAGTAGCTCGATTTGAATCCCAGTGGGCTTTATCAAAGCCCTGATTTTTCAGAGCTATATTTCAAAAAATCATAAATGAAAATGATGATAAGATGGGAAAATATTTATACAGCTCTTTGCCAACCTTCAAGTACTATATAGATGCTAGCTTTTATTCTCAAGCAGACCTCTGTGACTCTAGTCCATGCTCTCTACCTGGTTGTTATTCTATGAAACATACAACAGTTTTTTGGAAATTATTTAGAAAAGCCAGGGCTTTAAGCTCCCCCCACCCCAGAAGGAGGGTAAAGTGATTAGCAAAGATCTAACTTCTAATTAAAACCAAGGTATTTTAGACATAGTTTTATTTTCTATGTGATTTTTCCCTTGGATTTATGCCTTTTCTTTGACTATAGCTATGCTGATCCCCAGGTAGAGCTGAAAGCAGGGTAGAGGCAAGGTGGAAAACTTAAAAGGGACCAAGCAAGCCTCCCAGAGGAAACCTCTTCCACAATCCTAACCTCAACCAGCAGTGATGAAGACTGCCAGGGTGTGTTCCTTCTCCTCTTATCAGAGCAGAAATCTAAGTGGCCCAGAATGGCACTGCTTCTCCTGATAACTGCAATTCTCTTCTTCCTCAGTTCGCAAGAGACCTCAGAGGGAACAAAAATGGAGCTTCTCCAGGGTTACATTCCAAGTGAGCTCCCCCACTGCTGTCTGAGGCATAGTGATTGCTATTACCACAGGGTAAAATGAAGTGGGGAGCCCACCAAGCTAAGGTTGGTTCTGCCCCCAAGAAAAGGGGCCCCTGAAAATTCATTCCTTTGGACATCGGGGAAGGAATGACAGTGGGATGAGAAGGAGAATGAGAGATTTTAAAGCTTTGCTGGTTCTAAAACTCCCATAGAAAGAGTAGAACACTAGAGGCGCTCAGAAGCAGCCACAGTGCCCTTCTGATGTGTACACAAAGATGCCCTAAGGGTTAATATTAAGAGTTGCTTTTCTATTACTTTTGTGAAGCCCCTAGTTTATTCTCTAACCTGAAGGTGCCCCAAAGTCTCTTTCCTTATCTTGGAATACCAAAAAACTTCCCCCTTATCCTGGACCATAAAATTCCTCATCTTCACCCATCCTGGGTCATAAAATTTCCCCTGTCTTCTTTATCTTGTGTCATCCATCTTCCTCATCCTTCCCTAAATCTCCAACCCCATTAGAGACCCTAAAAATTATATCATCATCCTACAGGTTGTGTAGCTTTCTATGTAAGTCTGGTCCTTTTCCTTTATCATTGCTTTTGTTCAGTTCCTTGTTAAATCTCAAGCCCATATGCTTTTGCATCAATAAAGCTCCCATTGGCTAAAGAGAAGGCCTAAGTGAATTCTTTCACATCTGAATCAGCTCTCCCAACTCTGACCTCAACATTTCTAGCCTGAAGACTTCCACTTAGTAAACTGGCATAGTGGAATTCTTTGTCTATGTTATGGAGATGGTCCAAGCCACATTCATTCTTCCTAATAATAAATGCTTGCAAGATTTAGAACTAGAACTGATTGCTTAGTCCAACCTGAAGCTTCCTTCATTTGCAGAAAAAAACCAGGGCCCAGAAAGTAGACTTGAAAATCAGCAAAACTAGAATTTGAACCCAAATTCTCTTATTTTAAGACCTCTAGGAAATACAAACACAAGCCCTTTGGTGGAAAAAGGGAAAGGAATCTGAAAGTAGATGGTATTGCCTTGTTGGATTCCCACAACAGCTGTGATGCAGGTAGGGCACGTGATAGCATCTCCCTTTGACAGCTAAGAACACTGAGGAACAGGCTGGCTAAAGGATTTGTCCAAGGTCACACAGCTTTTAAGGGATAAGAGTCAGGTCTTCCAACTGTCAACCCAATGTCCTTTTGATATTACCACACTGTAACTTTTTTGGTGAGGCAAGTATAGGTAGAGGAAAAAATTCCTCATTAATCAAGGAATTTCTGTGCCTAAAAAAAGCTCAGAAGAGACACCCTGCCTCCTGTCTCCACACCACCAATGGATATCTCATAATAAATTTACAATGGCCACCATTCCCAAATGGGGTCAGGAAAACTGGGCTGAAGATATTCCCCAAGAACCAAGAACCTAATTTTGTGTTCATTGTGAACCGGTTTCAAGACTCTTCCTGACTCTTAATTGATCAATTTCACTTAGCTGAAATTGACCACTTTAGCATATTAACTGAAGTTGCTGTGATCTAATCAATTGAAAAAAAGTCCCATTTCTGGCATGGATTCCCCTTATTGAACTATCCCACACCAAACTGTCATCATCATCTAACAACAACGAACATCAAAGGCCCTTGATCCATGGGACTTTCTATGCTTTCTTGACATAAAATTATTTCTGCTGTTTATTGCATTAATAAATGATCCCAAATGAAAATCCAAAGAGGGAAATCTGTGTGGTGACTCAGTAGGGTACTAGAGGGTGAGAAAGAAATGGCTTTGCTAGCTGGTACTAAGATTTAAAAAAAAAGTCCTTCTCTATATGGGCTAAGGCTCTCAGGGGAATTGTTAAGGGTGTCCCCAATAGGATGAATGTTTTAATACCTGACATTAACTTAATAGATGTCAAAGTCAGTCTTCAAAGAGAAGAGATGCTGAGAGTCATCCAGCCGATGGTCAGTGAGCCAATAAACATGTCCTAAGCACCTCCTACGTGCCAGACATTTTGTGCGCTAGACGCTGGGGACACAAACAAAGACCAAAGGCAACAGTCCAGGGGGAGACAACGTGCAAACAAGTAGGCACAAACAGGAAAAATTGGAAATGCTAACAGAGAAAAGGCACTAGTGCCAAAGGAAATCAGGAAAGGCTAACTATGGAAGGTGGGATTTGAGCTGAACTCGAAGGAAGCCAAGGAAGTAAGGAGGTGAAGATGAGGAGCAGCTCAAATAGAACTGAAGAAAAGACGTCTGAACACTTTATACATCGAGGCAGACAGACAGACAGAGAAAGAGAGGGAGGGAGAAACAGAGAGAGAGAGAGCAGACCCATGAAGTGGGTGTGCAATTTTAAAAAACAAGCACAAGAATAAAAATTCTGAATGTTAAAGAGATGACAAAATTGAAAACAAGGGTAGTGCTTATAAGTAAAACTAATAGTCTTTGTTTTGAAAAGATTAATGAAAGAGGCAAAGTATTACCTGATTTGATAGAGCCAAATCAAATCAATAATATCAAAATTTTTGAATAAAATTAAAAAGAAGGAAAAATAAAAGTAGTTGTTTTAAACTATTTTGCTTAATTTTATGTCTTACAACAACAAAAATCTTGAAAATAATATTGAACGGATATTTAGGGGAAAAAATCTAGATTCAAGGAATGTTCAAAATAGATTCACAAAATAGAGAATTTATAACTGATCTGAGAAAAAGAGCTTGATCATGCCATAAATGAACTAATAAAGTGGGACTGGAAGTGGGATAGGGAATCCACCTGGGTGGTTGAGGACTTAGTATCAGAGTTCAAGTCTTCAACAGGTGAAATACATTGTTTCTGATCAGAATTTATTGGCAAACAAGGGCCCTACAAAGGAACAAATGAAATCTGGGAAAGTTTAAAGACGTTATAAGGTGAGATAGGGACCAAATTATCCAGAAATTCTTTCACACTCTGTATTCAGACCTAGGTTCTTAATCTTTTTTGTTGTCATGGACCTCCTTGGCAATAAAAATATGTGTTGAAGCCTATGAACTCATTTTCAGGGAAATGTTTTAATGTATAAAATAAAATATATAAAACTAAAAAGGGCCAATTATATACATACATATACATATATAATATGTAATAATATATACATATTAGATAGATAGATAGATAGATAGATAGATAGATAGATAGATAGATAGATAGATAGATATGTAATTCACAGATACAGGATAAGAAAGAACCCATTACAGATGAATGAAAGTCCAAGAAGCATCTGTGATACAATGCCCTAGCTTTGAAGTCAGGAGACCTGGATTCTAATTCTGTCTCTGTCATAAACTGGATGTGTGACCATGGACAAGTCACTTCTCCTTTCTTGGTCTCAGAGTTATCATCTGTAAAATTATGATACTGGATCAATTCAATAAATATTTGAGTGACTAAGTGCAAGAGACTAAATGCAAAGACAAAAATTCCCCTGCCACCAGTGCCCCCCATCACAGAAACAAGCCCTTATCTCTTCTTAGTGCTAGCTGGGAAAGTAATCTCCTTCTCTCCCCTGCTCCTGGTTGCCTCCCATCTACCTAGTGGCAGGAGAGAGACAGTGGAGATTGCCTCAGATCCCAGCATTTTGTGTTCACCAATTTGCTTTGCCTTACGAATGCTCTTTCTGTACTCTGTTTAAAAATGGGTTGGGAATCTTTTTGTTCCCAATTATAAGCCTCTGTCTCTCAGAAAGTTTCCCACTAGGTTGTGACTACTGCCCACTAATAGTTACTTATTAGGACATACATACCTGGCTCTGTGAGAATTTGAGAGCTTTCTGTGATGGTTAATTTACAGCTGGTCTTAAATTGAAGGAATCTATGCCCAGCAAAGAGTTAGAGTCATGGATCTCAGATGGCAAATTTCTCAATTTTCTAGGATGCTTCTAAGGTCAAGAAAAGAAAATGGCTTTAAAAACATGAAAACAATCTTTGCAAAAGTTACTTTGTCAGACTCCAAATTTGGAATTTTGGTGCAGATGAGGCAGTATGACTGTGATCCTCAGGAGGTTTCAGGGAGCAAAGTATTTGCACAGGTTTGATAGGAAGATGCTTTGATCTAAACTCAGTTGCTATGGGGGTAGGGGATATGGTAGAAGCTAAGATGGGCCTTCCATGGATTACCAGTGCAGGAGAGGCACATCCCACTGATCACAGGTGCTGAGATCAGACAGAAACTTGCATATGTATATTGCTCAAGTCCTCTGGAGCAGAGGTCTCTTATGGCTGAGTCTCCAGGTTCAGAGTTTTGTTTACAATTTGTACAAGCAATTAAACTATTATATCTCAGGATGGGGGAGGGGGGTGGAATCCTAATTGCTGCACAAAGAGATACTGAAAGGCATAGATGAATGAGGGAGAATCTTATGATCATAGTCAAAGCAAATTAGACTCAAATGTGTCCTTAAATATAAAATTATAGAATTTGGAAGGACCTTGGAACATGAGACCTTAGAAGGGATCTTTGACCTTCTGTGTTTTATATTCTAAGCTCTCTTTCAGCTCCAACATTCTATGTCCTAAGGGCCCTCCCAGCTCACACACTATATCCCAAGGTCTCTTTTAGCTGTGACATTTTATGTTCTGTGATTTGAGCTGAAAGGGACCTTTGATACTGATATAATCCAGGCTTCTCAATTTATAAAAGATAAACTGAGGCCCAGACAGAAGAGTCCAAAGATACATAGTTTGTCCAGTGTTCTCCCCACTCTAAAACCACAAATCAGTATATATCAAGAAGAAACTCTTTTATCAACAGTTTTTCAATTGTTGCATAGAATTGACACTATCAGGCTGGAGTCAAGATGGCAGCATAGAAACAGGAGAACTCCATGGCTCTCCCCATAACAACCTCAAATACCTATAAAATATGACTCTAAACAAATTTTAGAGCTCCAGAACTCATAAAATGACAGAGAAACAAAGCTCCCACTGAAGGCAGATGGACAGAAATGGCTCATCACAGCACCCTGGGAGCAGAGCCCAGCCCATGTGCTTTTAGCCCCAGGCCATCCAGGGGAAGCCCTGGCTGGAGCTTTCAGGAGAGCAGATCACCAACAGCTGTGGCGGTTTCCAGAATTACCAATCCATTAGAGCCAAAGACAAAGGGAAAAGATCAGTGGAACTTGGCTAAATTTCGGGCAGAGGGTCCCACCAACTGCTTCCAGAGCTAGAAGCAGTCTGAAGTGTGGCCCAGCAGCCGCCTCCACACAGCTGCTTCAGAAGCTCCTGGACTGCAGATTGCAGAGGGGCCAAGCAATCATTCAGAGGCTAAGTGCTCTTGCCCTAACCAGCCTGGATTGGGATCACGGTCTTGGGTGGTAGTTCTGAGGTGTGTTTTCAGTAAGCCAAAGCTGCAGGGGGCTGCAGAAATGGCAGTGGCCTCCAAATACCTCCAGCAGCTG
>CM053583.1:13847523-13864114 GCA_028627135.1 Pseudochirops cupreus | reverse complement strand
TCAAAATCTTGTGGAAATGAATGATGCAAACTATAATAAAATTAAAAAGAAAGGATCTATGAGGGAGGGGAAGATCCTTAGCGTGTCCGAGAAGAACCAAAACAAAAACAAACACAGTCACTCGGAGCCAAAAAGCCCCAAACAATGACCAAGCGAGACTTGGGCTGGGCCTGTTATTGGCCAATATATTGACCCTATTGAACTATATTTCAAGAAATCATAAATGAAAATTTAGTATAAAATAAGAGAATATTTATACAGCTCTTTGCCAACCTTCAAATATTATATAAATGCTCACTGTTATCTCAAGCAAACCTCTTTGACTCTGGGCCACACTCTCTCTCTGGTTGTTATTCTATGAGACGTGTAACAATTGCACAGAAATTGTTCAGAAAAGCCAGCGCTCCAAGCTCCACCCCGAGAATGAGGGTAAACTGATTAGGAAAGATCTGACTCCTAATTAAAACCAAGGTATTTTAGGCAGTTTTATTTTCTGTGTGATTTTTTTTCTTGGATTTATGCCTTTCCTTTGACTACAGCTCTGTTGATCCCTAGGCAGAGCTGAAAGCAGGGTGGGGCCAAGGTGGAAAAATAAAAAAGGATAAGGCAAGAACCTCCCAGAGTGAACTTCTTTCCCTGCCCTTACCTCAGTTAGTAGCCCTGAAGACTACAAGGGCATGTTCTCTCTCCTTTTATCAGTACAGAAATCTAAGTGTCCCAGAATGGTGCTTCTCCCTAGTAACTACAATGCTCAACTTGCAACTAGCAAGAAGCCTCAGAGGGAATGTAAAGGAGGGAGCTTCCCCAGGGTTACACTCCAGGTGAGCTCCCCACTGCTTTTTGAGGCGCAATGATTGCTGTTATTCACAGGGTAAAATGAAGTGGTGGGATAGCCATGCTAAGATTGGTTCTGCCCCCAAGAAAAGGGGCCCTTGAAAATTCATTCCTTTGGACATTAGGGAAGGAATGACAGTGGAATGGGGAGGAGAGTGAGAGAGATTTTAAAGCTTTGCTGGTTATGAGACTCCCGTAGAAAGAGAGGAAGGCTGGAGATACTCAGAAGCAGCCACAATGCCCCCCTAGCCTGAAAACTTCCACTTAATGGACTGGCTTCAGGGAATTTTTTGTCTATTTTATGGAGGTTGTGCAAGCCACATTCTTTCTAATAATAAAAGTTTACAAGATTTGGAGCTAGAACTGATTGCCTAGTCCGACTTGAGACTTCCTTCATTTGTAGAAAAAACCAAGACCCAGAAAGAAGACACTTGGTAGGTAGCAAAACTAGAATTTGAAACCAGGTTCTCTAACTTTAAGACCTTTAGGAAATACAAGTACAAGCCCTTTGGTGGAAAAAGGGAAAGGAATCTGAAAGTAAATAGTATTGTCCCACCAGATTCCCACAATAGCTGTGATGTAGGTAGGGCAGGTGATAGCATCTCCATCTGACAGCTAAAGACACTGAGGAGGGAGGGAGGGAGGGAGAGGAGAGAGAGACAGAGACAGAGACAGAAAGAGAGACAGACCGACAGAAGTAGGTGTGCAATTTTAAAAAATGAGCACAAGAATAAAAATTTTGAATATTAAAGTGATAAAATTCAAAATGATTATAGGGTTTGTAAGTAAAAATAATAGTCATTGTTTTGAAAAGTAATAAAATAGGCAAGGTGTTAGCTAATTTCATAGAGATAAATTAAATTAACAATATCAAAAAATTTTTAATAAAACTCAAAGAGAAAATAAAAGTAGTTGTTTCAAGCTATTTTGCTTAATTTTATGTCTTACAACAAAAATCTTGATAATATTGGATGCATATTCATCAAAAAATCTAGATTCAAGAAATATCCAAAATGCAAAATAGATTCACAAAACAGAGGATTTATAACCTAAGAAAAAGAGCTTGATCTTGCCATAGACTGAACTAATACAGTAAGGCTGGAAGTGGGATGGGGAGTACGCTGAGTAACTCAAGACTGAGTATGGAAGTTTAAATGGGGATCATCTCCAGGTGTCCTGATCTATATCTGGCCACTGGACCCAAATGGCTCTGCAGGAAAAAGTGAGACAGGTGACTTTGCACAGCCCTCTCTCACTTAAATCAATTCACTTGCTAGTCATGGTAGCATCTTCCAGATATCATGGCCCTCTTTGAGAAGAAGGAAGAAAAATAACATTCAAACGTTATATGGAGTGGAAGATTGATTATTGTCTTGTGAGATGACGGAGTGATTAAGTGAGGAGGGTTTACTCCTCAGGGAAACCAGGTGATTATTCTTTTGTTCTCTTTTTCTAAATATTGTGGCCACTGTAGTGAAAACTGTGTGGCCATTCCAATGTTAAGCTGTTGTGAACACTCTATTGTGATTCTCTGTGATAAGATGTAATGTTGTGAATATTATATTGTGATGTGTTGTGAATGTTTGCCTTGACTTGTAATGGAATAAATGGAGTGTTCCCTGTACTGTGTAATCTGAACCTTAAAAGCTGTTCACAGAGGCATTCTTTGGGAAGCTGCTCGTGCATGACGTTACACTGTGGAGTTCAAATCTTCCACAGGTGAAATGTGTTGTTTCTGACCAGAATTAACTGGTCAGACATGAGCCCTATCAAAGGAGCAAAGGATAGCTAGGAAAGTTTGACAAGATTATAATGTGGGATGGGTTCCAAATAATCCAGAGATTCTTCCACTGTGTACTCAGACTTCTACTTCTAGGTGCTGCCTTTCCAATGAGGGTGAGGGCAGGATTTTGAAAGATGTCCTTCAGCTGATCAATGACTGAACATTTGGAATGAAGGTGGAGTGCAGAGGGGTGGGACCCTATAGGAGAAGGCTCTTAATTCTTTTTGGTGTAATGAACCCCTTTGGCAATGTGATGAAATCTATGAACTCATTTCCAGCATAATGTTCTTAAATGCATAAAATAAATTATAGAAAACTACAAAGAAAGTTAATTATAAATGTGTAAAATTATGGGATTGGATCAATTCAATAAGTATATGAGTGATTATTACATAAGTGCAAGACATTGAACACAAAGACAAAAATTCCCCTGCCACCAGTGCCCCCAGCATGGTAACAAGCCCTTAGGTCTCTTAGCACAAGCTGGGCAAGTCATTTCCTTCTCTCCCTTGCTCCTGGTTGCATCCCATCTACCTACTGGCAGAGGAGGGAGAGTGGGGATTGCTCCAGACCCCAGAGTTTTGTGGTCATCAATTTGCTTTGCCTTAGGAATGAATGTTCTTTTTGTACTCTGTTTAAGAATGGATTGGGAATCTTTTTGTACCCAAATACGAGCCACTGTCTCCCAGAATATTTCTTGCACCTCTTATCTAGGTTGTGACTATTGTCCACTAATAGTTACTAATTAGGACATACATACCTGGCTCCATGAGGATTTGGGAGCTTTCTATGATGGCTAATTTATAGCTGCCTCCACCTGCTGGTCTTAAATAGAAGAGATCTATGCCCAGCAAAGAGTTAGAGTCATAGCTCTCAGATGGCAAATGTCTCAATTTTCCAGGATGCTTCTGAGGTCAAGAAAAGAAAATGGTCTTAAAAACATAGAAATAATCTTTACAAAAGGTACGTTCTTAGTCATACCCTGAATTTAGATTTTTGGAGCAGATGAAGCAGTATGTTTCTGTTCCCCAGGAGATTTCAGATAGCAAAGTATTTGCACAGGTTGTGCTAGGAAGATGCTTTGATCTAAACTCAGTTGCTATGGGGGCCAGGGGTCATGGTGGAAGTTAAGATGGGCCTGCCATGGGTGACCAGAGCAGGAGAGGCATGTCCCACTGATCACAGGTGCTGAGATCAGACAGAAACTTGCATGAGTTATATGTGCTCAAGTCCTCTGGGGCACAGGTCTCTTATGGTTGAGTCTCCAGGTTTAGAGTTTTGTTTACAATTAGTACAAGCAATTAAACTGTTATATTTCAGAATGGGGGGGGGGGGGCTGTGATGGAACCCTAATTGCTGCGCAGAGGGACACTTAAAAGCACAGATGAGTGACTATAGTCATAACATGTGAGGCCCAAATGTGTCTTAAAATATAAAGTCACAGAACTTTGAAGGACTTTGGAACGTGGGACCTGAGAGCTAGAACAGACCTTTGACCTGCTATGTTTTATATTCTAAATTCTTCTGACTGTGCATTTTCACTGGCTGTTCCCCAAGCCTAGGAAGTTCTCCCTCCTCATCTCTGCTTCCTACCAGCCCTATCATCCTGCAAGTCTCAATTCAAAATTAATTGCTTGTCCTTCCAATGGGGGTGTCCTTCCAATGAGGAAGGAAGGGAAAGAATCTGGAATTTAAAGTTCTATAATCAAATGTTAAAAATATATATGTATATATTATTATTATTATTAACTGCGTGCAACTGGGACTTAAGATATACAGGCACTGGGGTAGGGAGACCCATCCTGCCCTACCAGAAAGTCAGAGGGCGAGGGGGAGGACATAGGAGAGAGCAGATTGGGGGAGGGGCTACACAGTGGAATCACTGTTTTGGGGTGGTGGGTAGGGGAAAAATGGGGAGAAAATTTGTAACTCAAAATCTCATGGAAATGAGTGATGTAAACAAGAAAATAAATTAATTAATTTTAAAAAAAGAAGATGGCGCAACTGTTTCTTGCAATTAAATATAAATGCTAGGATGTGAGAGCATCTTCTTTACACTCCTGGGAAGCGTTTCTGGGTTGCCTGCAGCAGCAGCCAGGATGAAGGGAATGGTATACACATCTTCCTGCTCCCACGTGGTTTGGATTTCTTCCTCTGAGTCTGTGGTCATGGAGAGCTTGTCTTTCCATGTAGTTTGGAAGTTACAAGTGTTCTGTATTGTGACACTTATTGAAAAAAAATCATCCTTAAAATCTATGTGAGTCAATATTTTGTGTGAGCATTTGGAGGGGTAGTTCTGTCTGTGCTGATGCTCCAATCCTAGTCCTGTTCTTAGTTGGATTATTCTTCAGGAGATCTGGGAATTTTTTGCTGTAGTAACAGAATTTTTGCGTTTTTGTTGCTGTTAATCTTCATGATGGGCAGCATGATGGAGTAGAGAGAGAAAACCTCAAAGTCAGGAAAATCAGGTTTCAGATTCCCCTTGGACACATGCTTGACCTCAGACAGCGCTCTAAGGCTATGAGTTGCAGGGCGCTGGCTGATCTGAATTTCTAGAGGGAGTGGGGTGTTGTAGACCAGGGAAATCAAGAGTAGAAAAGAAGGAGATAAGATGGAAGCCGGCATAGCAAACAGGGCACTGGACTTGGAGTCAGGAAGATCTGGTTTCAGACTCCATCTCAGATACTTTCTACTTGTGTGACCATGTTAAAATCATTTAACCTTTCTAAGCCTCAGTTTCCCCATCTGGAGACTGGAGGTGGTTTGGAACTCTATGATCTCTAATTTTCCTTCCAGCTCCAAATCTATGACCCTATGACCTCTCTGAGCCTCTGTTTCCTTATCTGTAAATAAAGGGAGGTGGAGTCTATAACCTTGAGCCTTCCAGCTCCAAATCTATAATCCTGTGACCTCACTGAATCTCTATGGCTTCATATGTAAAACGAGAACAATTAACGTGAAATGGGATTGTGAGGGCACCAAATATCTGCCTTACAGTGTGCTAGACTCACAAGATAATGCTTATAAAGGGCTGTCCAGACTAATGAGAACTAAACAAAGGGCCAATTATTATTGATGTTTACCTATTAAATTTGACCTTATTATTAAAATAAAAGCACCTACATCAGTGTTAGTTGGATGTCAGATAAGATAAATGGAAAATATTTTCCAATCTCAAAGTATTATATACTTCTGTTTGCTATTATTGTTGGCAGTTAATTAGATTTTCCCCTAATGTTCTAGACCACAAAGTTCCTGTCCAAGAAACAGCCTTCTCTATCCTTACCCTAGCCCCACTAAACACATCAGTAGAAACTTTGGTTGGGATGACTTTCTGCAGAGGAAAATAGGATTTACTCCAGATACCAAACTCTGAATGGGGGCTTGGAATGAGATTTTAAAGCAGGGAGGAACAGCCACCAGTCAGACCATTTGAAGTCCTAAGAAAAAGTTGTATGAAGCAACATCTGAAGCAACATTGTGTTGGCATGTAGCAAAGATATTTAATTCTAATATCAGATGGGTATATTCTAGCAGGGCTGGATTTGAAAACACCCTCACTGGATAGTATAAATGGCAAAAGTAATTCATGGATTCTACCAATCTATATGCCCTAGGTCATTTTCTTCTTTGAATGCACATCCACACTGCTAGCCTGCATGGGCCTGCATTGTGCCTTGGATACAGCTGAATACTCCTCTTGATTTTCCGTAAGCTATTATTCTTCTTGCCTCATATAACCCAATTGTACTCTATGGGTTATTGGTGTCTCTACTCTATGCTTTGCTAGAGCACAAAGCGCAGAAATTTTAGGCCACGAGACTAGATGCTCGGGAATGTCTGCTGAGGTGGGTTCTTGCTTTTTACCTAGCAAATCTTACATGTTAAGATAGCCTAGTGTAGCAGATAGAGGGTAGGGATTGGAATCCAGGAAAGTTGGGTTTTGTTTTGCTATGGGACCCTGAGCAAGTAATTTAACCTCCATGTTGCCCCAGGAAAAACATTAGGACTTAAATACCAAATCATACACTGGTTATGATTTACAAATCAGTGACAATGGAGGGATTTGTCATTCTTGCTTCAGGGAGATCACGCCCCAAGATTCATAGGACCATCCATCTAGAGCAGCGGTTCTCAACCTGTGGGTCGCAACCCCTTTGGGGGTCAAATGACCCTTTCACAGGGGTCATCTAAGACCATCGGAAAACATATATTTCCAATGGTCTTAGGAACCCAGATACTGCTCCTCTATCTGTCTCCAGGCAGGTCCACCCACATGCAGATATGCCCACATATTATTACAGGGTCACGGCATTAGAAAGGTTGAGAACCACTGATCAGAGCTAGATAAGGGAAATCAGAGGTAAACTAGTTCAGTCCCACTCCAATTTAGAGATGAAAAAACTGAGACCTATTCAGTCAAAGCCATTTAGTAATGCCAGAAATAAAATTTTCCTATTTGCTGGAAAGTCTAAACATTGCTAGAAAACTTAACTTGTTTGATCATTTTGCCAAGGGCATTTTTGACTTCCTTGTTCCTCAGACTGTAGATCAAGGGGTTCAACATGGGAATCACCACTGAGTAAAAGACAGATGCTATTTTATCAGTGTCCATGGAGTGGCTGGAGCCAGGTTGCAAGTACATGAAGATGATTGTCCCATAAAAAATAGAAACACCAGCAAGGTGGGAGGCACAAGTGAAGAAGGCTTTCTGGCGACCCTCAGCTGACCTCATCCTTAGGATGGCAATGAAAATGAACAGGTAGGAGATCAAGATGACCAGGAGAGTAAAGAAGACATTAAAACCAACAACAAAGAGGACAACTAACTCAATGACATGGGTGTCAGAACAGGAGAGAGCCAGGAGTGCAGGAATATCACAGAAAAAGTGATGGACCACATTAGAGCTACAGAAAGAGAGGCTGAAGGTATCTCCTACATGGATGGAAGCATTCACAAAACCGCAGATGTAGGAGCCAGTGACCAGACAAATGCACACACTCACTGTCATAGTGGTGGTATAATGGAGGGGCTTACACACAGCTGCATGGCGGTCATAGGCCATGGTAGCAAGGAGGTAGCATTCCACTGTGGCAAAACCAGCAAAGAAGAAGGACTGAGCAGCACATTCTGAGTAGGAGATGACCTTATTCCCTGAGAAGAGGGCAGCTGCCACCTTGGGAGCTACAGCTGAAGAGTAGCCCAGATCTACAAGGGAAAGATTACTGAGGAAAAAGTACATTGGAGTGTGGAGGTGGGAATCTGAATGGATCAGCACCATCATTCCCAAGTTCCCTATGAGGGTGAGAAGATAGATGAACAAAAATACCAGGAAGAGTGGGAGATGAAGGTTGGGATCATCTGTCAGACCCAAGAGAATGAACTCTGTCACTTCAGTGCTGTTTCCCATGACATTTGGCTCCTTCTTATTTCACCTACCTATGGAGGGAAAGAAAGGGTGCTGATGAAATCACAATGTGGACATTAGTTCATTCAACAAGCAGTTACTGACCACCTACCATGTGCCAGACACTAGGCTATGTGCTGGGGACAAAGAAAGAAAAACTAAATAGCCCCTGCCCTCCATGGGCTTAGCTTCCACTCAACTGGGGGCAACTATGCGTATACACATGAATAAACAAAAATCTAGACGAAGCAGGTAAACACATATAGTCGGAAGAGAGACATAAACACCAGGTACCTTCATATAATAAGTGATTTATATGGCTTTCCATATGTCTACATTCTACTCATTCCTGAAATTTTCAGGAAGATATAATGTTAATCCTAGTTGAAGATCTTCCCAGCCATTAATAGACCTCACATTAAGTCCATTAAGGGAAGCTTGATTAGGGGAGATTACTTTGGTAGAAAGGCCCACACCTTTTGCTAATTTCTAATTAGGCACTGGGTCATGAGGGTTGTCATATCCTCTGGTTCTAAAAAGGGTATATATACTCTGAGGTTAGCATTTTGCTTTGGGGCTTACTCATTGGAAGAGTGTTTTTGTGATTTGAATAGATGAGATTCTGGGTAGCTATTGAAAAGCCCCCTGGCTTTGAAAAGGCAAGATTTTGGTGTTTCTTTCTCTGGTAACTATACATGTATTGCCTTGATCAGGCAGTTGGATCTATCTGTGCTAATTTCTCTGTCAGAAGTTCTGTCTGTTGGTCTTTATTTTCTGCTTGTATTTTCTTTCTTTGCATTTTCTCTAAAGTACTTGGTGTTAACTTTTCCCCTGAACTAGTGGATGTAATTTAAAGATTGTTGACCTCTTAAACAGCTATCTTTCCTAGTAAAACAGATCTATGAAACCTGCTAGCAGCCACCCTGGATATGCCAGTGTGGTTGCTGCTGCAGAAGAATAGACCAATTGACATTGGTTAATCCACAATTGTCATCTAAGAGGCAAGGTTAAAATATTGGGCACAATTAGATTGATCAGAGCTTTAATCATTTAGGACTGAAGTTTCTTCACCAGCTAGGTAGCACAATGGATAGAGTGCTAGGTCCTGAAGTCAGGAAGATCTGAGTTCAAGTTTGGCCTTAGATACTTCCTAACTGTGTAACCCTGGACAAGTCACTTAACCTCTGTAATTTGGAACTATGTCCAAAGGACTATAAAACTGTGCATACTCTTTGACTCAGCAATACCACTTCTAAGGTTTATATCCCAAAGAGATCATAAAACTGGGAAAAGGACTCACATGTACAAAAATATTTATAGTAGCTCTTTTTGTGGTGACCAAGAACTGGAAATTGAGGGGATATACATCAATTGAGGAATGACTTAACAACTTGTGATAAATGAATGTAGTGGAATACTATTGTGCTATAAGAAATAATGAGCAGGCAGACTTCAGAAAAACCTGGAAAGACTTACAAGAATGCTGATGCTGAGTAAAGTGAACAAAACCAGGAGAACATTGTACAAAGTAAAAGCAACATGGTGGGATGACTAACTTTGATAGACATAGCTATTCTCAGCAATGAATAGAGCTAAGAAAGCTCCAAACGACTCATCCTGGAAAATACTATCCACATCCAGAAAAAGAACTACAGAGTCTGAATGCAGATCGAAGGATATAATTTGATCCCTCATTTTTTTTCTTCTTTCATCCCACTGGTTCTAATTCTTCTTTACAACATGACTAATGTGAAAATCTGTTTGATATGAATGTATATGAAGAGCCTATATCAGATTGCATGCCATCTTAGTGAGGGGGAGAAAATTAAGAACTCATGATCTTATGAAAGTGTATGTTGAAAACTATATATATATATATTAGAGTGAGTAAAGGGATTACCTGTTTAATTTTTTTAAAAAAGTCAGACTGGGTGAGGAAGAACATCAGGGTTGCTGATCAAAAGAGAAACAGTTACTACTCTCAGAGTTGTATTGTAAGAAATCATCAATGATGAAAATTGAGGATAAAATGAGATGATATTTACGATGCTGTTTGCCAGACTCCAAGTAAGATATAAATGCTAACTATTATTCTCAAGGAGACCCCAAGTAGGCTCTCTACCTGCTTATTATTCCATGAAACATATAACAGCTGTTTCAAAATTGTTCAGAAAAGCCAGTGATCCAAGCTCCACCCCTAGAAGGAGGGTAAACTGATTAGCAAAGATCTAACTCCTAACTAAAACCAAGGTATTTTAGACAGTTTTATTTTCTTTGTGATTTTTCCCTTGGATTTATGCCTTTGACTGTAGCTCTGCTGATCCCTAGGTAGAGCTGAAAGCAGGGTGGGAACAAGGTGGAAAACATTCAGCATGAAGTCAGTGAGTCAACAGATATTTCGTAAGTGCCTACTATGGGCCAGACACTTTGTGCGCTATGCCCTGGGGGTAGAAAGACCAAAGGCAAAACCTCTTCTCACCATCTAGTGGGGGAGACAACATGCGAACAAGAATGTACAAACAGGAGAAATTGGAAATGCTCAACAGAGAGAAGGGGTTCAGTGTTAAGGGGGATCAGGAAAGGCTTCTTACAGAAGGCAGGATTTTAGCTGAACCTGAAGGAAGCCGGGGAAGTCAAAAGATGAAGATGAGGAGCAGCTAAAATAGAACTGAAAGGAAAATGTCTAAACATTTTCTACAGACACAGAGAGACAGAGACAGAGACAGGGACTGAAAGAGACAGAGACAGAGACAGAGGAGAGGGGAGAGAGAGAGAGAAAGAGACAGACAGAGAAAGAGAGAGACAAAGACAGAGAGAGACAGACAGACAGACAGAGAGGAGAGGGAAAGAGACAGAAATAGAAAGAGACAGAGAGAGAGAAGAGAGAGAGACACAGAGATAGAGAGAGACACAGAGACAGAGAGAGAGGAGGGGGAAGAGAGAGAGGAGAGAGGGAAAGAGACAGAAAGAGAAAGAGAGACAGAGAAAGAGGGAGAGAGAAGAGACAAAGAACAGAACAAAGAAATGGGTGAGCAATTTAAAAAAATAAGCACAAGCATAAAAATTCTGAATATAAAAGAGAAAGCAAAATTGAAAACAAGTATAGCATTTGTAAGTAAAACTACTGGCCATTGTTTTGAAAAGATTAACAAATAGGCAAATTGTTAGCTAATTTCATAGAAATAAATCAAACTAACAATATCAAAAAATTTAAATAAAATTCAAAAGATGAAGAGAAAATAAAAATAGTTGTTTCAAGCTACTTTTCTTAATTTTATGTCTTAACCAAAAAGAAAACCTTAATAATAAAAATGCATGCATATTTATCAAAAAAAAAATTAGATTCAAGAAATATTCACTAAATACAGGATTTAGAACAAGAGCTTGATCATGCCATAACTGAAC
The DNA here is from genome assembly GCA_028627135.1 of Pseudochirops cupreus. Classification (NCBI taxonomy): domain Eukaryota; kingdom Metazoa; phylum Chordata; class Mammalia; order Diprotodontia; family Pseudocheiridae; genus Pseudochirops; species Pseudochirops cupreus. The sequence goes on along the minus strand of CM053583.1, from coordinate 13,852,685 downwards.
TAATAAAGTGGAGCTAAAAGTTGGATGGGGAATACACCTGGGTGCTTGAGGACTTAGTATCTGAGTTCAAATTTTCAACAGGTGAAATATATCTTTTTCTGGTCCAAATGCAATGGCCAGACATGAGCCCTATCAAAGGGGCAAATGATATCTAGGAAAGTTTGACAAGATTATAATGTGAGATAGACCCCAAATTATCCAGAAGTTCTTCCACCCTGTGTACTCAGACTTCTGCTGCTAAGTGCTGCCTTTCAATGAGGGTGAGGGCAGGAGTTTGAAAGGGGACCTTAAGCTCATCATTGGCTGAGCATTTGGAATGAGGTGGACTCTAGGGGGGTGGGACCCTATAGGACCTCTGTCCTATGCCCCTAGCACATAGGTCTTTTTTGGTGTCATGGACCCCTTTGGCAATGTGATGAAGTCTATGAACTCATTTACAGAGTAATGTTTTTAAATGCATAAAATAAAATGTATAGAAATTACAAAGAATGTAAATTATAGTTAAATATAGTTTTATATATGTCTGTACACATATTTATACACATACATATGCATGTGTTATGAGAATCTGAAGATCTTCCCTGCCCCTAGTCCCCTTTGCTAAAATGGCTACATGACTCTGAGAACCTTCCATGATTTGAAAGTATACTCTGCCCCCCTGATAGGCTGAATGTGGTCATGTGGAGCCTGTGGTGGGAGGTTTGTTTTTCCAGGAATGCCCGCCACCTTGTTGCTTTGTGATTGGGCAGTGGGTCTAGAGGGCTGTGATGTTCTCTGAGCCAGGAGAAGGCTATATATACGCCCTGATGTGAGGTTTTGGTTTGGGGCTCATTTTGAGAAGAGTTGTGTGATTTGGCCAGATGAGACTCTGGGCAGCCGTTGAGCCCCCCGGCTGTGAAAAGCCCAGATGTTGGTGCTTCCCTCTCTGGTAACTGACTAGGTAACTGATGTAATGGTCAGACGCTGGAAGCCGTCTGCTGATCTGTTTTTTCTGTTTATTTGCAACTTGTGTTTGTAACTTGTGTTTGCATTCTCTGAAGTTCAGAGTGCTGACTTTTCCCCCTGAACTAGGTAAATGATATTTGTTTGATTAAAGTGAAACTGTTAACCTATTTTGAGTTGCTTTCCTTTAGAAAAGCAGATCTAAGAACCTGTGCTAGCAGCCGCCCTAGGTATGCTAGGGTGCTTGCTGATACAACATGGAATTCACATGTAATCCCGTTATGAAAGAGCCCATTACAGGGACAGGAAAGTCCAAGAAGCATCTGTGGAGCAGTGCCTTAACTTTGCAGTCAGGAGACCTGGGTTCTAATTCTATCTCTCCCATAAACTGGATTTGTGACCATGGGGTCTTGACCTTAGCTTTATTAACTGTAAAATTATAAAATTGAATCAATTCAATAAGTATTTTTGGGTGCCTATTAAGTGCCAAGACACTGAATGCAAAGACAAAAATTCCCCTGCCACCAGTGCCCTCCATCATGGAAACAAGCCTTTAAGTTTCTTAGTGCTAGCTGGGCAAGTCATCTCCTTCTCTCCCCTGCTCCTTGTTGCCTTCCATCTACCTAGTTGTAGGAGAGGGACAGTGAGGATTGCCCCAGATCCCAGCATTTTGCAGGCACCAATTTGCTAAGCCCTAGAAATGCACTGGCTGTACATTGCTGAAGAGCAGGTTGGGATCAACTATGTATGACTCCGTTCTCCTCAGCAACACGATGATCCAAGACAAGTATAAAGGACCCAGAAAGGAAAATGCTTTCAATATCCAGATAAAGAATGGATTGATTCTTAATGCAGAGAGAAATACCTATTTTTCGCTTAGCTTCATTCTTTCTTGGGTTCTTCTTTTTTGCTCTGATCTGTTTCTCCTTTCACAACTGTGACTAATGTGGAAACATTTTTTATGTGATAGCATATGCATAAACTATATCAAACTGTCTACCATTTTCAGAATAGAGGAGGGGAGAGAGAGAAGGAGAAAAATTTGGAATTCACAATCTTGTAAAAATGGATGATAAAATTGTCTTTGCAAGTACTTGGGGAAAAATTATTATGCTATTTAACTTTTTAAAAAATAATTTTTAAAAAGTGTGGGTTGGCAATCTTTTTGCTCCCATCTATGAGCCTCTGTATCCCAGAAAGTTTCCCACCCTTCCTACCTCGGTTCTGACTACTGCCCACTAATAGTTAGTTATTAGGATGTACATACCTGGCTCCATGAGCATTTGGGAACTTTCTATGATGGTTAATTTACAGCTGCCTCCACCTGCTGGTCTTAAATTGAAGGGATCTATACCCAGCAAAGAGTTAGAGTCATGGATCTCAGGTGGCAAATGTCTCAATTTTCCAGGATGCTTCTGAAGTCTAGAAAAGAAAGTGGTCTTACAATCATAATAATCTTTGCAACAGGAAAGTTCTTAGTCAGACCCTGAATTTGGATTTTTGGTGCAGATGAGGCAGTATGACTGTGATCTTCAGAAGGTTTCAGATAGCAAAGTATTTGTACAGGTTGTGCTAGGAAGATGCTTTGATCTAAACTCAGTTGCTATGGGGGCCAGGGGTCATGGTAGAAGCTAAGATGGGCCTCCCATGGGTTTCCAGTGCAGGAGAGGCACATCCCACTGATCACAGGTGCTGAGATCAGAAAGAAACTTGCACATGTACATGTGCTCAAGTCCGCTGGGGCAGAGGTCTCCTATGGTTCAGTCTCCAGGTTCAGAGATTTGTTTACATCTGAACAAGCAATTAAACTGTTATATCTCAGAATGGGGAAGGAGGGGTTGATGGAACCCTAATTGCTGCACAGAGGGAGACTGAAAAGAATTGATAAATGAGGGAGAATCATATGATCATGGCCATAGCATGTTAAATACAACTGTGTCTTAAAATATGAAGTTACAGAACTTTGAAGGACCTTAGAGCATGGGAACTGAGAGCTCGCAGGGCCCTTTGACCTGCTATGTTTTATATTCTAAGCTCCCTTTCAGCTCCAACTTTCTATGCCCTAAGGACCCTCCCAGCTCACACACTACATTCTAAGGTCTTTTCTAGCTGTGACGTTTTATATTTTGTAATCTGAGCTGAAAAGGACTTTTGATACTGATTTACTCTAGGATTCTCAATTTACAAAAGATAAACAGAGGCCCAGAAAGAAGAGACCAAAGGCACATAGGTGGTCCAGTGTTCTCCCTACTCTAAAATCACAAATCAATATATATCAGGAAGGAACTCTTTCATCAACAGGTTTTCAATTGTTTAGTAAATTTAACACCATCTCCAACAAATGAAATGTCTGAGGAAGATGCCCAATCTCCATTAGATTAAAATTATATAGTCCTTTACATCTACAAAGCATTTTGAATGTAATATAGTCAGAGAATATTAAGAAGAAAGATCTAATCGTACAGATAGGGAAAGTGAGACCAAGACAGATGACTTACCCAAAGTCACAAAGCCAGGTAGAGTTTCAAGACCCTGATTCTAGCCTCTACCACTAAATCTAATCCTCTGTGCAATGCATCAGACTTCCTCCTTTGACACCTTAGTTCTTCATGTCTTGATTGAAATAACAATCCTAGAGCAAATAGGTGGCTCTGTGGATAGAGTACTGGGCTTGGAAACAGGAAGAAGAGAATCTACCATTCCCTCTTATCCCCTCATCACCAGACTTCTCAGGTGAGAAGACTTCAGACACTGCCCCTCCCCAATGAACTAAGACCCTGAGCCTTCCATCTCCAGCTACATGGAGTGTGTCCCTGAGCAAAGGCTGCTGGGGACTAGGCCCATCCCATCTGCCCCACAGCACCCCTTTCTATCTGCAATAGCACAAGGCACTTTCTACCTCCTGCTTCCAACCCAGTCTCTCAACTAGGATATGGAGACCTGGATAAAAATTATGTCTTATTCTGGTCCCCCTGAAAGTTCCCTCCCCTGCCACAGGCAATACAGTAAGTTTTTAATTAGCCAATATGCAAAGGAAATAAGATTGGCAAAGGAGAACCTGGAAGTCATTGACAAGCTGTTCCCAAAATCAAAAAAGCATAATTTGCAGAAAGTGTCATACATTAACCAAAGTTCACATCCTGATAATGTGTGGTGAATCAGCAGAAAACATCCAGGTGCTGCTCCTTCAGGTCTCTAGCCCTATGATATGCGAATTCCACACAAGTTCCAAACAAGAAGAACCCGAAAAGGTACAGATAATTTTGAGATAATATATACAAGTTAACTTTAAAATTTTACCAACAACTTGGAGATGATTTGAATATGTTAACAAGTTAACCCCAAGGTAGTAGAGATAAGAGTTACTCTCTTGGGGGGCGGAGCCAAGATGGCAGCATAGCAGCAGCAACATATCGCAGCTTTCACATAGCCACCCCAAAATACCCATAAAACAGGACTCTAAACCAATCCTAGAACTCCAAAATGCACACAAACATACTTCCCACTAAAGTCAGCTCGGCTATGAGGAACCATATCAGCACTGCGAATGGAAAACCAGCCTGCCCTGAAGCCGCGGCTGTACCCTGGGGGCGGCTGGACGGGAGGAGCCTCTCAGGTGAGCGGATAAGCAGCAGCTGGGAGTGGGAATTGTGAAAGGGGGAGATAAGGAGTCCAGTAAAAGGCCTCTAGAGCGGAAAAGCAAAAGGCAGAGGTTTTGCACCCGCCTCCATGTTGTAGCTTCCCAACCGCGGCCTGCAGACAGAAGAGGGACTGAGCGATTGTTCTCAGGCCAGTGCTCTCACGTTGAGCAGCCTGGATCCGGATCACGGTCTTGGGCCTCCCCCTTGGAGTCTTTATTATCTAGTCAGCCGGAAGTATTTAGGAAGACTCCCAGCATCTTCCTGAGAGCTACGGCAGCCGGGAGGACCCCAGCGATTTGGGACAGAGCTTTCCCTTCTGGAAGCAGAGCCCCACAGAGATTTAAAAAAAAAATCACGGTCTGAAGAACCATGAGTAAGGAACAGCATAAGAAGCAAAGTAAGAACAGCTCCCAAACCCTTGATTCCTTCTTTGGGGAAAAGAAAGATCATGGGAGAGAGAGGGAGGAGGAGAGCGCAGCCAGAGCACCCCCACCAGGGGCCTCCAATAAACACGAAGAATGCCTTAAAGCTAGAGATGAGCTGAAGAAGGTTTTTCAAATCCAACTAGGGGAAGTGGAA
>CM053583.1:13739570-13847023 GCA_028627135.1 Pseudochirops cupreus | reverse complement strand
ATATGCCCACTGTGGAGAAGTTCTGCGTAATTACACATGTACAGCCCGTATTTAATTGCTTGTCCTTCCAGTGGGGGTGGTGACGAGGGAGGAAGGGAAAGAATCTATAATTTAAAGTTCTATAATCAAATGTTAAAAATATATATGTGTATATATATGTATATACAATTATTATTATTATTATTATTATTATTAACTACATCCAACTGGAACTTGAGATACACAGGCACTGTGGTAGGGAGATCCATCCTGCCCTACCGGAAAGTCAGAGGGGCGAGGGGGAGGACATAGGAGAGAATAGATTGGGGGAGGGGTTATACAGTGGGATGGCTGTTAGGGTCATAAGGGAACATCAATGACCAATTGTTTTTCTCTGAAAATGATAATAGAATCCACGTAACACTTTAAGGTTTGCAAAATAGTATGCCTATATAAACATATATATGTAATAATAGTACCTATTCCCAAGGGTTATTGTGAGGATCAAATTATCTAGCTAGATAGCCAAATGGATATATGGATAAGATATGATATATGATTCAGGTTATGTATATGATATATAATTATTTCTCTATAATTAAATATTATATGGTATTATATATTATGTAACATGTGATATGTAATCTAACATGGGATTGTATATTATTATTATATAAAATTATATCATGTATGTGTATATTTTTTAAATCTCATTTGAGTTTTACAACAACCCTCGGGATCTAGTGCAAATATGTGTGAATGGATCTCTGTATGTGAACATACATGTATTACCTATATGTATTACATATGTGTTATGTATATGGGTGTATATATACATACAGTGTATATAGTGCTTTATGAACTTTAAAGCATTATATAAAGGCCACTATTATTTTTATAGAAGATACATATATTACATATACATTTTTTTCCCCATTTCATCCTCATGACAACCCAGTGAGCCAAGTGCTATTATAATCCCCCTTTCATGGAAAAGGAAAATGTGGCTGATATAAGTTAAATAACTTAGCTAGAATCACAGAGCTGGTAAATGTCTGAGTAATGTCAGGTCTTCCTGACTCCAAGTCCAGTGCTCAATCCAATGGCCATGCTCCATGAGCAACAAGCTATGAGAACCGCGCACTCATGCATGTTAGTGTGGTTATTTCATTTTTGTCTGTATGTTCTGTCGAACCCAGATAGAAAGGTCCTGGTCTGAATTGTTATCCTGCTATTATGTTTCTACTTTTAATATTTGGTGAATCATTGTGCTAGAAGATGGCATGACTGTTTCTTACAATTAAATCTAAGTGCTAGGATGTGAGCTCATCTTCTTTAGACTCCTGGAAAACATTTCTGGATTGCCTGCAGCAGCAGTCAGGATGAAGGGAATGATATACACATCTTCATACTCCTACATGGTTTGGATTTCTTCCTCTGAGTCTCTGGTCTTGGAGAGCTTTTCTTGCCATGTAGTTTAGAAGTTATGAATGTTCTATATTGTGAAACCTACTGGAAATATCCATAAAATCTTTGTGAGTCAATATTTTCTGTGAGCATTTGGGGGGATAGTTCTATCCGTGCTGATGCTCCAATCCTAGTCCTGTTCTCATTTGAATTATTCTTCAGGAGATCTAGGAGTTTGTTTCTGTAAAAAGGGGATTTTTGCGTTTTTGTTGCTGTTAATCTTCATGATGGGCAGCATGATGGAATGGAGAGAGAAAACCTCAAAGTCAGGAAAATCAGGTTTCAGATTTCCCTTGGACACATCCTTCAGCTTCGACAGATCTCTAAGGCTGTGAGTCGTAGGGTGCTGGCTGACCTGCATTTGGAGAGGGAGTGGAGTATTGTAGAGCAGGGTGGAAAGAAGTATAGAGCAGTAGAGAAGAAGGAGATAAGAGGGAAGCTGCCATAGCAGACAGGGCATTGGACTTGGAGTCAGGAAAATCATATTTCAGATTCTCTCTCAGTTACTTTCTACCTGTGTGACAATATCTAAATCACTTAACCTCTCTAAGCCTCAGTTTCTCCATCTGGAGTCTGGACGTCGGGTGGAATTCTATGACCTATGAGATTCCCTCCAAGTCCAAATCTAAAATCCCATGACCTCTCTGAGCCTCAGTTATCTCATCTGTAAAAAAAAAAAGAGAGTTGGAGTCTGCAACCTTGAGCCTTCCAGCTGCAAATCTCTAATCTTATGACGTCACTGAATCTCTGTCTTCATATGTAAAATGAAAATAATTAACATGAACTGCAGTTGTGAGTGCACCTAACGTCTGCCTCATAGTGCTGCTAGACTCAAAACGAGATAATGCCTTAAAAGTGTTTTCCAGACCTATAAGAACTATACAAAGAGGCAATTATTATTGATATTTACCCCTATTAAATTGGACCTTATTATAGTAATAAAAGCACCTACATCAAAGGGTTGTCGGAGGATCAGATGAGATAAATGGAAAACTCCTTGCAAATCTCAAAGTGCTGTGTACTTTTGTTTGCTATTATCGTTGGCAGTTAATTAGATTTTCCCCTAATTTTCTAGCCTACAAAGTTCCTGTCCAAGAAATATCTTTCCCTAGCCCTATCCCATCCCCAGCTAAACACATCAGTAGAAACTTGGGATGAGATGACTTTTGGCAGAGGAAAATGGATTCACTCCAGATACCAAACACTGAATGAAGACTTAGAATGAAGTTTTAAAGCAGGCAGGCACAGTCACTGGTCAAACCCTTTGAAGTCCTAAAAAAGAACTGTATGAAGCAACATCTCTCTCTGAAACAACATTATGTTGGCATGTAGCAAAGACATTTAATCCTAATATCAGATGCATGGATTTTAGCAGGGCTGGATTTGAAAACACACTCACTGGAGAGTATAAGTGGGAAAAGTAATTCATGAATTCTACCAATGTATTTGCCCCAGGTCATTCTCTTCTTTGAATGTACACCCACACTGCTAGCCTCCAGTACTCTGCAGTGTGTCTTGGACACAAATGAATACTCCTCTAGATTTTCCATAAACTATTATTCTTCTCGCTACATATAACCCACTTGTACTCTGTGGCTTCTTGGTGTGTCTACGCTGTGCTTTGCTAGAGCACAAAGTGCAGAAATTTCAGGCCACAAGACTGTAGATGGTTGGGAAGGTCTGCTGTGTTGGGTTCTTGCTTTTTTCCTAGTTAATCTTACATGTAAGCATAATCTAGTATAGCAGATAAAAGGCAGGGATTGGAATCCTAAAAAGTTGGGTTTAGTTTTACTGTGGGATGACCCTGAGCAACTCATTTAACCTCCATGTTGCCAAAAAACATTGGGACTTAAATATCAAGTCTTAGACTGGTTATGATTTTCAAATCTATGAAAGTGGAGGGACTTCTCATTCTTGCTTCAGTGAGGTCACACCCCAAAATTCATAGGACCAGCCATCTAGAGCTTTAAGGGAACTCAGAAGTCATCTAGTCCAGTCCCACTCTTTGTAGATTTGGGAGCAGGGAGGAGAGAAGTAGAGAGCAGTAGAGAGGGAATTTAGAGGGGAAAAAAAACAAAGCCTATTCAGTCAAAGCCACCTAGTAACACCAGAAATAAATTTGCCCTATTTGCTGGAAGGATTAAAGATTTCTAGAAAATCTGACCTGTCTGATCATTTTGCCAAAGGCGTTTTTGACTTCTTTGTTCCTCAGACTGTAGATCAAGGGGTTCAGCATGGGGATCACCACTGTGTAAAAGACAGATGCTATTTTATCAGTGTCCATAGAGTGGCTGGAGCCAGGTTGCAAGTACATAAAGATTATTGTCCCATAGAATATGGAGACACCAGTAAGGTGGGAGGCACAAGTGGAGAAGGCTTTCTGGCGACCTTCAGCTGACCTCATCCTTAGGATGGCAATGAAAATGAACAGGTAGGAGATCAAGATGACCAGGAGAGTAAAGAAGACATTAAAACCAACAACAAAGAGGACAACTAACTCAATGACATGGGTGTCAGAGCAGGAGAGAACCAGGAGTGCAGGAATATCACAGAAAAAGTGATGGACCACATTAGAGCTACAGAAAGAGAGGCTGAAGGTATCTCCTACATGGATGGAAACATGAACAAAACCACAGATGTAGGAGCCAATGACCAGACAAATGCACACATTCATTGTCATAGTGCTGGTGTAATGGAGGGGCTTACACACAGCTGCATGGCGGTCATAGGCCATGGCAGCAAGGAGGTAGCATTCCACTGTGGCAAAACCAGCAAAAAAAAAGAACTGGGCAGCACATTCTGAGTAGGAGATGACCTTGTTCCCTGAGTAGAGGGCAGCTGCCACCTTGGGAGCTACAGCTGAAGAGTAGCCCAGATCTACAAAGGAAAGATTACTGAGGAAAAAGTACATTGGAGTGTGGAGGCGGGAATCTGAATGGATCAGCACCATCATTCCCAAGTTCCCTATGAGGGTGAGAAGATAGATGAACAAAAATACCAGGAAGAGTGGGAGTTGAAGCTTGGGGTCATCTGTCAGACCCAAGAGAATGAACTCTGTCACTTCAGTGCTGTTTCCCATGACATTTGGCTCCTTCTTATTTCTCCTACCTATAAGGAGAAAGAAATAGTGCTGATGAAATCAGGATGTGGTCACTAGTTCATTCAACAAGCAGTTACTGACCACCTACTATGTGCCAGACACTAGGCTATGTGCTGGGGACACAGGAAGATAAACTAAACAGCCCCTACCCTCCTTGGGCTTAGCTTCCATTCTACTGGGGGCAACTATGCACATACACATGAGTAAATAGAAAATCTTGACAAAGTAGGGAAGTATATATAGTAGGAAGAGAGACATAAACACCAGGTACCTTCATATAATAAGTGGTTTATATGGCTTTCCATATGTCTACATTCTGCTCATTCCTGAAATTATAAGGAAGATGTATTGTTAATCTGAGTTGAAGATCTTCCCACCCATTAATAGACCTCACATTAAGTCCATTAAGGGCAGCTTGATTAGGGGAAGTTCCTTTGATAGGAATGCCCACACCTTTTGCTAATTTCTAATTAGGCACTGGGTCATGAGGTTTGTGGTACCCTCTGGCTCTAAAAAGGCTATATATAATCTCAGGTTAGCATTTTGCTTTGGGGCTTACTCATTGGAAGTGTGTTCTTGTGATTTGACCAGATGAGAATCTAGGTAGCTATTAAAAAGCCCCCTGGCTTGAAAAACTCAGATGTTAGGGGGAGGCTAGGTGGTGCAGTAAATAGAGCACTGGCCCTAGAGTGAGGAGGACCTGCGTTCAAATCCAGCCTCAAACACTTAACATGTACTAGCTGTGTGACCTTGGGCAAGTCACATAACCCCAACTGCCCTACCTTCCTCTCTCAAAAAAAAAAGAAAAGAAAAACAGATGTTTCTGCTTCTTTCTCTGGGAACTATGTATGTATCGCCTTAGTCAGGCAGTTGGATCTGTCTGTTGATCTATGCTAATTTCTCAGACAGTCAGAAGCCTTGTCTGTTGGCCTTTCTTTCTCTGCTTGTATTTTCTCTATATTTTCTTGTCTCATGTTTTCTCTGAACTTCAGGTTGCTGACTTTTCCCCTGAACTAGTAAATGTAATTTTAAAAGATTGTTGACCTCTTAAACAGTTATCTTTTCTACTAAAGCAGATCTAAGAAACTTTGCTAGCAGCCATCCTGGGTATTCTAGTGGGGTTGGTGCTACAGAAGAGTAAACCAATTCACACTGGTCAATCCACAATTGTCATCTAAAAGGTGAGGTTAAAATATTGGGCACAATTGGATTCATAAGAGCTTTAATCATTTATGGCAGAATTTTTTGGAGCACCTAGTTAGCATAACGGATAGAGTGCCAGGACCTGAAGTCAGGAAGATCTGAGTTCAAATCTGACCTTAGATACATCCTAGTTGTATAACCTTGGACAAATCACTTAACCTCTGCAATTTGGCACTATTTCCAAAGGGCTATAAAACTGTGCATACCCTTTGACCTATCAATACCACTTCTCAGGTCTACATCCCAAAGAGATCACAAAAATGGGAACAGGACTCATGTGTACAAAAATATTTATAGTAGCTCTTTTTGTGGTGAGCAAGAATTGGAAATTCAGCGGATGCCCATTAATTGGGGAATGCCTGAACAAGTTGTGGTATATGAATGTGGTGGGATACTATTGTGCTATAAGAAATGATGAACAGGAAGACTTCAGAAAAACCTGGAAAGACTTATATGAACTGATACTGAAATGAACAGAACCAGGAGAACATTGTACACAGTAACAGCAACATGGTACGATGACTAACTTTGATAGACAGCTATTCTTAGCAATGCAAGGAACTAAGAAAACTCCAAAAGAAAACCTTAATAATCAAAATGTATGCATATTTACAAAAAAAATGAGATTCAAGAAATATTCAAACTTCAAAATATATTCACTAAATAGATAATTTAGAACAGGAGCTTGATCATGCCATAACTGAACTAAAGAAGTAGAGCTAGAAGTCAGATGGGGAATACACCTGGGTGGTTGAGGATTTAGTACCTGAGTTCAAATCTTCGACAGGTGAAATGTGTTTTTTTCTGATCAGAATGTACTGGCCAGACATGAGCCCTATCAAAGGCACAAATGATATCTAGGAAAGTTTGACAAGATTATAATGTGAAATAGGCCCCAAATTATCCAATTCTTCCACCCTGTGTACTTAGACTTCTATTTCTAGGTGCTGCCTTTCAATGAGGGTGAGGGCAGGAGTTTGAAAGGGGACCTTAAGCTCATCATTGGCTGAGCATTTGGAATGAGGTGGGGTCTAGGGGGGGTGGGACCCTATAGGAACTCTGTTCTATATGACCTCTGTCCTATAGGACCTCTGTCCTATGCCCCTAGCACATAGGTCTTTTTTGGTGTCATGGACCCCTTGGGCAATGTGATGAAGCCTATGAACTCATTTGCAGAGTAATGTTTTTAAATGCATAAAATAAAATGTATAGAAATTACAAAGAAAGTAGATTATAGTGAAATACTGTTTTATATTTGTGCATATATGTATATATACATATATTATATGTGCATGTATGGATGCACATATATACATATACATGTACATATATACATATACATGTATACACATGCATATACACATACATATACACATACATGAAATTCACAGACCCCAAGTTATGAAAGAGTCCATTACAGGGAAAGGAAAGTCCAAGAAGCATCTGTGGAGCAGTGCCTTAACTTTGAAGTCAGGAGACCTGGGTTCTAATTCTATCTCTCTCATAAACATGGGGACGTCACTCCCCCTCTCTTGACCTTCACTTTGTTATCTGTAAAATTATGAAATTGAACCAATTCAATAAGTATTTTTGGGTGCCTATTAAGTGCCAAGACACTGAATGCAAAGACAAAAATTCCCCTGTCATCAGTGCCCCCCATCATTGAAACAAGCCCTAAAATCTCTTAGTGCTATCTGGGAAAGTCATCTCTTTCTCTCCCCTGCTCCTGGTTGCCTTCCATCCTCCTAGTTGTAGGAGAGGAAGAGTGAGGATTGCCCCAGATCCCAGCATTTTGTGGGCACTAATTTGCTAAGCCCTAGAAATGCACTGGCTGTACACTGCTGAAGAGTGCATTGGGATCAACTATGTATGATTCCATTCTCCTGAGCAACGTGATGATCCAAGACAAGTACAAAGGACTCAGGAAGAAAAAAGCCTTCAATATCCAGATAAAGAACGGATGGATTCTGAACAGACGGAAACGTTTATTTTTCGCTTAGCTTCATTCTTTCTTGTTTTCTTTTTTGCTCTGATCTGTTTCTCCTTTCACAACTGTGACTAATGTGGAAACATTTTTTATGTGATAGCATATGTATAAACTGTATCAAACTGTCTACCATTTTCAGAATAGAGGAGGGGAGAGAGAGAAGGAGAAAAATTTGGAATTCACAATCTTGTAAAAATGGCTGCTAGAAATTGTCTTGATGTGCACTTGGGGAAAATTATGCTATTTAACTTTTTAAAAGATGATTTTTAAAAAGTGTGGGTTGGGAATCTTTGCTCTCATCTATGAGCTTCTGTCTCCCAGAAAGTTTCCCACCCTTCCTACCTCGGTTCTGACTACTGCCCACTAATAGTTAGTTATTAGGATGTACATACCTGGCTCCATGAGCATTTGGGAACTTTCTATGATGGTTAATTTACAGCTGCCTCCACCTGCTGGTCTTAAATTGAAGGGATCTATGCCCAGCAAAGAGTTAGAGTCATGGATCTCAGGTGGCAAATGTCTCAATTTTCCAAGATGCTTCTGAGGTCAAGAAAAGAAAATGGTCTTAAAAACATAATAATAATAATCTTTGCAATAGGAAAGTTCTTTGTCAGACCCTGAATTTAGATTTTCAGTGCAGATGAGTTAGTATGTCTCTGATCCTCAGGAGGTTTCAGATATCAAAGTATTTGCACAGGTTGTACTAGGAAGACGTTTTGATCTAAACTCAGTTGCTATGGGGGGGGGGGGGGGGGTAGGGGAAAGGTTCATGGTAGAAGCTAAGATGGACCTGCCATGAGTTACCAGTGCAGGAGAGGCACATCCCACCAACCATAGGTGCTGAGATCAGACAGAAACTTGCATATGCATATGTGCTCAAGTCCTCTGGGGCAGAGGTCTCTTATGGTTGAGTCTCCAGGTTCAGAGTTTTGTTTACAATTAGTACAAACAATTAAGCTGTTATTTCTTGGGATATGGAGTGATGGAACCCTAATTGCTGCAGAGGAGCACTGAAAAGTATAGATGAACCAGATAGAATCATATCATCATAGCCATAGCATGTGAGACCCAAATGTGTCTCAAAATATAAAGTCATAGAACTTTGAAGGGACCTTTGACCTGCTATGTTTTATATTCTAAGCTCCCTTTCAGCTCCAACATTCTATGTCCTAAGGTCCCTCGCAGCTCACACAGTATATTCTAAGTCTCTTCTATCTCTGACAGTTTATGTTCTGTGATCTGAGCTGGAAGGAACCTTTGGTGCCAACAGTCCAGGCTCCTTAATTTACAAAAGAAAAACTGAGACCCAAGTATAAGGAACTTGTCCAAGGGCACATATTTCATCCAGTGTTCTCCCCACTCTAAAATCACTAATCAGGATATATAAAGAAGGAAATCTATTATCAACTGGTTTTCAATTGTTTAGCAGAATTAACAGCACTAACAATTGAAATTACAAAGGAAGCTTCCCGATGTCCATTAGATTAAAATTATACAGAATTTTACAGCTACAAAGCACTTTGAATGTGATACAGTAAGAGAATATTAAGAAGACAGATCACAATCCAAACCTCTAATTGTACAGATAGGGAAAGTGAGACCCATATACATGATCTACCCAAAGTCACACACACAGTCAGGGGGAGTGTCAAGATTCTGATTCTAGTCTCTGCCATTAAATCTAATGCTCTGTGCAATGCATCAGACTTCTCCTTTTCCACCCTATTTCTTTATTTCTTGATTGTAATAACAACCCTAGGGCAAATAGGTGACTCAGTGGATAGAGCATTGGGCTTGGAACCAGGAAGACCTGAATTCAAATCCAGGATCAACACTGACCAGCTGTGTGACCCTGGCCATGTCACTTAACCTTGTTTACCTCAAATTTCCTCATCTGTGAAATGAGCTGGAAAAGGAAATGGCAAATCAGTCCAGTATCTTTGCCAAGAAAACTCCAAATGGAGTCACAAAGAATGAGACAGAACCGAGCAACAAGAAAATAACAGTGAGACAGAGTAACATACATATTAATCATCTATTTTTACATGTGATACTCTTTGTCCTGAAGCTTCTCCCTGCTACCTGCTGTGAGAGTTAAGAGGTTTAGGTGATGAGAGTAAGAGAGGAAGCAACATGACACTGAGATCACAGAAAGATGGTGAAGATTCTTGTGAACAAAAATTCAGGAAGTACGTGAGAAAATGGCCCTTTGCGGGGGCAGGCTATCCCACTCACCACATACTCTGATGAATGAATGAATGAATGAATGAAGTATTTAACAAGTGTCTACTAAGTGCTTGAGATAAAAATAGAAAAAGTGAAACCATCTCTGTTCTCAAGGTGCTAATTGGGGGAGACAACACATATTAGAGACTTCAGTCTAAGGGCATCTGGAAAGGCCTGGAAATCTTAAGAGTTCAGAAACAGGTAAGATAAGAGTCCCAGGAGGTGTGTAGGGTATAGCAGTAAGACAGAAGGTAGCACCCAGAGGCCTCTATGAGATGGTGGCAGGTGAGTTAGTAAGGCAGCATGTCCCTCCATGTTACTGAAAAGATGGTAGTTGGTAACTCACAGTTCATTCAAGCAGTATTCACAGCCATGTCCCCTCTGCATAGCAAGGGACCTGAAAGAGCCTAGTCAGTCATTATTGAGAAGTACATATTCTTTGTCCCTTGCTGCATGAAGAGGGGAGGTATAGAGAGAGAGGATGCTGGGGGCCAGGCTGGTATCTTTCATCTGCAAAGGGAACATTTCCTGTTACCACTCATAACCAGACTTCCCAGGTGAGAAGCCCCCTACCTCCTCCCTATGCACTAGGACCCTGAGCCTTCTATCTCCTGCTGTATGCAGTATGTCCTTGAGGAAAGGCTGCTGGGAGCTGGGGTCCTCCCATCTCCCCCAAAACGACATTTTCCATCTTTACCAGCACAAGGCAATTTCTGCCTTCTGCTTCCAGTCCAATCTCTCAACTAGAATATGGAAAACTGGGTGAAAATTGTTATCTTATTCTGGTCCCCTTGAAAGTCCCTTCCCCAACCCCAGTCAATATAGTAAGTTTATAAGTAGCCAATATAAAGAGGAAATAAGATCAACAAAGGACAACCTGGAAGTCATATATAAACTGTCCCCAAAATCAGAGGAGCATAATTTACAAAGTGTATCAGATAGTAACCAAAATTCACAGCCTGGTAATATGTGCTGATTCATGATATTCATTTCACCCCATCAGAGTCCTGGAACTATTGTCTACAGATTCCCAGGTCATTCCCCTTCCTCCCTTAAAGAGTTTGATACCTGGCTTACAATTTTTCTCTCCTCCCCAACTCTTACATCATATTAGAAGTTGATTCTCCTTCAAATATCCTAACTACTCGGTTTCTCAACCTAATCATCTCCCATGAGCCATCCCATCACCCTGCCTCACACAAAGTTTGTCATACCTTTGATCTTGTCATAACCCCAAAATGCACCACCCCCGCATTCTGAAATTCCTGGATCCAACAATAGTCTATTGGCTTTTTACCTCTCCCTCTGTCTTCCTTTACATAATCCTACTCTTCATTCATACCATGACCTCCAATCCTTTGACCCTTCAATTCTCTCCCAAGCCATCTCCCCTGCACTAGCCAATCTCTCGTCTTCTCCCCATCTCAACTCCTTGGTGAAACAATTCAATTCTACATAGTCCTCATCTCTCTCTCTCTCTCTCTCTCTCTCTCTCTCTCTCTCTCTCTCTCTCTCCCCCCTCTCTCTTTCTCTGTCTCTCTCTCTGTCTCTCTCTCAGCTTTTTGGAAGGAGTAAGGCAGAGCAATTGGGGTTAAGTGACTTGCCTAAGGTCACATGGCTAGTAAGTGTTAAGTGTCTAAAGTCGAATTTGAACTCAGAACCTCCTGACTCCAGGGTCGATGCCCTATTCACTGTACCACCTAGCCGCCCCTGTCCTCATCTCTTGAATCTCTAACGCTTTTATTATATCACTGATTACTTTCAGCCAAGGCTCAGCCTTGGATCACTACCGCCCTTTGCTGCCTTCACTCCTCTGTGTGGGTTACTGGATGAAGGGAGAGAAAATTACTCAGTCATTCTGACAGTGTGTACTACATAATCTCAGGTAGGCTCTCACTGCTGCTAGGCAATCCTACTATATAATCCTTATCATCTCACTTTCCACAGTGGATCTTCCAGTGACAAGGCTAGTAGAAGAGGAAGTTGCAGTTGAAAACCAAGTCTTCTTGCTTGAAATACACAGAATCCTATCTCGATCTCAGTTCTCTCTTCTGTAAGTTTTTTTTTAACCAAACTTACGATTTCTTGGGTGTAAGGAGTTCCTAGTAACGCACTTCCTCCACTGTAACTTACAGTTCTTTCCATAGAACAATACAGTATTTTCCTTATGGAAACCTGAAAAATAAGTAGCTAGGTAATCAATTAATTTGGTGCATTGGTGTCATCAATAAATACCCAGCAAGACTCTTTCCTAGTATCTCCAACCCCATCAAAATAGGAAAAGTGACAGAGAAATTCTTTTTGAAAGGAGAGCATAGTCTGTTTTCCTGTTATATAGATTAAGTTCATCTCTATACGACCACCCTTATTCTGTCCCTTAATTTATATATTCTCCAGGTCCCAAGATCACAAAAATTCAAGATTGATTGGAAGGGACCTATCTACTTCAACCCATACTCGAATAGGAATCTCCTTTGGCCTTTGTTCTTCCCCATCCATACCTTCTCCTTTAGAGACACCATCCATTTTCATGGCTTCAAGTTTGTTGTTTTTGTTGCTCAGTCATTTCAGTCATGCCCTGCTCTTTATGACCTCATTTGATGTGTTCTTGGCAGAAATACTAGAGTAGTTTGCATTTCCTTTCCCAGCTCATTTTTACAGATGAGGAAACTGAGACAAACAGTGACTTGACCAATGTCACAAATCCACATCTCTGGCTCTGACCTCTTTCTGGAGTTCAAGTTTCATATTTCTATCTGCTTTTATTGAAATCTCTACTTGGATAGTCCACCATCACCTCAAGTGTCCCAAAATAAATTCATTTTCTTTCCCTCAAAATTGGCTTCTCTTCCCAGGGTCACCTTCTAGGATTAGCAAGCATACCTCAAAATTAGCCAAATATGACTTCATTTTTTTAATAGACCTATAATTTTACCTGTGTAAGGCACTCTCTTTTTTTTTGGAAGGGGTGAGGTAGGGCAACTGGGGTTAAGTGACTTGCCCAAGGTCACATGGCTAATTTTTTGTGTTAAGTATCTGAGGCAGCATTTGAACTCAGGTCCTCCTGACTCCAGGGCCAGTGCTCTATTCACTGCACCACCTAGCCACCCCCATGCAAGGCACTCTCAATGAGAAAATTCCTTTAACAATGGTAGTCTTTACCAGCTCTGCAACTTAGAATCTTAAGGAGCTGATTGAGGGTACTACTGAGAGATTATGAGCTTTGCCCAGGTTCATATGACCAAATTTACCTGTTGTGGGACTTGAACCTAGTTCTTTCTGACTCTGAGTCTGACTTCACTATACGTGGGATCTCTCTGACTCTGAAAGGAATCTTCCTAAAAATCATCAGGCAAGGAAATTGGAATACTAATGCATTATTGGTAGAGTTGTGAACTGATCCAACCATTCTGGAGAGCAACTTGGAACTATGCCCAAAGAGCTATAAAACTGCCTACTCCTTGATCCAACAATACCACTATTAGATTTGTATCCCAAAGAGATCATAAAAAAGGGGAAAGGACCAACATGTACAAAAATATTTATAGCAACTCTTTTTGTGGTGGCCAAGAATTGGAAATTGAAGGGATGCCCATCAATGGGAGAATGGCTGAACCAGATGTGGTGTATGAATATAATCGAATGCTATTGTGCTATAAGAAATGATGAGCAGGTAGATTTCAGAAAACCCTGGAAAAACTTCCATGAACTGATGCTGAATGAAGTGAGAACCAGGAGAACCCTGTACACAGTAACAGCAGCGTTGTGCAATGATCAGATTTGATAGACTTGGTTCTTTTAGAAAATACAATGGCCTAAGACAATTCTAAAAGACTCATGATGGAAAATAATAGAGAAAGAACTATGGAGCCTGAGTGCAGATCGAAGCATATTATTTTCATCTTTGGCTTTGTTTTATTTTTTTCTTTCTCTCGGTTTTTCCCTTTTGTTCTGATTCTTTCCTTCACAACACGACTAATGCGGAAACGTTTTTAATATGATCATGTATAACCTGTATTGGATTGTTTGCTATTTGGGGAAGGAGGGAAAGGGGAGAGGAAGAAAAAATTCTGGAACTCAAAATCTTATAAAAGTGAATGTTGAAAACTATCTTTATGTGTATTTGGGGAAAAAAATACTATTAAATCATCCCCTGACCCTCTTGAGATAGTCAATGGCTCCCCCTTGCTTCTAGGCTAAAGTGAAAATTCTCTCCTCTGGTATTTATTGTTCCCACAATCTGACTCCAGCCTTCAGCCTTATTTTTCCTACCATCCCCAAATACCAACGTTTCTTCTGAATCATTCCTTTCACTCAATATGTGCCTTTTCCTCTCCCATTTCCTTCTTTTTCTTCTCTCTGTTCCCTCTGTCTGGAACGTCCTCCCCTTCTTTATGTTTGTCTAAGTCCCACCCATCCTTGGTATTGTGAAAAGGCATCAGAAAAAACTGAGTTTGAGTCCTGATGTTTTCTACTGTCAGGGAAGCAGTGAAAAGAACACTAGACCTGGAGTAAGGAAGACTTGAATTCAAATCCAGCCTCAGACACTTCCTAGCTAGGTGCCTCTGTCCAGTCACTTAACCCTGTTTGCCTCAGTTCCTCAATCTGTAAAATAAGCTGGAGAAGGAAATGGCAAACCACTCGAGTATCTTTGCCAAGAAAACACCAAATGGGGACACAAAGAGTTGGACACGACTGAACAGTAACACTTACTGTGTCACATTTCCTATCTCAGCCTCACTGCACTCATCTGTAATTTTTCTTTTAGCCAAACTTCTGATTTCTTAGGTGGAAAGAGCTCCTAGTATGGACTTCCTCCACAGCAACTTACAGCCTTGGAGATTTGCTTAGACACTGAGTAGTCAAGGGACTCCCTTAGCATTGTCAAGCCAGTAGGGGGTCAAAGGCAGGATTTGAACTCAGATCTTCCTGATTCCAAGTCCAGCTTGCTATCCACTATGCCAGGCTGCGTTTCTCCGCTGTAAATGGGGGATAATCCACCTCTCAGGCTTGTTGTAAGGAAACTGTTCTGTAAAACTTTAAGTGTCATCAGCATGGAAGCATGGTTTTTATCTTAAATCCCACTTCCTCCATGAAGCCTAGCCTCAGCATCCAGGTACTTGGGGATCACACCCTCCTTCACATGCCATCTTTATAACTCTTATTGTCTGGACTTATTGGACACCGTACACCTACATAAAAAGATATAATAAAATAATAATAGTAGCAGTAGCAGGAATAATAAGAACACAACTTAGTTGGAGATATTATGAGAAGCAGATGATATTTTGTGAGGACATACAGAGCAGAGATCGTATCTGAAATTATCCCTTTACATCCCCCAGAGTTAAGCATAAGAGCCCCAGAGACCTGAATAAATATTTCTTTTTGACTACCATGACCCAGGCTCTGGGATGGGCTCTGAGGATACCGAGGCGAATCCAAACAACTCTTTCCCTCATTCTGTGAGGGTTGGCAAAGATGTAAAGGCAAGAGCAGGTCACCAGTGGAGCTCCACATGCCAAGGCCATCACCAAATCACAGAATTTCTACTCCTTCCTACATCAAACAAGTCTATCATAAATTATTGAGATGTAATCAATCAACCAACAGGCATTTATCGAGCACTTACTATTTGTGAGGCACTGCACTAAGTGCTGGTGATACAAAACCAAAACTGAAACCATTCCTGCCCTCTGGGAGCTAACATTCTAATGAGGAAGACCCCACGGAGACATAGGAGGATATAGAGATTATATGTGAAATGGGAAGGGTTGTTGGAGCAACAAGAGGGATTGGAAAAGGGACCGGAGAGGCCATTTAGTCCCTTTTCTTTTACACAGGGGAAATGGAGTCAGATGGAGTTCCTTTGATACTTTGATGGATTTTGAGCTTTCATTGCAGGTGGCAGGGAGGGAGGATTTCTTTCAACAGCACAGACTGTAACCCATCTGTGCCTTCTCACCTCATGTGAATCTCATCCATACCTTTCTATAAATCCCCCATAGAGAATTCACCCAATGTCCTGGAGGCCTTTAGATTTTTATGGCTGAGAGTAAAATATTGAAGCTGTTTATCTATCATCCCCTGCCCTCACTGTATCACCAAGTCCGCTCCTTTTCCAGTCAAACATGTGCTTGAGGACAGCAATCAGTCAGCATGTTCACTTGTATTGGTATGGCAGGTGACAGAAGTAGAGACAGTGAGGGGAAGCAAGGTGGCGCAGTGAATAGAGCACTGGCCCTGGAGTCAGGAGGACTAGAGCTCAAATCTGACCTCAGACGCTTAACATATACTAGCCATGTGACCTTGGGCAAGTCACTTAACCCCAATTGCCCTGCCCTCCCACCTCCAAAAAAAGAAAAAGAAGTAGAGACAGTGAGTACAAAGCAGTGGTGTCTAACTCATATGGAGGGGACTGCATATTGACGTAGAAAATTACAAATTAACATTCTGTATGTGTGTTATATTTTATTTATTTTATTAAAGATTCCTAGTTACATTTTAATCTGATTTGGGCTGCCCTCTGAGAGTGGCAGCTTGTGAAGGAACACAGACTTGATGCCTTTGGTGCACAGGACTCTTTCAAGAAGTCTGATAATTGAAAAGGAAGAAAGTTATGAGATGATGGCTAGAAGGAATATAAGATCATGGGAAAGTTTTTTTAAGGATGTCAAAGATCTGGGCAGATTTATGGAAGAGAATTAGCCAGTAGAGAAAGAAAGAGATGAAAGATAAGCGCAAGTAGGGTATAAGCCCATTCCCAATTCCTTAAGAAAGGCTCTGGCTCTCATACCAGTTAAAGGAGTCTTGAAGAGTTAGTTATTAGACAGCTCCAAATGCTTTAGTACTTGTTGCATTCATCTCTGATGTAATGCTGCCCTCATGAGGTCATTTCAAAATTTCTGTGTTAGACCCTTCCTAGAATTGACTAAAAGTCCACAGTCATGCAACGGTCCAGGAAGAAGCAGCAAAGGTATTCTGGAGGACTGGGATTCCACTTTACCATTAGACTGGGTATTTTGTTTAAAGAAAATGGTTGAATCAGATGACCTTAGAAATCCTCCCCATCTCTGGCTTCTGTGCTCAGTGTTCCAGACTTACTCTCAGCTCAGACATGATATATCTTATGTTCTAAGGTTCCTCAGCTCTGACATTCTATGATTCAAGGTGCCTCGCATGTCTGATATCCCGTGTTCTGTGTTCTAATATGCCTCCAATCTCTGACATTCTATGTTCTAAAGTCCCAGCTCTAACATTTAATATTATGAGGAGAGAGAACGGAGTGGAGCAAACAGAGGGTCCAAAGGCTCGACTTAAATCGAGGACCTGACACAAACTAATTGTGTGTTCACAGGGAAGTCATTTATTCTCTCATCATCTTTATAAGATTGCAGTCAATTAATCAATGAACGAACATTTACTAAGAAGCTGCCATGTGCCAGACACTCTGAGAAGGATGCAAACATAAAATATAAAACAATGCCTACTCTCAAGAAGCTTGTGTTCTAAGGGGAAGATAACAAATACATACAGAAGTACTTATAGAATAAATACAAAGGAATGCCATGTGTTTGAATGCCAGGGAGTTGGGGGACACGAGTAGTTGGGGAGATCGGGAAACGATCTGTGTAGAAGGTGATACTCGAGCTGCACCTTGAATAAAAAAGGGGATTCTGTGGGGCGGAGGAGAAAGGGAACGCATTCCAGCAGTGGGGCAAAGCCAGCGGAAAGGCACAGAGATGAGAGATGAAGTACCCCGTGTGAAGAACAAAGAGGCCATTTTGTTTGACTTGTAAAGAGTGAGACAGAGAGTAATGTATGAGAGAGTTTAAAACGATAGGTTCGGGCCAGGTTGTGAAGACCTTTAAGAAGAGTTTACATTTTATCCCAGGGGCTATAGGGAGTCATGCGAGTTTACTGAGTAGAGGGAGTCACATGATGAGGTCTGAATTTAAGGACATTCCCGTTGACAGCTCTGGGGACATGTTGGAAACCAATTATGAAGCTATTTCAGTAAATCTGGGGTACTACGAGTTCTTATCCCCATTTCCCTGATGAGAACCTGGAGGCAGAGAGACAAAGTTATCCAGGATCACACTGCTAACTAGTGCCAGAGTGAGTCGGTTGCTAGAAGTCCCGACTCCAAAGCCTTTGCTTACTCTACTCTTGGAGTAAACTTTGTCTGCTCCAGGCTCCCTCTTGGTTTAGTGGCTGGGTAACTGTGAGAGGCATTACAATGAACCCAGGCTGTATGAGGGCCACACTCAGTGATCAAAAGAACAGTGGACTTGGAATGACAGGACCTTGGCTCAAATCCCAACTCTGCCACTTATCACTTGCATGACCTTGAGCAATGCCTCTCTCTGGGTCTTAGTTTGAAGTGGTTGGATTCCATCCCTAAGGTCTTTTTGAACTCTAAATCCTACAGTGAAATCTTCAGCTGTTGCTTTGGGGTAAGAGAATCCGGGTTCAAATGCCACCTATGGTTCTTAGGACCTCGTCCTAACCTAGGACAAGTCACTACCTCGCCTGAGCCTCAGACTCTTCTCTCAAACGAGGAGATCAGACATCCCTAGTAGCTTATCCTTCAATAAATCATTGGAATTATTGGATGTAAATTATTTCCAGTGTGGGAAAGTAAATGGCCTCCCCCAAATCCCTCTTCTCAGGCCTCATCTGATGTTGGAGGTGACCTTGGATTCTTTAATTTATACTAGCAGATCTCCAGCCCTGGTAGGTACTGCCAAGCTGGACAAAGCTGGAGTATGGTCCTAGTGATGAAGTACATACTATCATCCAATAAGTAGCCTGGCTAAATTGGGAGAGGATCATCACCAGTTTGCTTGGGGCGGGGATGGAGGGGAGAGTACATTTTTAGCTATAGCAACTCTAGAACACAACTCATTCAATTATAGATATAGGGCTAGTCATGGAATCCAAATGAAAGGAATTTATATAACCTTGGAGTACAAGGGTAGTAATTGATAACGAGGAAGTGGGAGAGAGGATGGGCAGCTCCATGGCTCAGTGGATAGGATTCAGGAAGATCTGAGTTCATATTGAACCTCAGACACTTACTAGCTGTGTCACCCTGGGTAAGTGATTTAACCCTATTTGATTCAGTTTCCTCACCTATAAAATGAGCTGGAGAAGGAAATGCCCATTTCCAGTATCTTTGCCAAGAAAACCCCCAATGGAGTCAGGAAGAGTCCACACGACTGACACTGAACAACGATAGGGAAGGAGGGTGCAAATTGTCATCCAATTCAACAAACACTCATTAAAGTACCTACTTGTGTGTGATGCTAAGCTAAAAAGACAGGCACAAGGCAAAAAACAGAGAGGACTTATGTTGTACTTGGGGAATAGAACAACCATGTAAGATGACTAAGGGCAGGCTCGTCCCTTCATCTTACACCTCCTCCTTTCTCCTTCCTCCTCTCAGCTGGCATCACTGAGAACTGCCTCCCCTATACCTCAGCTGTACACACCCAGAGATGGCCATGCCCTTAGTCCTTCCATCCTCCACAAAGCCTCCGTTTCCATATTCAAGAACTCTGAATGTTCTTCATCTGATTGTATTTTATCTTTCCATCCTTCTTTTATGCCTCAGTCCTAAACCCACTCTTTGTCCTTACCATAACTTTCCATCCCTCTATCCCTCAGTATTATTCCAGATCATCACATTGCTCATTATACTCTACACCCTCCTCAATCTTGACTGGTTGGTGTACCATTTCAATTCTATACCATATTCTACTCTTGAATCTTGTTTCCTTGTTCTCATGACATTACACCTTGCTAGACCCCAACTCTGGATTACTCTCACCACCTGCCTCCTTCACTTCTGCTCATTTGTTGCAGAACTGAACTGGAAGAAACCACAAAACTATGAAGAATGGGTCCACAACAAAATTTTCCTATTCTCTATCAACTGGGTTCTCACTACAGTAAGGCAATCCTACTATTCCTTCCTAATTCATTCACTATCCATTAGAGCAATTGATGCAAACCTTTTCTTTTCACTTAAAGCTCCCTGTGCACTCTCTTTCCCAAACTCTTAACTGAGAATCTTGCTGCATATTTCACTGGAAAAACAATGGTCATTTACAAAGAACTTCCTCTTTTCTCCTCTTCCTCATCTTAGATTTTTTAGACATCTTCTCTCCTTGTTGTTGTTCAGTAACTTTTCTGTGACCCCATCTGGGTTTTTCTTGGAAAAGACACTGGAGTGGTTTATTTCCTTTTCCAGTTCGTTCTACAAATGGGGAAAGTGAGGCAGACAGGGTTAAGTGACTTCCCCAGATAGTGTCTGAGGACGGGTTTAAACTCAGGAAGATGAGTCATTCAGCGTTGGCACTCCCTTCCCCCCTTCCCTTGTCATCAGGCCCCTTTCAGGAGTTTTAGACCTCCACCCTTGCTTGTGACCTTTTCTCCTCCTTGCTTGGTGTTTACCAAATAAGGCCATGGATGATACCTTGGCTCCCTGTCCCACCTCCCTGCCCATAGGAGATAGTGGCAGGCTTCTTTGTTATCCACCATTGGGTTAGATTTCTTGCCAAGACTGAGAGCCCACCTCCCAGCCAATGGGAGAAGAGACAGCCAGGGGAAGGGGGCTTGACTTCGTTAGGATATAAATTCTTGTTCTGTCTTTTGTAACAGGCCTCCTCTCCTTGATCCCCGCCATGGAGAGGACTGCCCTCTTCCTGCGGGGGAAGAGAATAAAACTTCCTGTTCCTCCCTCAAGATGCCTCTGACTTTTGATTTTCCTTGGGTAGGGGATTTCTGGAGTCCCGTATCCCACATAGATTTGGGGGCTCGCTCCTAGCTACCCTTTAAAGGTAGGGACTGTGGTGATTTTATCTTCATATTCCCAGCAGGGAGCACAGGTGCCCTTATGGGTCTGTGGGTGTTTAAATAATATTTTGTTGAGTTGAATTGAATAAAAAAGTGTCATAATTAATAAGGAAGATTGCCCTCTTAGTTTATGGCTGCTTGTGGTCTTGGGGCTCAAAACTCCATCTCTCAGCAATTTTTTGAACTCCCATTAGTGTTTGAAACCCATGGACCACAGCTTTCATCTCTTCCATTTCATTTCCCGCCCACTTCCCAGAGTAAGTCATTAGCATTTCTGTCCCTGGAAAAGTTCATTGCATTGAGAAAACCTTGGCACGCAAATCAGGTGGAGAGATGCCGCATCTCTTTGATTCAGACTAGCTGTTTTTCCGACCAGCCCTCAGGAAGCAGATTGCTTTAGATTCTGTAAGCTCTGGAAACCAGTCAGTCCTGGGCACTGTTTTTCAATATGTTGTCTCAGTAGAAGAGTGTAGGCTGAAGCTCACAACCCCATTTCTAATCGATCAGTATTAACTGATAGAATTATCAGTTTTCTTTCTGGGCTCTGAAAGTCTTTTTGTCTGTTTGTTTTCTAAGAATAACATGTGTTATAGGATCCTTCTTACTTGGTTGGGCTTCATTCTCCGCGCCTTCTCTGCCACATTTGATAATGTAGATCCCACTCCTCCAGTCAACAATCAATCTAAACATTTAGTAAAAAACCTGCTATGTATCTGGCACTGTGCTAGAGAATGGAATACAATAACGAAACAGAAGTTGTGCCTGCCCTCAGAGAGCCTACCATCCAGCGGGAGTCACAGCATCATAGGTATGCAAGTGTTCACAAACCGGATATGGGACAGTTTGAGGGGAAATAACTAGCACCTGGGAAGATCAGGAAAGGCGTCATGTTGGACATGGCCCTTAAGCTGAAACTGGAAGCAAATTTTAAAAGATTTTAAGAAGCAAAGGTGAGAAGGTAGAGTATCAGAACTGGGGAACAATCAGGGCAGGGAAATACAAGATAGAACGCTATGTATAAAATCAGTGTCAAAGGAAACGAGCGGTTATTAAGGACCTACTAGGTGCCAACCGCTGTGCTGAGCACTTGGCATATACTATCTCATTTGATTCTGAATCAATGGAAAGTCATTCTGACCACAGTGCGGATAGGACAAGGCTGGAAATGTAGACTGGGCACAGCTTAGGGAAGGCTGCGAATGCCATACACAGAGAGGTTTCTGTTTTACCCTCGAGGCAAGGAGACCAATAATAATCACTAATACCTAACATTCCCTCCGAACTTTAAGGTTTACAGAGCATTTTATATGAGTTTTTTTCTTTTATTTTCTTTTTATTGTTACACCTACCCTGTGGTTTGTTACAAGGATCTTCTTCAGTCTAGCTGGGGAAGAAAAAATGTGCTTCCCTCCATTCGTGTGTACCACATCTTCTGCTCCCTTCAGTCCCTGTTTTCTACATTCTAAAATAGAGAAAAGGATCTGTGATCTCACTGGCATAGAGAATTCCTAGTGTGGAGCCTCTCTTCACCTCAGGACTTAGTATAATGCCTGGGCCATAGGGAGCATGTAAGGAATACTTTATCAATATTCACTCATTCATTCATCCACTCACCAAAGATTTCAGCCCTGGAACACTGAGGAGGGAAATGACTTGTCCAGAGTCATACAGCTATTAAGTATCAAAGGCAAGATCTGAACGTGGATTTTCCTGACTCGAAGGCCAGCAATCTGTCCATTACATCATGCTACCTTTACATTAATTAAGACTAGTTTTGTTCAGTCATTTCAGTGGTGTCTGACTCTTTGTGACCCCGCTGAGGGTTTTCTCAGCAAAGATACTGGAGGAGTTTGCCATTTCCTTCTCTAGTTCATGTTACAGATAAGGAAACAGGGTTAAGTGATTTGCCCAGGGTCACACAGCTAGCAAGTATGTCTGAGGTCAGATTTGAACTCAGGAAGATGAGTCTTCCTGACTCCAATCCATCACTCTATCCACTGTACAATCTAGCTGCCCCAAAGTTGAGTTTCCTTCTTTTAAAGTCTAGTTTACTTTACATCTAGTCACAACTTAACTTCCTAACTCTCTTCCTCATCTCCCCCAATATAATGCTTTAAAGTCTGATTAGTGCTTTATATTCTTTATTCCGTTTGAATCAAAAAGCAAACCCCTGTGGGGTAAAGCTACACAAGGTATGATTACCTCCATTTTACAGATTAGGAAACTGAGGCTCAGAGAGGTTACATGATTTGCCCAGTCACACAAAGTGTCAGAGGTGGGATATGAACCCACATCTCCAGTGAACTTTCTTCTCTACCTCATGTTGTGTCAATCCATTGGTAGGTTGGTTGTTGTCCTTCATGGTCAAAGAGGACCAAAATGACTTCATCACATTGGGGTCAATGTACATTGTGTCTGACTGGCTAATCAGACCAATACAAGCTCAGAAGGCTCTGCCAAGATCAGGCACAAATAGTCTATATGAACATTTGGGAGGGAGAGGTCTCTAAACTTGCACATCTCATATTTCTCTTGAGCTACTGCAATTCTGCTTTGCTCATACAGCAAGTACCTTCTTTGATGTAGGCACGCCACGCTGGGCGGGGTTGTGCCAGTGTCTCCCACGTCTCCCAACCAATTCCAAAGTTCTTCAGAGAGACCTTGTATCCTTGTCTGACCTGTCTGTCAGCACTTGCCTTGTGTGAGTTCTTCATAAAGTAGTCGTCTAGGCAGACATACATGTGTGACCAGCCCATCAAAGTTGTAGGGTTTAATACTTGGCAGTTCAGTTCAAGAAAGGACCTCAGTGTCTGGTCCCTCATCTTGCCAGGTGATCATCAGAATCTTCCTAACACAATTCAAATGGACGTGATTCAATTTCCTGGCATGGTGCTGGTAGACTCTCCAGGTTTCACAAGCATACAACGAGGTCAGTACAATGGCTCTGTGGACCTTCAGTTTGGTAGGCAGCCTAACACCTTTTTTCTCCCACTTTCCTTAAGAGTCTCCCAAACACTGAGCTAGCTCTGGCAATGTGTGTATCAACTGTATCATCTATGTGGAAATCCCTGGAAAATATACTACCAGGGATCTGGATTTCTAAGCATCTGTCCAAGTAGCAGGTGGAGAATCCCAGAGACTAGCTCAATATTTATGCACTACCAAGAAAACTGATGCTTCTGCCTAGGCAGCTAGGTGGCACAATGGATAAAGCAATGAACCTGGAGTCAGGAAGACCTGAGTTCAAATCCAGCCTCACACACTTCCTAGTTGTGTGACCCTGAGCAAGTCACTTCACCTGTTTGCCTCAGTTGCCTCAAATGTGTTGGTGATAATCACAGCACCTGCCTCATAGGTTTGTTGTGGGGAATCAAGATAATATTTGTCAAGTGCTAGCCCAGTACCACACAGTAGTCATTATATAAATGCTTGCTCCCTTCCTTTCTCTCTCTCTTCCCCCTTCAGTTATGACACCCCCCCCCCAGCAAGCCACTGAAATAACATGCTGGGCCTGGAGGGAAAGGGGCTTGGCCAGTGGGGGTGGGGTACCTGAACAAATTGTACAGAATGTGATAGTGCTGGATAAAAACACAAGACCTGGTAATGTGGGGAAGACTGAAGGATTATGGACAGCTACCTCTAGACTCAATAGTCTGCATACCGTAAAGGACCTCAGGAACTGTCTGTTCCAACCTATTCCCTTCCTCGTGCTTTTAACCCATGCTCTTCTGGTCATCTTGCAAGTTCCACTGTCTCTCTTCTGGCCTGCTGGATTGTCATTGTCCTTGCCCTTCCTAAAAATGGGGTGCACAGCGGGCAGCTAGGTGGTGCAGTGAATAGAGCACCAGCCCTGGAGTCAGGAGGACCTGAGTTCAAATCTGGCCTCAGACGCTTAACACAAAAAACTAGCCGTGTGACCTTGGCAAGTCACTTAACCCCAATTCCCCTCCTTCCCCCCTCCAAAAAACAAACACAAAACAAAACAAAAACAAATGTGGTGCACAGAGTAAAACACCAGGACGTCACACACAGTCTGATCAGGGCAGAATACAGAGGAATGACCATGTCCTTCATTCAGGACACTATGCTTCTCTCTCACCATCAGATCACAGATTTAGAACCAGAAGGTAACTAAGAGGTCATGGCATTTGACCCCTTCATTTCACAGATGATGAAACTGAGGCTGAGGGAAGTTGAATGATTTACCCAGGGCTACACACCTAATAATGTCTAAGGCAGGATTTGAACTCCAGTCTTCCTCACACCAAGCCCAGCTCTCCATGCACTTCAGCACCTACACTAGGACAGCCATCAGGCTTTTGATTGAGCTTGTAAATCAACAAAAAGCCCAGCACTTTTTCATCTTAAGCTATACCTCCTTCACTCTGCACTTACACAATCGAGTTTTTGTACTCAAGTGGAGAGCTTTCACGTGGTCTAAAAGGGAGTCATCAGGGAACCCCTAGCATGGAGCAGGGCATTCACAATTTGGCTCACCGGCCAGGGACATATGGCACAGGCCCCAATCCTAGACTTATAGGAGGACAAATCAGCAAGAGTCATTTGTAACTTTAGGAAATGGCCACATAAAATGTCATTGGCCCATCTGACCTGCTGAGCTCTTTTTGGAACCTGCACCATCCCATATTCATGTCTTCTGCAAAGTTGATATATGTGCCTTCTATGGCTTCATTCAAATCAATGGTAAAAATATTGAGCAATACCATGCCAGGGGCAGGTCTTTGGAACATGTCACTAGATCCCACCCTCCCGGCTGATGTCAGCACCTTACTGCCCATTCTTTGGGTCCAGCCATTCAATCAGTTCCAAAGTGACCCAAGTGTGCAACAACAGTAACAGCAATAATTATTATTTATACAGCTCTTTAAAGCAGAGCTAAATGTCATCTCTCTTTATCCTCCTTTGATAGGTGATCTATAACCTAACCCGTATCTTTCCTTCTAATCCCCCCCAAAAAGCATAAGTGACTTTGTCGAATGATTGACTAAAACGGAAGTCTTCCTTGTAGATAAGCACTCCCTGATCTTCTTTCTCAGCACCCTGTCAAAAAAGAAATGACCCAGCTGCCATAACTTGTTCTTGATGGAGGCTGGCTTGACTTCCAATGCCCTCTGCTTCCCTTTCTAAATGTTTACAAATGATCTTTTTCATAATGCATTTACAATTGGGCCGGGAATTGAAGTCAAGGTCACTTGCAGTCAAAGTTTGCAGTCAACGTACCTCCTTTTTTTTTTTAATTGGTACATTTGCCCTTCTCCAACTTTGGAGAAAATAGGATAAACCTGGTGCCCTGAAACTTTAAATTACCAAGAAGTCACTGCCATGACCATACTAGCACTTATCCATGTGTGATACCACTAAAGGAGGTCACCATATTGGATTTATACCCAAATAGACACACAGAATGCTGGGATCATCTGGAATTTAGTCCAATCAAACTGAATAAGCAAAGATCCAAATATACTCAAGTCTCCCAGTTCATAGACCTGTTAACAATCTGGCATGGTTTGGATGGTGCTGAGAGAAGGAATGAACTAGGTAATTCCTATAGATATTGTCTAAAGGCAACGCCCTACTTTGGGTAGTATGGAAAAATAGTAGGTACTATAACCCAAGGAAGGAGCCTTCCCCTATCTTATCATGAGGCAGCTAGGTGGATTGTAATAACTAGATAGGAGTGCTCTAGTTGGACATCTGGGTGGCTTGGTAGATAAAGGGCCTGGAGGTAAAGAAGGCCTGAATTCAAATCCAGTCTCAGATACTTCTTAGCTGTGTGACCCTGGGCAAGTCTCTTTACTTTGTTTGCCTTCTTTTTTCTCATCTGAAAAATGAGCTGGAGAAGGAAATGTCAAAATACTCTAGTATGTCAAGAAAACTCCAAACAGGGTCACAAATAGTCAAGACAGGACCGAAATGACTGAGCAACAGCTGGATTTGCAATCAAGGTTAGACCTGAGTTTGCATCCAGCCTCCAACACTTCCCAGCTATGACTTAAAGCAAGTCACTTAACTCCTCGGTTTCTTTCATGTGTAAAATAGGTCTAATAAGGGCCCCCACTTCACAGGGCTGTGGTGAGATCCAATGGGACAAAATATATAAAATGTTTCAGAAACCTCAAAGTACTGTGGAAACGTAAGCTCTTATAATTATTCTACTGTGAGAAGAGTAGAATCAAACACACCTCCCCTCCCAGCTTCCTCAGTGCATACAGACCTCTCACATGGAGCTCAGTGGGAGGCCTAGGAAGACAGGTTTGTTTTTAGAAATGAAGTAAACTGAAGAGTCAGGATGGAAGGACTCAGATGTCAAAGGGAATGGAGAAAAAAACCACACACCCACAGGTGCACATACAGGGTAACTCAAAAGCCTAATGGCTTAAAACTGAACTGAGATTTCTGGGACCACTTACGTGTATGTTTGCTATATTCACAAGTTTGTCGATCCCAACTTAAATACCTTTCTTCCTAAGAGGGTGAAATCGAACTTCTCTGGGTCAGCTACTTCTGCAAAATTGGAGGCTTTCCAGATGACTCACAATCACTGCACAACATAGGGATAAAATTAAGGAGCATAGTAATAAAACACTTTCTAACAGATGCACAAGTGCCCTTGAACCCCAAGAACTCACTTATTTGCCTATGTCCTGAATTTACTTAGCTGTGAATATTCTAATCATTCCCCACCCCTATTCCATTTGTAAGCTCCTTGGGGGAGAGACTTCTTGCTGTCACTGTATCCTTAGCAACTCAGCTGGTTAGTTGGTTGATTAACGATCAAAGGAAACTTTCAGATTGAGCCACAGTACTTTTTAGATGAGTCACAGATGGGGTACACCAGATGTTTCTAAAATAGGGTCCCAAGTGACCTCCTATCCCCAAACTTATCTAGGGTAGACTTTTTCCTTTATTCTCATCTTTAAAGGGCTTTCCTGCCATGCAAAAAATGTATTATTCCCTTTTTTTTCTTCCTTTATTAGATACTATATGAAACAGAGGGAGTGGGGAGGGGAGGGAGTGTAATTGGGTATTAAAAAAATGAGTCATAATAGTAAGCTCTTTTATTTCTCAATGAGACCAGCACCCAAGAGTGTGCAATTAAGAAATATTTCCCCCCCAAAAAAACTACAATGTTTTAATTTTAAGCTTCCACAGTGTTTTGAGAATATATAAGTCAGAATTCCAGCAACCTGAGGAGCTTTATATAAAAGATAGTAAGGTAAGTGGGAAAAGGTGGCCTTAACATCAGCAGCAGCAGCGTGTGTCTGTGTGTGTGCACGTGTGTGTGTATGTGCATGTGTGTGCGTGCGTGTGTGTATGTGTGTGTATGTGTGTGTAGCTCTAACTTCAGGTTTCTAGTAAGGAAGGAGCTCAAAGAAAATGGCACTTTTAGGGTCTGGTTACCTTCTATAAGGATGAGAAAGTATAGAAAGGCTCAGTATTCTCTGACTTGGGCCAGCCCGCATAGGTAACCTAGAAAACTAAAAGCATCTGCCATGCTGAGAAGCGTCTCCTCACTGTCCTAGTCCTCCCTATCAGCCTGGCTGGCTGGCATCAGGAAGACCCATGGAGCAGACTGGAGTTAGAGAGGGAAGAGCCTAGTAAAGCATGGTTGACAATAGGCCTTGTCATTCTGTTCTCGGAAAATGCCCTTGGACAGCTGTGTCAAGCAGAACGCACACACAAAATGCTCTGGGTGAAACTTGCGCCCCATAGCACTGATGCAGCGGCCGGTGATGGGCTGCTCACACCCGTGGCAGATGGT
Organism: Pseudochirops cupreus; assembly: GCA_028627135.1. Taxonomy (NCBI): domain Eukaryota; kingdom Metazoa; phylum Chordata; class Mammalia; order Diprotodontia; family Pseudocheiridae; genus Pseudochirops; species Pseudochirops cupreus. The sequence goes on along the minus strand of CM053583.1, from coordinate 13,818,418 downwards.
TCCTCGCCGTTGATGGTAGTGCAGCTCGCAGAAAGGCTGCCCATTCAGCTCATAGAAGGAGGCTGTGGAGAAAGCCTGGAAACAGTCCTGGAGACAACAAGAGAAACATGCATATGCTAAGAAGGGACCATGTTTAACCATCCCCAGAAAACAGAAGCCCAAGGCCTGAGCACCCACAAGCCTATCCAAAGAATCGCTGACCTAGGTACCCAGGCAACAGACTTGAGGGCATCATCTCTTGAAGAATACAGTTGAGAAAGGTCAGGACTAGGGAAGGGGTGGTGGAATAAGCACTTATATAGCGCCTCCTATAGGCCAGTCTCGGTACCAGTCACTTTACAAATCTGATCTCATTCTATCCTCAAAACCACTGGGGACTTTAGGTGCTTGTTATCATTCCCATTTTACAGTTGTCCAAAGGACGAATCTGAACTCAGGTCTTTCTGACTTCAGGTCCATTGCTCTATTTCCCTGAGACCCCTAGGTCTCCATCAAGGACACTGTCAGTCCATTCTCTTTTAGAGGGCTCTGTCTCGTACGCACCTCTGGGGGGGCACTGACCTCTCTGAAAGCTCTCTCAGTCATGGGATCATTAGCCAGATTTGGACAAGGACGTCATCCAAGCCCCCTCATTTTGCAGAGAAATAAATGGGACCCTGACAATCCTGGTGACTGTCAGGTCACGCAGGTGGGATCCACTGCCAGCTAATTCTCCCGAGGACCCCAGGCTGACTGACCCCACACACGAAGCACTCAGGGTGCCACACGGCGTCCATGGCCGACAGGTAATTTTCCAGCACAGGCCGGTTGCATCCTCCACACCTGGGAGCAAACATGGCTAAGAAATCCTTCCGGCAGTACGGCTTCTTGTCCTTTTCGTGGAATCCTGGGGACACAGAGTCAGAGTCACCTCACCATATGCAATAAGTCTTTGCATCAAAAATCAAGATTGTCTGTGGCCCAGAGACAAGGTTAGCTTATTCAAAACAAAATCAGTTGTTTGGACGGGGAGACCTTTTCCTCTGGCAGTGAAAAGCCACACTTGATACCTCTAGGTCAAGGAGAGTTCCTCAGAGACAAGGGAAGTGCCTGCCCCTCCCCACTATGGGGACGACTGTGATCTTGGCTCTTGAAAGGACAACAAATGCCTTTCAGATATCCGGAACTGGATTCCAGCAGACATCTCAAACTCAACGCGTCCCAAACCAGACTTGAGATCTTTCCTCCTCCTACTTTCCCTGTCACCACAGAGGGCACCACTGTGCTCCCAGTCCTTCAGGCTCCCAACCCAAGAAGCTCCTTGCATTCCTTACTCTCTACTGTTTGCACCTTTGCACCATCTCTCAAATACTCTCCCTTCTTTCCTCGGACATTGCCATCCCCTCATGCAGGCCTTCATCACTATGCCTGGCCTTCTGTAAAAGCCTGCCGGTGGGTCTGCCCACCTCACCTCTCTCCAATACCTCCATTCAGCCACTAAAATGAATTTCCTAGAGTACGGCTATGACCGTGCCACCCACTCAATAAACTCCACTGCCTTCCTCCTGTCTCTGGGAGTAAGTGCAAAAGGCTCTATTTTGCCTTTGAATTCCTTAATAAACAGTCCCCTCCTACCTTTCCAGTCTTTTTCCACCTTACTTCCCAGTGACCCTGGCCTCCCAGCTGTTCCAGGAACAAAAGGCTCCATCTCTTGGCATTTCCTCTGGATGTTGTCCACGCCTGGAAGGCTCTCCCTCCTCCTCTGCTCCCACTACTGACCTCCCTGGCTTCCTTTAAATCCAACTAAAATCCCACCTTGTGCAGAAAGCCTGCCCTATCACCTCTTCATTCCTCAGCCTTCCCTGTGTTACTGTTTCCTACTCATCCCATGCATAGCTTGTTTGTGTTTACCTGCTGGCTCACTCCTTGTCTTATCAGATCATGAGCTCCTTGAGGGCAGGGACGGTCTTTTGCCTCTTTTTTGTATTCTTGGCAAACTACCTGGTATACAGTAGGTCCTTAATAAATATTAACTGATTGACCGACTGAACGAGAAGAAGTATGAGAGTAAAACTAAAGCCACAAAAATGGACATGACCAATGTGGGCGAGGCTGCCTGCCTTGTGTGACAACTTACCTTTGACAAAGTGCATCAGGCACAAAGTCCCTCCGTGGGAGGTGATGCATGCCTTAGAGCCACATTGTGCAAATGAGGAACCAGGCCTATGACCACAAAGATAGTCAGTGTCCAGGGTGGATTCCAAGCCCTGGTCTCAGAACCCAGTTTCCATCTTCCGTATGTACGCCATATCAGGTTGAAACTCTGAGCTTAAAGTTGCACAATAGGTATTCTCCCTTGCCCTTGACTGGGAAGGACTATCAGAAATGAACTCAGTAGACCCTTTTATATTCTGTACTAGAAGAAAGCCACATCAGCTGCATTCCAAGCTCTTACTGTATAAATGAGAGAGTTGAAGAGATTTCTTTTCTCGGTTTCACTTTCCCCACTGGGAGGAGAAGTCCACCAATGGCAGCTTTTTCTTTTCCCTGTTAGCAAATCTCCTGGACAGAAGTGGGTAGAGTGACCAAGGGCCAACTACAGTCTTGGGTAGAGATCCTCTCTTCTTCCCAGAGTCCCTGAACTATCGCACGGGGTCACTCGTTGACGTATTTTACATTATCCAACTGACTCAGCTTTGCTGAAAAGCAGCAGATAAGTGAATAGAATCTAAATATTTGCTTTCTTTTAGTTACCTACTAGTGATGCTGGTTCTTAGATTAATGAATGTTTGTCAGATGGAAGAATGACTGTCTCATTGGATGCTTTCTTCTGGCATTTACTGCAGATACAGGAGAGGAGCTCAATTCTTCCCCTCCACCATACCTAAGAATTCCATAAATTTCACATGGCCCTAGTCTTTTTAACAAAGGCAATTCACTGAGGTCTGCTATTGAGGCCATAGAAATCTGCTTATCATCACATTGGGTGTCTAATCAGTAACACTGAACCAAGCCTGGTAAATTACTATGATGGTGAATAAAGCCACTTTTAATGTGGCTTCTGAAAGTAATGACTCAGTCATGCCAAATGACCCAGGAATGGCCCTCTGAGAAGCAGCTGCTCAAAAGAAGGGCCCAGGAGTCTCAAGAAAGAGGCAGAGAAGTAACAACAGTCATTTCAAATCACAAGAGTCTCAGGAGAAGAAAGATCAAAACTAATCAGTGAAACTTTCTGTGTTGCCCCTCCACTTAATAATGCAGCAAATTGAGAAAGTTTCAGCACTTAGCCCCTTGAGGCTCTCTCTAGGGCCAATTACCTCTGGAGGGCTGATGAGAAACACTGACAATTAAAAGTACCACAACAGGGAAGAGGGTGTTGATGCTTGTCTGAGACTGTGAGCCACGAGGGAAATTAGTGAGCACCTGCAGGGCCAGGAAGGGAAACAGTGAAAAAGAAAGACAGGGATCCACTGTGGGCCTGCTCTCAGGGGATAGCACCTGCACCAGGGAGGGAGGGCAGAGGAAGCTCAAGTCTTTAAGGGATGCAGAAAAGTACAGATGAAAGTGAATTCTCCAGAGGTTAAACAGTCAAGCAGTCACTGTAAAGAACTGTGGTAAAACAAAATATGCCTCCACTGCTAAAGTGACCAAAAGATAAGAGAGCCTCTAGCTCAGGGCAATCTTCCTGTAGGCAGGTCTGACAACAGATGTTCACAAGAGAGGCACGGGCAGGCCTCCGATTCATAGAGAGGCCTTTTGTGGCCAAAAAGCTCCATTCATAAATTGGTTTTCATTGCTTCTTAGAGAAACAAATTACCCCAACAGAAATGAAAATGATCTCTCCATTCAAATGAGGCCCAGTCTGGGAAAGGAGCTACAGGCTAGGATCAAGACTACAAGTCACCTGCAGGAATCTGGGAAAGGAAGAACTTGAGCTACAGGGCTCACTGTGATAACAGGGCTGGCATTCTCATAGGCCAGGCAGGCCTAAAGCAGGAGCCAGCACACGGTACCCTTGGGCAGCATGCGCTGAGGACCAAGGCACACCTATGTTCTCCTCTTCTTCTAAACATGTGCCCAGCGTCTGGTGCAGTGGTTCTCAACCTTCCTAATGCCGTGACTCTTTAGTACTCCTACGTGGGCATATCTACATGTGGGCAGACCTGCCTAGAGATGGATAGAGGAACAGTGTCTCGGTTCCTAAGACCATTGGAAATATGTGTTTTCTGCTGGTCTTAGGCGACCCCGTTCGACCCCCAAAGGGGTCACGACCCACAGGTTAAGAACTGCTGGTCTGGTGGCATCTCCTGGGCCACACCTACCTTCCTCATTGAATACCTCTCCACAGTGGAAGCAGAAGAAGTGCTCTGGGTGCCAGGTTTGGTCCATCGCTGTCAGCACCTTCTGTGAAAGGGACACATATGTCCACATCAGAATTCGACAATGCCGCCACAAGCCAGGTCTGCCTACCTGGAGCAGCCTGGAGGGGCAGATGCATTCTTACTTACATCAAGAATGGGGGCAGCACAGTACGCACACCGGGGGGAAAAAAGCTGGTGGTAGTCCTTGGAGCAGTAAGCCAAGCCACTGCGCTCAAAGAAGGGGCTGCTGCAGCCGATTTCCTTTTTGCAATGAGTACAGACAAAATGTTCCGGATGCCAGGTCCTCCCTAGAGCTGTGATCACCTACAGTGGCAAAAAAAGATGAAATGCCTGCCATGTGAGAAGCACTGTGTGGAACATTAGCTTACAAAGACAAGTATGAATCAGGCCTGGCCCTCAAGGAGCTTCCATTCTACTAGGATATGACATGTACACAGAGAAGGAAATATAAGTGAGCTAAGGAGAAAGAACTTCCATTAGTGGAGCCTCAGGACACTTACTCTAAGACCTCCAAAAAAACCACTAAGCCTCCTTTAAGGACTAGGCCAGGGCTAGGGAACCTGCAGCTTTAAGACCATATGTGGCCTTATAAGGATTTGTTCTGCAAAATTTGGATTCAGCCAAAAGGCCTCACCTAAGGATTTAGAAGGCCACATGTGGCTTTAAGGCCACAGGTTCCCCACCCCTGGCCTAGAGACTCCACTTAACATGGTCCTTCGAAATGGTGACGATGAGTCGTGCAGGAATCTGCTCAAGAGTCCTGCAAAGAAAGTAGGAAAAAAATCTTTGCAGCAAGTTTCACTGATATAGGTCTTATTTCTCAAATGTATAGGAAACTAAGTAAAATTTATAAAAATAAGACATTCCCCAACTGATAAATGGTCAAGTGATATGAACTGGGAGTTTTCAGAGGAAGAAATCAAAGCTTTCAACAACAGTCATATGGGAAAATGCTCTAAATCACTAATAATTAGAGAAATGCCAATTAAAACAACTCTGAGGTACCACCTCATACCTATCAGGTGGCCTAAGAAAAAGAGAATGACTAATGCTAGTGGGGACGTGGGAAAATAGGCAATGTTATGCTAACACACTATTAGTGGAACTGTGAACTAGTCCAACCATGTGGAGGGCAATATGGAACTATGCCCCTAGAGCTATAAAACTGTACATATCCTTTGAACCAGTAGTAACTGTTACTAGGTCTACACCCCAAAGAGATCAATGAAAGGGGAAAAGGACCTACTAAACATAAAAATATTTATAGCACCTCTTCTTGTGGTGACAAAGAACTGGGAACTGAGAGAATGGAGGTACAAGTTATGACTTATGCATGTGATGGAATACTATTCTGATGTAAGAAATGAAGGGGATGGTTTCAGGAAGACCTGAGAAGAGTTATAGGAACAGATGCGAAGTAAATTGAGCAAAACCAGGAGAACAATTTATGCAGTAATAGCAATATTATAAAGGCAACCAAACGTGAAGGATCTCACAGCTCTGATCAGCACAATGACCCACCACAATTGCTAAAGACTCATGATGAAAAATGTTATCTATTTCCAGAGACAGAACTGACAGACCCAGGAGGCAGAATAAGGCATTTCTTTCTCTTCTTTTTCTTATTTTATTTTTCAGAACATGACTGATGCAGAAATTTGTTTCGCATGACTTCATACTTATAACAGGTTTGGTATTTCTTGCATTCTCAGTGGGGAGGCAGGGAGAGGATGCAGGAGGGAAAAGAACCTAAAACTGAAAATAAAACAAAACAGAATTTTAAAAAGCTTTAAAAAATAAAGGACCCTGCAGTCATTGGCGGCCATCTTCCTCATCTAACTTCCTCAGAAGGTCCCGCTTCACAGAATTGGATAAGATGATGACAAAATACACAGGGGAGAACAAATGCAGAAAAAGAGGAAGGAAAATTATGAATGTTTTTAATAAAGGAGGATTTTCGTGGCCAAATCTTAATTTACATAAAGTGCTCCTTCTAAAAAGTATCTGGGGATTTTTTTTTTTTTAAGTAACAGGTCAATAGAAGGATAAGCCAGGTAGAGAATCAAAGTCAAGGAACATTAATGTTTAAGAAACCTCAAATTACAAAACATGGGGGTAGGGGATGGGGTGGAAAAACCATTCATTATTCAGGAAAAATAAGCCTGCTGAGATTATTTAGCATCCCAGCAAAAAAAATGGGATTGGATCCATACGCTAATAAATTCCAAGGAGATCAAAAATCTTAAGAAGAAAATTTCATATTTACCAAATGAAGGAAATTGTTGATGACAAAATTACTTTGATTGCATAAAAATAGACTTTTAATATAATAAAAAAGCAACGCATCCACTAGAGAAAGGAACATATTGGGTGGAATTTTTGGTGGTAAAATATATCTGATAAAAAGCTGACATTCAAAACTTCTACAGAACCAATGGAGAAATGGCCACAGGGTGGGAATGAGCGGTTCCTTGCAGACAGGAAGTACAGCCTCTTTTTTTTTTTTAGTCTTTGTATCCCTATTGCCTACCATGGGGCTAAAGACAAAATGGCGGAGAGAAGGAGAAGGCAAATGACTCTTGTATCTTTGCCAAGAAAACCCCAAATGGGACCTGACTGAACAACAACAACTACATACTTGCTGATGAGTTAAAAATAAAGTGACACCAAAAAACCCAGTTAGAATTTGCTAAGAATGAGGGGGAAATGCAAATTAAAACAAGTGAACTTTATTATTGAAATAATACTTGTAATTTTGATGTATATAAGGGGGCAACTAATGCTGATGGTGCAGAAATAAGAAGCATTACTACATCGTTGGTGGAGTCGTGAATTAGTACAACTTTGATTACAGGTTTTCCCTTCTTCCACCCCTCCCAATGGTGGGGGAGGTGAAAGATAAAGATTTCTTTCAATTGAAAAAAAAATTAAATTTGAATTTATATACCTTTTCTGGAAAGAAATCTGGCAATATGCCATAAGTTATAAAACAGATCACACACTTTAACCCAAAGATCCCAGTACTAGGGCAACACTGTAAGGACTTACTAATGGAAGGGAAGGGATATCTACACAGAAATATTCAGAGTGGCTTTATTTGTAACAGCAAATACAATCAGCCCACAAGTTCAGTGACTGGTGAATGCTGAATAACTCATGATATATCAGTGTAATGTAACATTATTGTACCATAAGAAACTGGAAATATAAAAAATACAAAGAAACATGGAAGCCTTAGATGAAGTGATCCAAAATAAGGCTCGTTCAGAGTAATAAAAAATTATAACTGAAGCAAAATCTGATCATGTAAAAAGAAGATAAGAAAGGGGCAGAGAAGCAAAGCCAGCAGAATGTCAATATTTTGCTTCAGTTGATATATACACCTTGGGCTCCTGGTTCATATAAATATTTATCTTTATTTTTGTGTACCTGAATACCTTTGATAGCTAGTAGAGTGTCGTTGTTGTTGTTGTTGTTTTTATCATTAAGGAAATCAAGATAAGGATAATCCAAAATGTTTACCTCAGAGAAAGCTCAGTCCTTGGTGGCACACAGACAGACAGACAGATAGACGCGCGCGCACACACACACACACACACACGTGGCTAAAGAATGACAAGCCTGGACGTTCCCACCTTTCCAGCAATGGGCTTTTGGCAGGAAGCGCAGTGACCCTTGGGGATGGTGGCAATGCCAAGGTCTTGCAAGTCCTGTTCCAATCCCCCAAGCATCGTGTCCAAGGAGGCGCTGGAATCTTTCTTCTTTGGCACTGGCTCCTTGAGGCCATCAGACTTCGCCATGACCTGACAGCAGGAAGAACAGTTTTAAAAGGGATGAAAATCAGCAGCCTCATAAACTTTTCAAGGTGTTGATGGTACTAATTTCTTCCTCTACAGTTTCTCTCTCCATTTCTCCCTCTCCTTCCTTCCTTTCCTCCCTCTCCTCCCACTCCCTTCCCTTTCTCGCGCTTGCTTTTCAAAAAAATACTATTTGTTATATAGAATGGCTCAGGGTGGGAGGGGTGAAACTGGGGAAAACTACAATGACACAAAAAACATAAGACAATAAAAACTGGCAATATTTTTTTTAATTTAAAGCAACATTTGTTGGAATCTTGAACAAGGAAAAGGACCTTGTGTTAAAATGCAGTTTGGGTTTAACATTCTACTGCATCTTAATCTTCTAAAGCTATTCAATTCCTTCTTGACCATTTACCTCAAGGACAGAAAGGGCTTCATATTATTCTCTGTAACCAAGATCCTAATCCAAGGGCTTTTAACCTGAGGTCTACGAAATTTTATAAAATATTTTGATAATTCTGTCTCAAAATAGTTTCCTTATATTCTTTTATGCATTTAAAGTCATTCTTCTGAGAAGTGGTCCACTGGCTTCAGACTGCCAAAAAGATTCATGATACAAAAAAAGCTAAGCACTCTGGCTCTTCACTCTTCTGAACAGAAAGGCTGGTACGGTCTCTAGGCAGGTCACAGGGCTAGTACTTTCAGTGGATAAAGAAGGCAACAATCTTGATTGGACATGAGGTACTTTTTGCCTTCCTCAGATCTTAGGTTTTTGTTCTTGATCTTTTATACACTTTCCCAAAGGAAAAGGAAAAGTCTAGAAAGGATTTGAGACCAAAGAAACATTTGTTTCTTGATATTTTAAGTTGAATCAATAAAAGTTTTTAATATGTTTCCATGTTTCTTAATGGTCATGGCTATCATCACAGTCTCTTTCTGTAGCATACTGGTATCTAGCACAATTCTAGGGATGCAATCCAAGATAACTGAACTGATTTTAGTCTGGGGCATATGTTGGTGGCACATGAATCTGCAAGTCATTCCCTGAAGAAGAATGGAAACCAGAATCTTGATAGAGGTCCTAAACAGAAAACTCGGTTTTATCATGACGTACTATATCACTGCTCCTTGCAAAAGCCTGGAGGGCAGCGAACACACTTACCTTGGCCTGCATCTGACACAGGTGAGCCATGAGCTCATCTAGTTGTGCTGCCGCTGAGGTGGCCTGAGGCTGCCGCTGGGTCTCTGGCTCTTGAATATCACTACAAAGGAGAAAAAGTACAATACTCATCAGTAATGCCCAATGGCCAAATCACCACAAACTGCAGCTTTAACTGTCACTTCTCTAGCTCAACATCTGACCTCTAAATGGGGACAATTTTCCAAAAAGGAAAAGCAAAAAAGATGAATTAAAGGCAATTATGGATATTTTGTCCTATGCTTATTTGGTTTTGGTATCCATTTGCCACTAATATAAATAGTTCTGTTTCACACTGGAGTGTATAAAGTGTCTAAGTGTAATATCAATGGGAATTAAGACCTTCCCACCCATTAATAGGCTTCATGTGGAGCCTATTAGGGGAAGCTTGCTTAAGGGAGGCCTCCTTGTAGGAAGGCTTTCATACCTTTTGTTAATTTCTAATTAGGCACTGAGTCTGAGGTTTGTGATGCTTTTTGGCTCTGAGAAGTACATATAAATATATATATATATATATATATATATATATGTATACACTTTGAGTTGGTATTTTGCTTTGGGGGCTCACTTATGAAAAGGATCTTGTGATTCCCTGGTTGAGATTCAAAGCTCCCTGCCTGTTCAGATGTAAGGCTCTCTCGATCCAGGGAATGTACGTAAAGTGTATAGTTGATTCAGACAGTCAAGAGCCCTGTCTGTTGGTCTTTATTTCTCTACTTGTATTTTCTCTGAAAATACTGCTGACTTTTCCCCTAAACTAGTGAATGTAAAAAGATGGTTGACCCCTTAAATAGCTAGCTTTCCTACTAAAGCAGATCTAAGAACCTGTGTTAGCAGACAAGATGGGTATGCCAGTGTGGGTGCCACTACACTAAGCTTCAGCCTCTAAAGGCCCATTTTTACCAGTGCTAGGTAGGAATGAAGAGACCTTTTAAAAGGCAGTCCTCTTAAAATGGCTTCCTTGAGGAAGAATGATTTGCCAATTTATTATGTTTATTCTCCCATCTGCCATTTTCATTCGTTGATTCAATGAACATTAATTGAGCACATAGTGTGTGCTGTGCACTAGGTTAGGGACATGGGAGAAGCCATGGTGACTGGCTTCATGAAGCTTAACTTGCAGTCAAATATATGACTAGAACACAGGACACAGGGTGTTACTGAGCTCTGATCACTATCCCAAGCCTGCCATCAGTACTGTATGTAACACAAGAAATTGCCCTACCTAAACTAAATCTCTCTTTTGACATCTCTAATACAACAGTAACTAAATATGGTCCCTCTTTTTGCTCAGGGGTGAATGGCATGGCTCTTTCATCTTATGAGAACAAGACAAGAACACTTCCAATGTGGTTTGCTACTAAAGGCTAAACAAACAAGCACCACATGATGGAAAAGGGGTACGTGATAAGTTAAACACGATGGACAGAACTCTAAAGGTGTTCTCACAGCTATGTGAATATGGACTCACTTTTGCAAACACCATTATCTAAAAGAGCTGCATAACATAGATCCTGTGGAGAACCTGGAGAACCTCAAATACACATCACAAATGTATTAAACTATAACATGGCTAATATAATATGTCAAATATGCTAATGTTTTCACCAAATATATTTTCACCATCTCCCTTGAACACAGAGAATTAAAAAGGTGGGCATTTTAAAATGAAGAGAATTAGTTTATTGTTTAAGAATAGTTTACTATTAATACTTCATCAATTGGTACTGAATCTAATAAGCATGCAAAAAAGCATTCGTGAGGCTGATTTACAAGTGACATATCCATTTCTATTTCTATTTTAAGTTCCCTAGAAATGCAGGTGAATAGATGCAAGTAGAAAACTACCAGCCTGCTCTAGTCCCTGTCTTGAAAATGATGGCAAAGCTTTCCATGTCCTTTTTTATGCCTTATTTCTGTTCCCCCTGATTTCAGGGTAAATAGGAAAAAGAGTTGCCAAGCTGTTTCTTAACGTAAAAGAAAAACAATTCACCTGCTTGCTTTTCTGCCTCATAGGTAAAGGGGTGGGTGGCTGCCTGTCTGCACAGATGCAGGATGGGGAGGAAAATGAAACATTTCTTTCTAGCCCCATTTATTACAATGGAGTAAAATAAAAAGGAACAAGACCAATGGATCTTTGGGGTCCAAAGAAGCAGTGATAAAGACAGCACAGTGAAATAGATCAAATGAGAAATTTAGAATAGTTGGAAGATCTTGGTTTGATCCCAGTTCTGTTATTTATCTTCCCATGACCTTGAGCAAATAATTTAGCCTCTCTGAGCCTTAGATCCCTCAGTCTTAAAAAGAGGGGGTGAAAAATTAAGAGTAAAAATAGCAATGTCTCTTCTGCCGTTAGAGGTACTCAAAACGCCCGCAAAGCAAATCCTCTCAAGGGACCCCCGTCTGCATTTGCAGGGCTGCCACCTGCCTCGAACCCCGAGGCAGGCTTCCGCTGGCGTGCTGATCAAGCACCTTCGCGGCCTCACGAGGAGAACAACAAACAGACAAGATCAATCAACAGGTGACGTAGTCAGGCAGTGAGGCTGTGTCCAAGGATATTAAGGTTGTGTATCTTGGCTCTCATATCGTTGGGCAAATCAGTTTCTCTCTCTTTGCTTGTCCAAATGGGCAAAAGAGAATGGGATATCTGGCCAGCTCCCCATCTCCTGGGCAGGGCAGGGCCATGTGAAATCTGGGATTCCTTCTACTTTTCCAGATCTGGAAAAGAATAGCAATCACTTGGCATTACGGGAATTTGAAACCTAATCAGCTCAGAGATGAGAAATGGTGGTGAGACTGTAATAAATTTATGATCACAAATTATCATTATCAATCTAAACATGCATGACAACCAAAATTTAAATTAAAAGATCAATGAAAATGTAGTACCTGTAGACATTGGCCTCTTTAATCTTCGTAGTATATATCAGCTGCGCCTAAGACATAGAAGTGTGGTGAAAAAAAACAAACAAAACCTCCATTGTTTTGACATTCATTGATTGAAATCATCCTGAGCAATGGTTCTAACTTCATAAGGGAAGCAATTGATGCTTCTCTCCTATGAGGGTCCTCTGTCCCCCAAAGGAGGCCTGTTCCAACACAGAAAGCCCTTCCTTCTAGGCAGGATTTGGATAAGTAAAGAAGACGAGGGGAGGAAAAAAGTCTGCTCATCCCTATCCTGTGCCACCCAGATTAGAATAACCAGGAAGTTAGTCATGCCTTATTTTTCTATAATAAATTTGTCAAGGTTTTAACTCTATGACTAGCAACCACCAAGAATAATCTTTGAGAACTGCTACCCTCTTCTTAAGATAAAGGGTCCCTTTCTCAGACAAGTGCATATAAATTCTATGTTTTAGGTTTTTGTTCTTTTGGGAGGGGGGTGTTTATATATATATATATATATATATATATATATATGGGTGTGTGTGCATGTGTGTGTACATACACATACACATACTGGGGGTCCTAAGAGGTAAACCAGAGTTCATATGACCATTGTAGGTCAGAAGTAGGGCTTGAACCCCGGGCTTCTTGACTGATAACAGTCTGATATTTACTAAATGATGATGCTTTTCATACATTGTATGTTATCCCAAACACAGGCTGCTCTTCCTTCCCCATCCAATCTAGCTGACAGAAATCCTTTGGTAACCTATAACAAGCGAAACCATTCAGAGAAACAGGGGAAGACTTGTAGAAATTCATGAACTAACGCAGGGTGAAATGAGCTGAACGGGAGCAAACATACACGATAACAAGGCCACTCTAAAGACACTTCTGAACAGCTTCAGAGCTCTGACCTGCCCTAACTCCAGAGGATGGACTACCTCAGCCGCCCCGCTCCCGGCACACAACTGAGTGATGGATTCAGGCAGAGAACGGGACACGTTTTTGAATGTGGACAATCTGGGAATTTGTTTCACTTTACTGTGCATGCTCATTATAATGGCTGCATGGATATTTTAAAATGGTATGAAGGGAAAGAAAACAAGTACTTAGTTCCTTTCACTGAAAATTAGATTTAAAAAAATTCAGTGTGTGGGGCAGCTAGGTGGTTTAGTGAATAGAGCACCGGTCTTGGAGTCTGGAGGACCTGAGTTCAAATTTGACTTCAGACACTTGATACACTTACTAGCTGTGTGACCTTGGGCAAGTCACTTAACCCCAATTGCCTTGCCTTCCCCTTTCCAAAAAATACAACAAAAAAAATTCAGCGTGCATACATAGTTATATCTATTTCTCTTTCAAACAGCTTTCATTTCAGGGGGGTAGCCAATATGGGGAAGACTCCTATATTCTGAGCAATATTTCAAAGATCTGTGATTTCACTTATGTCACTACACCTTCCACCACAGCACATTGCAACTCTTCCCCAGCTTATGGGGTCAAACGGTTGACTGCTATGAGTGACTGTTGCCAGTCACTGGCAGCCAGCCCCCGGGGCTGGGGTTCTCTGCTCAGTCCTCAGGGTGACATGCACACAGGCAATCAGGGAACCCAGGCTCACAATCTAGAGTCTAACAGGCCTTGTTAGAGCTTCTTCTTCATAAGAACTCAATGTCATGGCCATGACCTAATGAGGCATGGAAGGGGGACTTAATGATGGCCACGCACATACAGCCATTTCCCTACATGCACAGAAAACTGAAGGAAAAGCTTACCGGCATGGGCTGTGTGTCATCGGGGGCTGGACAGGCCGTGGCTGCCTGTTCCACCTTCCCATCCTTGCCGGGTTGCAGGACAGGTTCGGGATCCTCTTTACTTTCCCCCAGGGAAGATCGTTCCAGTTCTTCCAACAAAGCATCTGAACCACCAAAGAATAAGGAACAGAAGAGTGAAGTAATATGTGACCCTCTTGTCACTGGAGCAGAAGCCTCCGGTCCCATGTCTCTGGTCCACCCTTTCCTTGGTTATTTCTTGTGCTTGCTATGGAATGAGATCATATTTATCAAGTCCTTAGTACAGTGGCTGGTATACAGTAGGCACTTTATAAATGCCTGTTCTCTTCCCCTTCCCTTGATCCTATCTCAGTGTATATACTCTGCTTCTTCAAAGTGGGCATTGGCGATGCTTTGTGCAGACTGTGGCTGCTTCCTAATTTCTACTATCTATGGTTCCAATATTATATTTCAGTATTCATTAATGAGATGAGTGCTAATTAGGAAACTCAGATCTGGGTTCAAATCCCAGTTCCATCGCTTACTTTAAGATGTCTTGGGTAAGTCATTCCCCTTTTGGTATCTCAATTTCCTTAGCTTTACAGGGTGTCACAAAAGTCTTAGTGTACTTTTAAGTTTTACTAGCTTAAGGAGTTTGGAAATTGTGAGAACTATAACTAGAGAAAGATGACTGAGGCTTTGCCCCAGGCAGTAATAACATTCTAGGCCTTTAGCTGAGCAGGAACAACAGAGCTTAGCACCTAGTTAGCAAGAATAATTAAAATATCAAGTTTCCAGATGGCAGGCTGTGGGTGAACTTCCCCATCCCACTGTGCTCTGCTCTTTTCTCCTCCCTTCCCCTCCCCACAGCAGCCTTGCAAGCCTGTGTCCTGGAATCTGGGACCGCTCCTCCTGCCATGAGGCAATGTCCCTAAGCCCATCACCTCTTGTGCCCCATACAGGTGGGGGCACCCCCAGGACAAAAAATGTCTCCCTCTAGCTCTGGCCTAGATGAGCGCTGAGATCTCATCTAGCTGGGACACCCAGTGATCCCAGCAGAATGGCATTTCATTTTCCTTCCCAGTAGCCATATGGCCCAAATAAGCCGAAGTGGGGACAGGCTTATGGTTAATTTGTCAGTCCTGTCCATTTTTCCCAGTCCTAGGGCAAGCAACGCACAGGTTTCGAGTCTCTGACATCTAGTGGCCTTGTTCCTCTGGGGTCACCACTAAACACCACTAAGATTTAAGTACTAGTAAAGGGAAGTCTCACCACACAAGGGTTCCTCATGCCAGTGAAATCACAGCTGCAGTCCCTAACCCCTCCACTTTTGCCTCCCCAAACATCATAGTTCCCCTCTTCCGATTCTCCAGCTTTGCTCAAATGACATTTTAGTGATTCCTCAAGACAGACTTTTATTAACAACGGAAGCCAGAATAACCCCGCAAAAGCATTTACCAAGGAGGGTCAACTGCAAGATATGGCAGTCATTAAGTGTATCTTGGGCGGGAACATATCGTGAAGTGGGCTGAAGGAAGAGAGAGAGAGAGAGAGAGAGAGAGAGAGAGAGAGAGAGAGAGAGAGAGAGAGAGAGGGAGAGGTATAATTTCCCTGATGCCTTGGGTCTCTTTGAAAATGAAGGACAAACACGACCTGTGAGTAGACTGAATTGCCTGAATGGGAACCCAGCTATCTGGGCAACTCAGCTTGTCCTCTCCCTCTCCCTCTTCCTTTCCCTCTCTCTCTCCCTCTCCCTCTCTCCCAAGAAGGTAAATGTTAATGGTTAGAAACTTGCTTTCTTTTTCTCTGTCTTCCTTCCTTCCTTCCTTCTTCCCCCCCTTCTCTCCCCCTTCTTTCTTCTTTCATAGTACCTTTAACCCACTTCACTCTGAAGACCACCTTTGGACCACAATAGATTCCTGCCCAAGATCTCCTTAGGGACAGTCTTTTAGGCCTTCCTCCCTTTCACTGAAAGTCCAAGGTAACTGTTTCTCTTTGCAACAGTAACCCTGAAGATCTTCCCCTCCCAGCCTGATTTTTTTTTCTATTTAAAGGAGCCATCCCTTGACTCACTTCTTACAGAGGCCTATTTACTGAATGGGTATTGCCTCACCCAAGAAGGGTGTACTAGGTAGTTAGCTCAATATTAGAACTGGGGGAAAAGGGGAGAGGGTGGGAAAAGAGGGAGCTTCGAAACCTACCTCTGCCCCCAAATTCATTAAACCCAATTAGTAGGCCTCGGCCACCCTGCCTCCCCTCTATGTCGCTTCTCTTGACTTAATACATCATGTTCCCCGCCGGATTTCATCATTTCAGGATGACTAATTTCAGTATGAGCAATGAAGGGAGCAGGAAGGGGGTAGATTGGGGAAGAGAAGTGACATACCATAGACTGAACACTGGAACTCGATTCCACCCTGAACTTCTTGAGGGCTCATCAGTAGCAACCGCTAAAGACCATGGTGGTTTGGGTTTTTTTAAAACACATACATGGTTCTGTTAGATCATCTACATGTTTGTTAATGTGTACCACACCACAATGGCAATCAAAAACCTGCAAAGCGACGGAGCGCGGCCCAGAGTATGAACTGGCTGCAGCATTTCAGCACTCCTGAGTAGTACAAAGGATGTCATCAGGCTCTATGGGAGCTGACAAAGGAAGTGGGCAGGCAGAGCGTGAGCTGAGACTGAGAGATAACAGAGACAGCGTAGGAGTTGTGTTGGTGCTCACGATACCCACTCCTGCCTGCGAAGAGGAAGGCTTCCCGAACAGAGAGCAGATTATCTATGGGGGATCAAGGAAGAGAGACAAGATTTGTCCAAGAGGGATGCAACTGGCCCTT
This sequence comes from Pseudochirops cupreus, assembly GCA_028627135.1. Classification (NCBI taxonomy): domain Eukaryota; kingdom Metazoa; phylum Chordata; class Mammalia; order Diprotodontia; family Pseudocheiridae; genus Pseudochirops; species Pseudochirops cupreus. The sequence continues at coordinate 13,801,555 of CM053583.1, read as the reverse complement.
GTGGAAGAAGCACCCACCTAGGGATTCCAGGCTTGAAGAATAGTATGTGGTCTTCTGGCATGAATCTCACAACTTTGCAAGGTTCATTCCAAGTTACACAAAAGATCCAAAGGATCATGGACTTTGAACTGGCAGGGAGGGGCCTCAGAGGCCACCTGGTGTAATCTGTATCATTTTACAGATGAGAGAACTAAGGCCCAGGGAGGTTAAGCCATGTGCCCAAGGTCACACAGGTGGTAAATGTCAGAAGGAGGTGAAAATGCAAATCCTCCTCCTTCTTTCTCTTTTTTTGAGGGGACAGGGATAGGGAGAGAGAAGGATAGACTATATCCATCTGGGGAACTTCCAGTTTGGAAATTCCCTCCATTGGTAGAGATCAACAGTACAATGCTAACTTACAGACATAGAAAATTAAGTGACTTGTCTACAGTAACACAACTAATATGTGTTAGAGGGAAGATTTGAACCCAGACCTTCTAAAGTCCCAGGATAGTCCTCTGATTGTTATACTATGCTATCTCTCATTGCTTTATTTTTATCTCATTTTTTCACCAACATCACAACCGTTCTTCTCATTCTTTTGTCTTTTATCCATGCAGCAACCTCAGCCACCCAGTACGAGACTCTGACCCATTAAGGCAGGGAAATGGCTGGATGATCAGGTCTCAAGCACCTTCCAAGAAACGCCCATCCTCTTGATACATTAAGGTGACTATTTCAATTCCACTTAATTCAAAAAATGCTCAGCACCCTAGTACTCTAGATTCTCAGACTGACCCACTACACCCAACACAATGTGAACAGTTCTTCCTCCTTCCAGGGTGGGGAACAGAAGTGAAAAACAGATCTGTCAGCTTCTCTGTCCCACCGAATCAGCTTTCAAATAAGCCTACTTACAGAAAGAACCCATATTTTCATTCCCTTTTTGCTTCTTCATGGAGAAGCTCCCACTCACCTAGATCTTCCATCGTCACACACCCAGGCGTCTCTAGTCTCTAACTCCAACAGGCCATAGGCTTGGAAGCCCACAAGTAACTGAGACTGCATGAAGCACTCTCTGAATCTCCTTTTAGTTCCTGTATTTGCTTAGCACTTCCTCTCTTTTGATTCAATTTAGGGAGGTGTTTTTTTTCTTTTTTTATCAGCCACATACTTTTCAAAGTATGGTTAGCAGTATCTGAGAAAAAAAATGTGACTGATAAAAGAGAGCTAATTTGGCCAAACGGCCTGCTTGACAGCTTGGTGCAGGAGCCTTGAAGAACCAAGGCAAGCATCACCAATGACCAAGATCACAAAGAGAAAACTTGGGCTGCATTCCATGGAAACAAATGACACATTTATATGCTTCAAGAACTCATTCGTCATTAAAAAACTTTATTCCAGTGCTACAAAACCTCAATCACTGACAATGTTTGCACAGCTTTATATACAAAGTGTTATTATTGTGTAAATCTATGCTATTTTCTGCCATCTTGCTCATTAGTTTCTGAGAGCAATTGCTCCTCCCTTTCTACCTTGCTAGGATTAAAATGCAAAGAACAGACAATCAATTATTGCTAAAGTTTTTATGTAAAGGGATACAACCTGGATGGAAACTGGGGATTCCCAGTTTGCATTACTCTAAACAACCATTGGATGTCAGTGCTGCTTCAAAGAGCTTCAAGGAAATTCAGCAGGAAGGGGAAGCATTTATTAAGAATGAAGAAAAGTTAATCTTATTGGTGTGGAGGGGAGTAGCCCCAAATACTGGAAGGAAAATGTAATTTTGGTGTTTGCCCTAAAACTTTGGAGTTGGTCCAGGTTAAGTGAATGACTTATGTGAAACTGAAAACTGTATTCTGACACTGTTTCAATGGTCTTCCGTGGTCCTGAGTTTGGTTTCCTTTTGATTCCGTCCCTTAAAAGGTCCAAGGATGTTTCTTTCTCTAATTAGACTTTTGTTGATAAAACTAGCCAAGGGCCAAGACTGGGGAATAATAAAAAGTATGAAAATCTAAGTTTGAGAGATGGGTAAATGGAAATTGTTACAATATACTGGACAGGTCAGGCTTGACATAAACAGCTGCATGACATGATTCGGGCAAGCAGCTCCTCAGACTGCTTTCCTGTAAAGCAGAAATGTAAAAACCACAGAAACAGGTGGCTCCAGAGAGATTAGGGAAGCTATGGAGGAGAGGGGGTGCGAGGGAGACCTAATCGCAGATACCTTCCTGCAGGACTCCATGACATCTATCCCTATAATCCAGACTTGACTCCAGGTGCCTCTTTCCTTCCCTAAATAACTCCAAAGTTGAGTGATCAAGCTCTACCTCCCAGTTACCTAGGCAGAATACAACTCTCAATAAAGGAGGGTCCCTACAACATATAAGCACTCCTATTTCCTCATAATGACCTTTGTAATCAGTAATAGAGGTATCAGTCCCATTTTATAGATGGGTAAACTGAGGCTCAGAGGGGTGAAGTGGGTTGTTTGAGGTTACACAACTAAGAAATCTAAAAATTAACTTCTCCCTCATTTTAAAGTTCAGAAAACAAGCCTGAAGAGGAGAAATAAACTCAACCTAAGGCCACAAAGATAACTAGAGGGCAGTATAGGGCAGTGGAGAGAGCTCCACATATGGTCAGAAGCCCAGGGGCTGGAGCTGTGTGCTCTGCCAGCACAGTGGAAAAATCAGGATTAAAGACTAAGAGTTTCAAGTGACCTAATCAGACTGATGCATTTAGCAGATGCCCAGAAAGGATGGGTGCCACGGTCAAGTCACAAAGACTAAGTGCTAGAGAGGCTTTGCTAAGTGGGGAGCACCACCCCATCCCATGTCCTCTGCTGCCAAATGTGGGGCTCCTTCCACAGCACCCCAGGAGGTAGCGCAGTACAACTGGGGAAAACACAGCATGTACCATCATAGGGGCCCCAGTCTGCCACAGCTGCCTGGGGGACCCTGGCCAAGCCTCTTCCTCTCCCCTGGCTTCACTTCCACCTGTAAAATCAAGGGTGGGGCTCAGTAACTTCCAAGGCTCCTTCCAGAACCCATGCAGTCAGGACCTTCAATTTCATGGAAAGAACTCCTAGATGAGCAAACTCTAAAGTAGGCTGATCCCTTCTCTACAATGTAAGCCTCTCAAAGCTGCCTCCCCGCCTCCCCAGTGTTCTACAGATATTCAATTCAGGTCTTCCAGGCTCTGAGGCCAGCTGTTAGGTCAAGCTTCGTCTCAGCTCTATAGCCATAAAATAAGATGATGATGGTGATGCTAATAGTAGTAATTAGCATTTATTTAGACACCTATATGCCAAGCACTACATTGAGAGCTTTTATTATTTCATTTGATCCTCACAACAACCCAGAGATAGGTGCATTCTGATCCCCATTTTATAGTTGAGAAAACTGAGGCAAACAGAGGTTAGGTGACTTGCTCAGGGTCACACAACTAGTGTTTGAGGCAGAATTTGCACTCAGGCATCAGGTCCAGAGCTCTTATCTATCATTCCACCCAGTGGCCTCACAGAGTGCTTGTGATCCTTAAATCAGACAAGGTATATATGAAGCACTCTTCAAGGGCCTGGTAGGAACTCTTGTCCTGGCTCTAGCACAGTCACCAGGAAACACTTCTCTCAAGTGGGAGACACATTAGGGTTTCCAAAATACTGCTCCTATGTCCTTTGGGGGTAAGTCACACAAGTATTATTTATCAATCAATGTTTATTAAATACCCACCATGGCCTAAACACCTGCTAGAGGCTAGGCACTGGGGAGAAAAAGAGGCGAAAGGCAGTCAGTGCTCTCAAGAAGCTTACAGTCTAAGTCAGATGACAGTCAAACAAAAAATCTACACAAAGAAAACCATATACAGGATTAGCAGGAAACAATTAACAGAGGGAAGGTTTGATTTGGTGGGGTTTGACTTGGGATTTAAAGGAATCCAAGGAAGTCAGTAGCTGGATATCAGGAGGGAGAACATTCCAAGCATGGGGGGGCTCCAGAAAAGCCAATTGAGTCTCAGGGAGGAAAATATGGCCATCCCACAACCACGAGGGGTGCCACCATAAATACGGAGCCGGAAGGAGCCCCACTGACAGGGCAGAGCTAGGATCAGAACCCAGATCTTCAAGTTCCAATCCAGACCTGGTTCTCCTGCAGCACATGCAAGGGGCTTTGCTCCCTTCGCCCACCTCCCATGACACCATAAGTGGACAAAGCCTTTTAGCACGTCTTGACTGTAGACCCTGGGCAAGTCATTTAACCTTTCCCTGACTCAGTTTCCTTATCTGTACAGTGTGGACAATGCCAGCATCTAGGGGCACAGTTGAGAAAGCGGGGGCCTGAGGCCCAAAGCCTTCCTGAGTTCCCATCCTGCCTCAGACACTCACTAGCTTTGTGAGCCCGCGCAAGCTCGCCTCCGTGCCCTCATCTGTAAAACTGGGGGGCGAAGGAAAAGCCCTGCAGGGTCTGCTCGGAGCACCCCACGGGGGGAACAGGGGGCGGGAGGGACGCCATGGCCATCGCGGCGGATGATGCGGGCAAAGGGCCTCGCGAGGATACCAGGAACCGCTGGGAGGGGAGCAGAGACGTCGAGGAAGGAGCCCAGCGGCCGCGGGCCGCCAGCCCGGGGTCCAGTCCCGCCTCGGACCTTCGAAGGCAGGAATGTAACCTCCCAGGCTAAGCCCTCCCGCAGCGGAGGAGCAGGAGGGCCGCGCCCCTATCCAAAGCAGGCGGGGTCCAGGGAACGTCTGTATACCCTGAAAGTGCAAGATCAGCGCCCGGGGTCGGCGCTAATTACCACTTCCTCACGCCGGTCGAACTCCCGGCCACGCGCGCGGGCCAGAGAGGACCCCACGGGGCGAGGAAGGAGCCCAGAGGAGCGAGGCGAGAGACGGACACCTCGCTTCTCGGCAAACGTGTACCATCCCCGGGCAGCTTCGCCCGGAAAAAGGCTCTTCGGAGCGAAACTGCATTTCCCATGATGTCACGCTTCACTAACTCACTCCCAGAATCCTCCGCACAGTCCCGGTCTTCCGGTACAGCCTCCAGCTAGAGACTCTCCACTCCGAACTACATGCCCCAGGCTTCCGGGGTGACGGAGCCTGCGCGCATGCGCTATCAAAGAGGCGGGATCGGAATCGTCTACAGCTCCGCCCCCCGCAATACCGCCGCCATTTTGATACGGACTTTCATCCTCCAGCCGATGAGCCTTTTTTTTTTCTTAAAGGAGAAGCGACAACTCAAAAAATTTTCCCCCCTCTCCTCGCCAGAACTAGCAGTGCTGAGGGCGGAAAGATCCAGAGAACTGCAAGAGGGCCCCGAGGCCCGGGCCCAAGGCCTGCCGAGGACAGCTTCCGTGGCCTGAGAAAGTGAGGGGAAGGAAGGGTTGAAAGGGCCCCGGTAGCACGAGCAGCCCCAGCGCCTCCGGAGGAGGGCGCACACCTCCCTCCGGGGGCTGGAGGAAGGAAAGCGCGGGGCGGGGCCTCTGGACGTGGGGAGGGAGGAAAAAAAAGTCACATTGGGACTGTCGCGAGACGCGGCCGTTTAACGGTGAGAGCGGGTGCGCGGGGGGAAGGAAACCTCGCGCGCTCCCCTGGAGCCGCCTCCTGATTGGCCAAAAGGAGAAGTGCGGGGTGAGGGGCAGGGGGGCGCGAGAGGATTCCTCGCGGGGGCGGATCCCGGAGAGCAGTGGAGCTTCGCTGATTGGCCAGCGGTGGGCGCGCGCGCGCGCGCCGCTGGCGGCGGCCCGGCTGTGAGTGGTGGTGCTGGCCCGGGGGGCGGGAGCGGGAGGGGGAAGTGAGGGCCGAGCGTGAGCCGGGCGGGTGGACGGACGGACGGACGGAGGGACCGGGGGAGGGGGCAGCGGCGCGGCCGGCTCGGCCGCCTGAGGAGGGCCGCAGGCGGGGACGGGCGAGCCTCGATGCCGGGGGGGACGGAGGAGCCGCGACCCCCGGAGCAGCAGCAGCCAGAGCTCGAGCTCGAGCCTGAGCAGCGGCGGCCGGAGCAGGAAGGGGCGGAGGCGGCGGCAGCGGAGGCGGCCTCGGAGCAGGAGCAGCAGCAGCAGCAGCAGTCGCCGCCACCTCCGGCGGCGGCCGGCGGGGCCACCGGCAGCCGGGTGCTGAGGGGAGGACGCGAGCGGGGCCGGGCCGCAGCAGCCGCGGCGGCTGCTGCTGCCGCGTCTCGCCGGAGAAAGGCGGAGTACCCCCGGCGGCGGAGGAGCAGCCCCAGCGCCCAGACAGGGGACACAGCGGAGGCGCGGCAGGAGGCCTCGGCGGCGGAGCCGGCCCCGGCCAAGAAGAGCGCTCGACTCTCGTGAGTAACCAGGGCTTGAGTCGCTCCCCCTCCTCCTCCCTCTTCCCCTTGTCACCGCGGTCGGCCCCCCCCCTCCTTCTCGGCCACCGTAGTGCCCGCTCCACGTGACGGCCTGCTGTCTGCCCCCTGCTGGAGCGGGGGAGCTTAGCCTGCGAGTGTCAGGCTCTAGTGCCCGCATTTATTAAGTGCTTGCTGGGTGCAAGAGAGCGGGGCCCTGAAGACAAAAGGAAGAGCGGCCTCTGCCCCCCGAGGTCTTAGGGCCGCTGTTGGGAGGCAGGGCCAGAGGGTCAGAGACCCAGGGCTTGGGGGAGAGGGACAGCTGGGGGGGGGGCGCCTCTGGGGCCCCGCAGAGTCCTTAGGCCAGACCCGGTTCTGCCAGCGGGAGGCGTCGCTTGTTGCCGCTGTGCCCCGAGAGTTAAGAGGAAGAGCTCCCAAGTCCGTAAACCCGGTTCTCGGCGGTGCACGTGCTGTCCTCGGCTTCCTTGGTGATGCGAGGACGCGGGGGCCGAGTTAGGGGGCCTCCCCCGGGGTCTGGCAGCCAGTGAGTGCCCTCCCGAGGAAGGACTGCCCTGGCGCCGGGGAGGGTTTCAACCCAGGCCCCCATACTGCGAGTCCAGGTCTCTTTCAGCACCGTGCCGGTCCCCTGACTCTTGGAAAAAGAAACCTCTTCCCAACGTTGATCTCCTCCAGCCATTGTTGTTTCCTTCTGAATTGATCTCGATTGCTCCTTCCCATAACCCCAGATTTACTCCACGTGCCTTTTTCTCCTTCCACTCTGGTGTCCAACCTGAGCATTAGTTCTCTAGCATGAAATCTTAACAGCCTTTTCAGTATTGCAGCACCCGATGGGTGCCAGGCGCCTGGGGATACAAGTACAGAGATAAAAACAGCCCTTAATAAACGAGTTTAGCTCTGTATGTCGGCTTTTCTTGTTGCTGGCCTCAGCTTTCTCAATGTCTCTAACTTTGGATATCCACTCAGTGTATTTATTGTACAGGTACCATTTAAATTAGTACATGATAATTTGATTTTTTTTCAGATTTTTCCCAATTCGAATTTCACTCCTCCCATTATCTGAAGTTTAGTTCCTTTTATATTTTGACTTACTCAGAATTTTAAAAAAAATTTGTCGTAAAATAAGGTGGGTGTTAATGCTTAAATTTTTTTCCACTCAAGTCGTTATTTCCAAGTGTGGAAACTGCTGTTAAAATAACTGCTTTCTTAATTGGCTAGAAACTAAAGCATGGGTGGGAAAAAAATGACATTGTCATGAAACAAGACAAAAGTAATTAAGTGTCACAATTAATGCCTATATATTGGGGGACCCCATCCTGTTACATTTATATTTTTATCCATGGCCATTTTCAGCTTTTCCAAAGTTACCTGACCTAGCTGGTTGGAACAGAGGGCTAGACCTAGAGTCAGGAAGACGTTAGTTCAGATATGACCTCACAGTAGCTGTGTGTCACTGGGCAAGTTACTTAACTTCTGTTTGCCTCAGTTTCCCCAACTGTAAAATGGGGTAATATTACCTACCTCTCAGGGTTGTGCTAAGGATCAAATGAGCTAAGTATTTGTAAAGCACTTAGGGCATAATAGACACTCAATAAATACTTGTTTCCTTTGTTCTGGACTAGATTTTGTTCATCTGTATAAATCAGTGGCTCTCAACCTGTGGGTTATGTTCAATTTGTAACAATGAAAATACATCCTGCATGTCAGATAGATTCATAACACTAGCAAAATTACAGTTAGGAAGTAGCAGTGAAAATTCATGGTTTGGGGTCACCACAACATGAGGAACTGTATTAAAGGGTCTCGGCATTAGGAAGGTTGAGAACCACTGGTATAAATGATGAGATTTGACCTCCTGGTTCCTTTTCTGCTCCCGAAACCTATGATCTGAAAAAAGAAAATTCAAAGTGAAAAATTAACTAATTGAAAATATAGAGAGAGTCTTCAATGAAATTTATTTAGCAATTAAATGCTTCATACTACCAAAAATATGATTTAGTGCAAAAAGAAAAAAATTACTTGCTTCCAAAATTAGGACAGACTGAATTAATGGAAGTGCTTCATCAGCTGCTCATAAGTTATTTTTGGAATGGTATAACCATTTACTCTAGTAAGTACAGTTATTTTTGACCTTTTGTATCAGATTCATCGGAAATTCTATACAGACCTGTTTCTGAAATATGAGGAAATGATTTTGAAAAGATACACCTCATTTCCTTCTTTAAAAAACAATTGAAATAATTCAGAGGCTCATAGTTAAGTTACTGGTGCAGAAATAGACTTGTTATGCTGGTAGTATATACAAGTATGAACATCTTGCTGGATGTAGTTGCAGCTTTCACTTGGTAGTCAGAAGAGATTTATAGCTCCTACTTTAGTCTCTTGGAATGGATCCTTCCCTCTTTTATCCTGATGCCTGGCTTATAAATTCACTATATTGTCCTCAGAGAATTGTCTTCATTCAGTTATTTAAAGTGTGGTTTTTGAGGCAGATGGTTTAAAAAAAGTAAAAAATAGCCTTTTCAACATTGTCCCCTTTCCCATTCACTTCCTGAAATTTTTGGTATTGCATTTTTCCTGCCACCAAATAAATAAATATATGTTTGTTTAATTCATTTTAAATTAAACTTAATTTTTTAATCAGAAAAAAAATTACCTTTTCAACCCCATCTATCCCCACCCATTTGAAAACAAATGAAAAACAAAACCCATTACAAGGATGTATAATCAAGCAAAACAAATTGTTTAATTTTTAATATTTGCAGTCTGCCAGTCCCAGAGTAATTTTGGAGGGGTAACTATGTCCATTGCCACAATATCCTATTTCTTTCTGTGAAGAATGCTACAACCAAAGTTTTGAATTGTCTTTCTACTCAAAAGACCAAAACAGTATAATTTTTATTAATTCATACTAAAGATGGATTTTGTAATGCTATTTCTTGTGCTTGATATTGCCAGAAGTAAAGGAGTATCCTCCATTCTGGTTCTTTATCTCTCCCTCTTCTAATTCACCTTCTCATATCATAATAGAAGGGAATTAAATACCTGCATGTACTTTCTACATTATTTCAGCCTCCAGAGTTATCTGAAAAGAGTTGTGCTTAAAACATGTTCACATGTTTGTGAAAAGTCCTTCTGCTAAGAAAAACCTTAAATTATCATCTTAATGTTAATATGTAATAGAGGGTAGGAGGGTTCTGATTAATCAGGAACTTTGGTTAGTGGAAGGTTACATACCAGATTCAGTTCCCATAATTAGACCACAGTAACTATATTATAAATTAATCCTTTCATTCAGAAAAGTTTTCAGCACTTCTGAGTCATGATGAAAATGAATTGGAGGTATTAGATTGGGGGCTTTGCCGTTTCCGTAATTGACTGTGGAAGGTGAAAATTTTTTTTTCTTTTAAACTCGTTTATGTTTTGTCTTCTTTTGTTAAAATTAGCTTGTAAAGAATTTGCAACTATCAGTCTCAACCTAGAGTACCAATGAATGGAGATTTCTGATCATTAGGAATGCATAATTAACCAGTGTTTGTTATAATTCAGTGGTATTTAAGTTTTCCATTGCTATCTTTCCAAAGAATTCAATTAACATACTCTACAATTCCAAATATAATAAACATTTAATAGATGAAAGGTGAAGAAAATTTTGAGATATTAAATCAGTTACTTTCAAAGAGAAAATATTTAATTTTTGCATCTGAAATTAACATTTAAGAAATAAAATTGTTCACATTTTTTGCTTGGTTTTATATTCTCTTACGGGACTAAAATTGTCCTAGTACTTTCCCAGTGTTGTGCAATGTGGGAATCACTAGAGCTATAAACTTCAGGTTTGGCAAGATTATAATACAGGAAATCAAGCCAAGGTTTGAAGAATAATTATGAGTACTCAGAACTGAGAAAAGCATTTGCTTTTAGTTTGACATTTACCCTTAGGTCAAGCAGGACCATCTGTAGCTATTTGTTTACTAGACGTCTTTTATTGTCTTTTTCAAACACCAAAAAGTTAAATATGATGTAATATGTACACAAATACACACCTATTTGCATGCCCCTTCATTAAGTTTTTCCATATGCTTCCTAATTCATTTAGGGTCCTAAAGACATAGACTTAAATTCATCAAGGGGCCTCTGTGGCCATCCATTCCAGCCTCTTCCTGAAAGGAATCTCCACTCTCATACCCTTGGGAAGGGGTCATCCTGTGGTGACCAACCTTTGCTGAAAGACCTCCCAGCAAGGGTGATTCCACCCTTCTTGAGGTGATTGCTTCTGCTTTTAGACCCCTTGAATTGTTTTCCTGACATCAAGCCTAGATTTGCCTCATTGCAGCTTCCACCCGCTGCTCCTGTTTCTTCCCTCTTGGGGCAGACAGAACAAGTCTAATCCCTCCTGCGCATGGCAGCCCTTTGAGCACTTGAAAACAGCCATTACATCGACCAAATCTCTTAAAGCTAAACTTGTCCAGTTCCTTCAGTGTATCCTCATATGTTATGAATTCAGGGCATTTCCCCATCCTGGTTACCTGCCTCTGGACATTCTCCAGCTTATTGATATCTTTCTCCTGCTGTTGCCCAGAACTATACACAGTCCTCTAAATAAAGTCTGTGGAGGGTAGAGGACAGTGAGACTCTCAGCTCCCTGTTCTTGGAAGCCCAGTGCCTCTTAAGTGTTCTTGTCGGCCCCATCTCACTGCTGACTCAGTGAGCTTGCAGGCCACCAAAACCTTGAGGTCTTTTTTAGAACAACTGTTGTCTCAGGGCTTCCTCTGGTTTGTAAAGGTGACTCTTCATACATGTAGCATGAAGAACCTGACATTTATCTTAATTGAATTTCATCTTACTAGATTGGGCTCCATGTTTAAGCCATTTTCTTCAGTCACTTCAGTCTTATCTGATTCTTCATGACCTTATGTAGGGTTTTCCTGGCAGAGATACTGGAGGGGTTTGCCATTTCCTTCTCCAGCTCATCTTATAGGTGAGGAAACTGAGACAAACAAGAATTAGTGACTTGCCCGGGGTTACAAGCTAGTAGTGTCCGAGACCAGCTTTGAACTCAGGGAGATGCACCTTCCTGACTATCTACTGTGCCACCTGCCTGCCTGTATCACCTGTTAAAGGTCTTAGTTACTAGCATTGGGCTATTAGCCTTTGTGCCTGTAATTTTTAACTTGTAAGTGCTTTAATGCAAGTTTTCCATTAATAGAGGTTTATGGAAATAATGTAATCTGTATAAAGATGAGAGATTAGGCCATAGGAAATCATGCTCAATATAAACTTTTAAAAATTTGTAGTGTAGCTTCAAAATCACAACTACTGTATTATATTCTTTACTACTTGTTCTGGGAGGAGAACTGTGTTGGTGGCCATTAAGTGATTTTATGATTTATTGCTTCTTATGTCAGAAAGTGGTGTTTGTTATGAACGATAATGGTGAAGGACGCTTAAAAACCTAAATTTATAAAAACATGGTTTGGCTACTCTAGGGAAAAGTTTTTTCATATATGTGAATATATGGTCTCAGATCTCCTGCCCATCTGCACACACAATTATGGTGATGCAAGCATGGAACCGTTCTTGAAATCTTCATTTTAAAGACATTTTTTTAATGCCTTAAAGTTTAATATAACATCATTGTAAGTGCATAGGCATTTTTTGAGTCAGTGACTAATGTCTTCATAGAGATACATGACAGCCACCGTCTTGATTATTTTTCTGAAATGTGTTAGAAGGCCTCTCTTTTTAGGTCGGCATAAGCACAAAATGATTATCCAGCTCCTCTCTTAAAGCACAATGGAATTTGCTTATGTCATGGCTTTTCTCTTTTTCAGGAATTTCTTTGCAGCACACAAGGGTTTTCGTTCATTTTTGCTAGCTGTGTTGACATTTAAAAACGAAGCTGGGTACTTTTCAGAAAGGTCTCATCCGCGTTTGCGTTAAGAGCCTCTCTCTGGTCGCGTGGCTTGTAAATAGCCATCTACATTTGAGTCTGTTTGTACACATGAGATAATTCTGCTCTGAAATCTCTGTATTATTGAAAAGGGATAAATTAACCAGCTACTTATGAGCAGCAGTGATGTTTTCTTCTTCATGGTGGATAGATTACGATTTCATTTGGTTCCTAAAACAGTGTAATATATTAATATCGTAAGTGAGGAAATGCAGAGGATATTTCACTTACATTTACTCCTTCATTTCTTTCAGATACTCAGAAAAAGTAGTGACAGCCAGTAAAGGTAAGACTTTATTACCCCTCTCTCCATGGTGTGTCCTTACGTCGATTAACTTGTAAGGTGAGAGAAAGTAGCACAACAACAACTCGTTTCAGTTTCCATTTAAAGAGGCCTTTGCTTATTAGTTGGAAAGTGTCCTTTGTGCTGTGCTGGCTAATCAGGTGCCCTGCTTATTTAGACATGAGACTCCTCCCTTGACAGTCATCATCCACATAACCATTGGTAGGAAAACTTAGCTCTTACATGCCACTTTTCCTTTCCTTTTAGGACTTGTTGGAAGAATTAGTAATGTTCTAGTTGATATGCTGGCTATCTCCACATTAATATAAACTGGAACTAGAAATGTAATTTGAGGAATAAGGAAAGAAGAAAAAGGTATCTTCATGTATGAAGCCAGTAATATTTACTCTCCTTTTCTCTTCTAAAAAGTTAGCATAGTAGGTCTCAAAATGTAATCCAGGGACCCCTTAGGAGTCCCTGAGACCCTTTCAGGTGATCCACAGGATCAAAACTAATTTTTTAATAGTGAGTCATTTTAATTTCTAGTATCACAAATGTCAATAGTCACATAAAACCTGAAACATTTATTACTATAATAATTTATAATACAGTTACAATGTATTACTGCAAGGAACTATACTAGATACAACACAGGTGAGATAGTTTCTGCCTTCAAAGAGCTTATATGACGCCAGCATAATATTTACAAACTGGTTAATTTGCATCTTCTCTCCTGGTCTTCATAATAGTCCTGTGAGTTAGGTACTAGAGGAATTCTTCCAGTTTTAAAAAGTGGAAACCAAAGTATTAATTAAATGATTACTATGTGCCAGTCATTGATAAGTTTTGGGGATACAAAGACAAAAACTAAGACAGTCCTTGCCATCAAGGACCTTGCATTCTACCAGGAAACTAATATGCCCATAAATAAATATATACAAACATCTTAGCAGATGTGGAGATCAGGAATATCTTTGTGTACAAAGTGACACTCGAAGAACATTTGAAGGAAATGAAATTCTCAGAGATGGGAAGGAGGAAGGCATTAGGGACAGCCAGTGCAAAGTTAGAGAAATGGAGATGGAACTTCATGCGTAATGGTAAGACCAGTTTGTCTGGACCCTAGAATTGAGGGAAAAGAGGAGGTTGTTAATAAGGTTGGAAAGACTTCAAAGAGAGGCGTACGTTTTGACACAAGGCCAGTTGGGTAGTTTGTTTTGCCCGACGCTGAATGTTTATGAAATCACTTTCTTATTTTTTTTCTCTGCCTCAAGGAGGGAAGGGTAACTGAGAGGGACAGATGATAATTGTCTCAAAAATAAATAAATAAATAAAGCCTGTTACCCAAAAAGAATAAAGATGTAAAAATAGAGTATCAGTTTCTTATAAGTAATGCTAATAAAAAAATTAAGTCAGAAAGTGACATGATAAGAAAGGGCTCAGTTGTGAAGGGCTTTAAAAGCCAAACTGAGGAGTTCTGTTTGGTCCCAGAGGCCACAAGGGAACCTTGGAGCCATTCTTGTTGGGTGAATCATCTAAGTTCCTAGTTTGATCACTGTATTAAAGCTCCTCTTAATTCTAAGTCTGATATTGCCTCTCACTGAGTATAATCATCCAGTCATCCATATGAACAAAAAGATGGAAGACTCAGATTTTTAAAGAGTGATACTTTTATAATGTAATTGATAACAGATTTTACGAAGAAGAAACTGTCATCCTTGATGGATCCCTTGGTCTGTGGCAGTGTGGTGCAGGAGAAAGGGGGCCAAACTTGGAATCAGATTCTTGCTTTGAATCCTTGGGCAAGTCACCTAACTACTGGGCCTCAGTTTTCTTCATCTGTAAAATGATAGTGTTAGATTAGATCATGTTAGGGCCCCTTCCGGTTCTAAATCTATGACCTGTCCTCCCCTAGTTGTTAAAGTGCCTTAAAATTGTACTGTTTCTCTAAAGCTGGAAAACCTATGGGATATGTACTCACTCAGGGCTTGGGCCTGTTTTTCTCAGCCGAGAATCTAGTTGACTGGCTGTTGAAGTTGCCTTGGCCGCATCATTATGTGTGTTGATCACTACGAGGTACCTGGCAGGGGCAGCCAGTTTAGATAAGGGGTCGTCCTTGACTGTATATGCTCTAGAATGCACAGATTGTATGAAATAGTGATAGAGACAGGGCAGATGAGTTATAAATTTTTAAAGATGGAAGTCTTCTGCTATTCTTTTATACTCTTTAGCACTTATTTTACTTGTACTGTTCAGTACTGTTCACATGTATAGAAACCCTTATATTTCCTTTGATTTTATCTTGCTTATTTTGGGATGGTAAGGCTTGACTACAATTAAGGAAAGACTTTGTGTACATTGTTCATGACATCATTAGCATTACCTTATTATGTTGAAGAATAAAGAAAGAAAGGAATAAATAGGGACAATAAATGAGCTGCCATTCCAGCAGGCTTGGTTTTAAGATGGGTGTACCATAACAGTGTAACACTTTATAATGATAAACCTACAGAATGTAGTATTGCCCTCTGAACCAAAGAGGTCACCTCAGGTGACCCTGAGGCCCATGTGGTCTAGGGGGTTTTCCTAATCAAAGATCCTGGACTGATTTCCTTTATCTAGTAGATCAAAGCAAACAGAGATTAAGTGACTTACCTAGAGTCACACATCTAGTATGTGAGGTCACATTTCCACTCAGGTCTTCCTGACTCCAGAACTGTCACAGCATGCTGAGCCAGCTGGCTGCCCTCCAAACCAAATCCTCCTCTAAATTTCCTCTTTTTGTTGAGGGAAGAGGATTGTCACCCCATTCTATCACACCTAGGTCATTACTAAGTCTTCCCCTCTCTGTCAGACCATGTAGCCAATTGGTAAGTCTTTTAGGACTTCTGTGTTTTCAACATCTCTTGCATCTGTATCACCTTGTCTCTGTACATGTTGTTTTCGTTCCCCTAGTAGAAGGTAAGGTCTTTGAGGGCAAGTGACTGAACCATCCCTTCCCTGTTGTTAAGATTGTGACCTTTTGATTTTGGACAGGTTTTTATGTTTACAAGGTGAATGTAGTAGAATTCTCTTCAGGCTTTTGAGTATTTTTTTTTCTGAAAGATCCAATATTTTACATTTTAAGATGTTTTTCAGACTTTTTTGAATGTGCCAATGTACGAAGCTTTATAGGGTTTTGAGTTGGAAGAAAGGATTTAGAGATTATCTAGCCCAGTTTGCTCCTTTTACAGAGAAGGAAACATTCCCAGAAAGGTTAAATGAATTAACCAGTGTCAGGCAAGTAATGAGTGACAGAACTAGGATTCAAACTGGGATCCTCTGACTTCAGCTCCAGCTCTTTTAGTATTGGACTTTGCTCCCCCTCTCACTTTTCACAAGAGAATACTACTTTCTCTTTACCATATCTGTACATGTGATAGAAAAACAGAATCTAGCTTAGTTAGTTGACTTATTTCTAACTTTCAGCGTGTGTACAGATATATATATATATATATATATATACACACACACATGTTTGTGATTATGGAAAGCTTTTTCCAAAGCATTCCTGATGATCAAGACAAAAAAGTTTCTTTAGATTACAGAATTGGAATGGTGAGTGGCAAAAACAGCATCATTTTCTCACCTCCCAGGTTCTGCCTTTGCAAAACCCCTGGAACTTTGACTTTTCTAATCTGTTTGCTTCTCTGGACCTTGTCTACTCATTTGCTAAATAGAGGGTTTGGACTGGTGATAACTAAATTCCTTCTGACTTCTCTGTGTAAGCAAGGGTTGTCTTTTCCGTCAGTAGCAGAACTTGAACCTCAGAGTCCTTTACTTAGCTCTGTTGGCATCTGTCTATCATACTCTGGTTTTGGTTTGGGTTTTGATTCTATCCTACCTTTGCAACTTCAGCTCATTGTCATCCTTGTCCCATTTTCACTGATTTACATTTTATCAATACATTGAAGTGGGATCCCTCCCTCACATCATTAACCTTTACTTTTTGTTTGTGTTTTCTAAACTAAGGAAAGCATTAAGTAATAAGGATATTGCTTGCATTAACAGTTCTCTAGAAGGAACTATTTTAAACTTCCCTTATCAAAGTGAGCATTAAGTCACTGCTTAGGAGCAAAGTTGAGTGGGAGATGAGAAATAGACAGTTTTCTTTTGGATCTTTTGGTGGTGCTTAACTCAGAGCCCAGCTTTCAGATGTTGCCCAAGTGCCAATTCAAGAGAACTTCTTTATGTCCCTAAATATTGTTTTTGAAGACCTGTCTTTGACATGTCTCTCCATAATCCAAAGCTCAGACCCAGCCCTGCTTTCCCCACTTATGCATTTGCTTAATAAAATAGGAAAGTCTTCCAATAGTTTTTCAGCCAATATCAAGTCTTCTAAGGGACCATTTGAAAGTAATAGCTAATATTTATATGTCACATTACAGATATTTTCTCCTGTTTTTCTGTTCCTAACTACTCTGATATTGGAGGTAGGTTGTATTGTATAACATACCTATACCTCTTTGGTATGTTTAAAAATTGCCCAGTGTGTTTAAAATTTGTGTAAAAATTTCGTGTGTTTTAAAAAAGCAAAGGATATGCTTTATAGTGTTGTTTTTAGGGATACAATGCAAGGAAATTTCTGGAGTTGCATGTCTATAGAATCCTGTTTCCCATGTACTTTAGTTGGGGGAGAGGGGGGAGAGTAATTGATTC
Organism: Pseudochirops cupreus; assembly: GCA_028627135.1. Classification (NCBI taxonomy): domain Eukaryota; kingdom Metazoa; phylum Chordata; class Mammalia; order Diprotodontia; family Pseudocheiridae; genus Pseudochirops; species Pseudochirops cupreus. The sequence goes on along the minus strand of CM053583.1, from coordinate 13,784,316 downwards.
CTTAGCTTCTTAAAATTGTCCTTAACAGGAAACCTTTAAAAACTAAGCTTACTTAAGTAAAATTTATGATTAATTTTAAACTATACTTTCAAGTATTTTGAGGGTTTTATTTTGTGAATTGCTGAGCATTGAAAATGTGGTGAATACCATATTAAAAAACAAATAGTGTATGGCAGTGACATCTTTCTTGTCTTTTGTCATTGCCTTATTTCTTTAAGGTACATTACCAACAAAGGGAAATAACTCTTGAGTTCCATAGCCAGGTAGAGTGAGGCTAGAATAATGTTCAGATCCAGCTTCTCACAGGCTCTTGGCCTCACACACACACACACACACACACACACACACACACACACACACACACACACACACGCCCCTTTCCCTGGTCTCTCTTTACCTCTAGAACCTCAGGGAATTCTTTTATTCCTATAATTTGCACTGCCCTTGGTTTTTCCTTCTCTGTCTCCCTTACATCTGGCTCCTCCAGCTTTATAAGCAAGAACCTTAATATTATAAAAACCTGAAAATCTTTGCAGCTTCTAGTCTGTTATGAAAGTAGTGTCTTCCTGGTGCCCCAGTTGGCCTTTTTGTAGCTCCTCAAACCGGTCCTCAGTAAGTTCCACTCAAATTATCTTGTCCTGCTAAACCAAAATCCTTGCATTTTTTTTGCTCATTTCCCAGCTCATTCTCCCTTGTATCTCTTTTGCTTTCTTACTTTTCTTACTTAACACTTTAATGTTATATAACCTATGTGAGGTCTTTGTCAGTACTGTCATCTCTTAGAACAAGTGATTCCTCTTCCCTGTGTGTCTTGAACCCTCACCTTTTTAATATATATTCCCAAACAATTCTGGTTTGTAATTCAGTGTTTCTCATTTGCTAGACTTGAGTAGAGCTATGGACAATATAGTATATTTCCCCCTAAAGCTGTTGCCCTAAAGGAGGAAAAAGCACCTGCCTGAGTATTTCATAGAGATGTGTAGATAGACAGATAGATAGCTACATCTACAGAGAGAGAGAGATGTCTGATTTCCATATTGGTGGGGATTTAGACTGGAATCTCTCCAGACCTTAGCTTTCTTGAGTTGCTCAGACCCAATTCTTAGGTAAATTTTTGATGATGCCCATCTCTAAACCTGGCTATTCTAGTCTACTCTGATAAAAAGACACACCCTTTCCCTAGGTCTGAACACATTACCCCTCCAGCTTTATGTAGGGCCTTGCTAGAGTTTGTACTCTGACACCACCGGTGAGAACTCAGTAATAGTTACTAGGTGGTGATAATTTCTGACAAACAGGACTTGGTGCATAGAGAGCTGGCCTGGGATTCAGTGACCTGGATTCAAGTCCCATACAAATTAAAGAGAAAGTGCCAGCTTTTGGTGGCATCTCCATTGGTGCAGGGAGGTTCATTTTCTGGAATTTTTAGTTCTTAACTTAAGAGAGTCTAATAGGAATAATTTAAAACATGTCTTGTAAATAACTCTGTAAATAGGACATTTTGGAGGAGCAGAGTTAACAGCAAAAAAGCATTGACTGAAATTACTGAAGGATAAAATCTATGGCAATACTTCGCTCCTTCCACCTTTCCTAAACGATTGATTCATTGCTTTAATTACAACTTCCCCAGTGGAGTTTAGTAGAAGGAAGTAAACTGAAGAATTCTTTTCTTAATTGAGCCAGTAAACTTCCATGAAAGTATAAAACTCTTCCTGGTGATTGTACCTCTTTTGCCTGAATGACAGAAACTTATCTAAGGAATTGTTCATTGTATAGATCTGTTTCAGGGTCTCTCAGTTGTGCATAATGTTTAAAGAAAAAATGCTGGTTGAAGCATTCTTAAACAGAATGATCCTAGAGCATCAGAGATTAACCACATGTAATAATTAGGAAGTTTGAAACTATTTAGGGATTTTTCTCTTCATGGAATTGTTACTTACAGCTATTTTATGATAATAGCTTTTTAAAAATACTGTTTTAAAATTTGCAAAGCGCTTTACCAATATCTCATTTATCTTCATGCCTAAAGCATTAAGTAACTCTGAAAGCCAAAGGCACTGGAGCCAACAAGTCTGCCTTTGTCAGCTCCCTGACAGCATGATGCCCTGCCCAAACTTAGTGCTAATCATATAATGCTTATGTGTAGCTTTGGTTGGCCTCTACACTAAGCTAACCATTTGCCAGTTATTGGAATGAGGCTTTAAAAGATAGGAGATGTGTTCAGAAGAGTATGTGACTAGTGCATGTATCTTAGTGCAATTAAAATTCACACAAAAGCCTGGATCTCCAAAGTCCAATTTGACTTCTCTTCAGCCTGAGTGGGACCCAGTTCCCCATCTTGCTGCCCCTGCTTCACAGAGTCAACCACTCAACAGTTTAAGCATGAAAATATCCTTTACCTGCTGCTCTGTAAAGGGATGGAGGTGGAGAGCATTCATTTAAACTGTGGTCCCCATGATAGAATTTCTGGTAAACAGAGATTTAATCTATTACCGTATTTAATATAATAGTTCTCTGTTGACTGTTAAAAATACATAACCTATTTCTATTTTTTTTTCTTTGTGTTTAACATTTATTTTTTTTAGGACAGGTTCATTTGAAAAATTAACTGTTAGCTTACTTCACCAAAAATAGTAAGAATCATCAAGCATCACCATTTTCTGCTGGTGGGGTAGGGATAGAATAAACTTAGATTTTCAGCATGAACTTTTTGCAAATATCTTAGAAATTCTGGAACGTCTATTTAAAATACACAGACACACACACACCCCACAAGAGAAATTATATAATTTCTTAGGAAATGTTGTGACCCACTTACTTATACAGCTGGTTCTTTGAAATTTAATTTCTTTCCTGATCTGTAAAAAATAAAAGGGGTTGGTAGGCATACTATAGAAAGCTATAACTACTTTCAACTCTGTGATCTTTAAGTGATTTTCTGATCTTTGCTGTTCATGCAGCAGATAATTGTCCTAAGTTCTGTGCTATCGATAGGGAGAATAAAAATAAAACATGGTCTCTGCCCTCATGGAGGTTGTATGTTATCTCAACAGCAGGGAGATAAGATGTGTACACAAGTAACCATAATGCAAGGTACAATGTAAAAGTAGTAAGCAGTATAAAGTCCCATAGTGTGAGGTAGGGGAAGGAGTCAGGGAAGTCCTAGTGCCATGGTGGTGGTATGTTGAAAGCTAGACTTACTATACCTTACTCTCCACCACATACTCTGGTCTGGGGACACTGGCCTCCTGGCTGTTCCATGAACAAGACATTCCATCTCAGTATTCTCTCTGGCTGCCCCACATCTGGAATGCTCTCCCTCCTCCATTCTAACTATTACCCTCCCTGGCTTCCCTTAATTCCAGTGGTTTCCCTCTTCTAATTATCTCCGATTCATCCTGTACATAACTTACTTTGAATATATTTGTTTGCAAGTTTTTCCCCCTTCCTCCCCTGCCACATTAGATTGTAAGCTCCTTGAGGGTAGGAACTGTCTTTTGCCTGATTTATATCCCTAGCACTTAGCACCATGACTGACACATAGTGGGCACTTAGTAAAGGTAGGAGCTAGACAAAGGCCCAGGAGTAGGCGTTCCAAGAGAATGGAACAAAAACATTGAAGTAGGAAAACTCTGGGACTTACTAGGGTGGTGGTTCTCAACCTTCCTAATGCCATGACCCTTTAATACAGTTCCTCATGTTGTGGTGACCCCCAACCATAAAATTATTTTTGTTGCTACTTCATAAATGTAGTTTTGCTACTGTTATGAATCGTTATGTAAATATCTGATTTGCAGGATGTATTTTCATTGTTACAAATTGAACATAACCCACAGGTTGAGAACCACTGCTCTAGGACAAGCAGTTAGGCCTGTTTTTCTGTTGTCAGAGCTGAACAGGTAGGTGGCTATCAAAATGGGTTTTTTTCTTATAAGAACATAGAAGGTATGGTTTGAGGTTTACTATAATTCCTAAGACATTTTGGTAAGAACTAAAAACATATTGATTGAGTTTGTGAACAGTGCAGTTTAGTTAAGAGGTGATCCTTTCTTCCCTTTCAAATCAAGTAAGGACGTGTGAGATACCCATGCTTTTAATACATAGTATTTCATGAATTCATCAGAGAGTTAAAAAAACAAAATGATATATGAGCTCTAACTGGAAAGGTTGTTAGTATTCCTTTTTAGGTTTAGGTCAGGGAAGGGTATCTTAGAGAAGAAAATGGTATTTGAGATGGGCTTTAAAAAGTAAAGGAGTTTAGCAGATGATTATTTACTGATTTAGATAAAGATTTGGGGATGAAGACATTCCAGTCATAGGAGCTGACCTGCTATGAGCATAGGAAGACAAAGACACAACTATTTTGGCTTACTTAGATCACATGGAGGAGGCTGTTTTGAGATAAGATTGGAAAAATAGGTTGTGGAGGGCCTTGACTGCTAGGCAGAGGAGTTTAAACTAGACTTAATATAGATAGTTGAAGCTCCTGAAGATTTTTGAGTTAAGAGTGACTGGGTTTATGTATAAAAAAGATTGTTCTGGAAGTGAAATGAGGGCTAGTTTGAATAGAGGACTAGGTCAAGCTGGAAAATCTGTGTTAGAGTGGTAGCAATAGGAATTGGGGGCAGAGGTGTATTAAAGATGGAATTGACAGGTCCTGGTTCCTGAATGGAGAACAAAGCATGAAAGAGAACACCAACGTGGGAGGCTAGGTGAATGAATATTTGCCACTAACTGAATTGGTGAAATCAGGAAGGAGAAAAGGTAAGGCTTGTTAAACTTGTGGTACCAGTTGGAAATTAGCATGGAGGTGTGCTATAAGCCCCTTGGAGATGCAGAGCTGGATCCTGTCATTTGGAGAAGCCAGTACTGGAGGGAAACATATTGGAGTCTAGAGTTGGAAGTTAAAGTTCCGGGAGTGAAGGAGTTTTCCATGGAGTAGAATATTAAGAGAGAAAGAAGACCAAGGACAGGCCCTTGAAATGCCTACATTAAGGAATCAGAAGGATTGACGGTTATTTCCATCTATTTTGTTAGTTCTTAATTGGCTACTAAGGACACTGTTTTTGTTTGTTTTAGTATAAGACTTAATTCAGCATGTATAATAAGTGTATTTTTTTTTCTGAGCACCTGTTAAAAGGTTATGGGAAGAAATGAGGAAAAATAAGAAAGAGAATTAGATTTGGGTTTGTTGGTTTTTTTTGGTTCCTTCTTGAAATGGTTGTTGCCAGTGACTCTGAATCAATCTGTTGTGTTCTTGGCACGTGGACCAAATGTCTTTGTATTTTAGCATCGTAAAAATGACTGTTTCTTTGATGCTGGTAATTAACAGGGCTTCTGAAATGGCCTTCATATTTTCTGATTCGGAGCTAAAACGGGGCTGTTTGCTTTACTTTCTGATGACGTTTGCTCTGTACCTCAGAAGGCTGCGTTCAGGACCTGGATTGCGTAACAGCCCTCACGCTCACAGCTCAGTACTGTCCTGTGTGATTTGTGTTTCTGCTTTAAATGCTTTTTGTAAAATGAAACCGTAAGATGTTGAAGCTCCTAGCATGAATGCTGGTAATATTGTGTGAGGCAGTAGCGTGAAACATGTGTTAACAGGTCACCAGTAGTTCAGGCTTCGGCATTCGAGATCATTTTCTGGCCAGTGCTCCAAGGAGCCAGCAGCGGGGTGTGGGTTAACCCTTAGCCGTTTAAAAAGGATGTGAGCGTCCCTCAGTCGTCCTCTCACGCTGCTTCTTTTAAAACTCCAAATGCTGAGTTAAAATATTCAAAAAGTAGAATTTGCAAAGACTAGAAACATTTTTAAAAAGGCGCATCAGTTTTCCAATATATGGGAAAGGGAAGATAAATATCACGTCTGAAAGAATTGTGTTTGTAGTTGATGTTTGTTCTCTTCAAAACATTTAGGAAAACAATGTGCTTCAATAATTGACTGTAGCATCGTCATCACGGACACTCCTATCCATGATCATAGACTTAGAGCTTGAGGGAGCCATTGCAGATCAGCTGCTCCAGCCCATCGCTTTACACATGAAGAGACGGAGGCCCAGAGAGAAGTGACTTGCCCAGAGTCCTCGGGAGGGTGTGGCAGAGCCGGCCGGGGTCTTGAGCCCATGGCCTCGGCCTCCAAAGCCAGTGCTTGTCCCGCTAGTCCGTGCTCCTTCCATGTGACAGGCCTTTTATAACTTAAATATATTTGAGAGTTCCTGTGGCCAAATTTTTTTCAGTTTAGTTTGGTTATTTCTTAAACAACAGACTTTCTCATCTACAGCCAGGCTCGTATTTGAGATTTTTCCAATGTCTCTGAGTCATAAGATTGAAGAGGCAGAGCAGGAAAAGCTCTTTGTGTTCCTTTGGTAAATGTTTAGGGAGATGAGCTGTGTACACTGACGCAGCCATGGCAGGACTTCAGAAACGGAGGTGAACAACAGAAGCAGTTTTTAGTTAGCTTTGATTTTAAAATCTGCATACTAAGTGACATTGATATTTTGTTGGAGTTTCAAAATTGTCTAAAAAGGAATTACTGATTCAATTCAACGAACATTTGAGCTAATATGATGTGCAAAATTTGATACATTGATAGAACCTTGTTGCGTTTCATTCCAGCTGTATTGAGGTGTTAACGCTTTGTTCACTAGAAACCCAGAGGAGGCTACAGCGTCTTCCCTTGGGAATGGTGCAGTGTGGATGAGAATACATACCTGCACACAAATAACCCCAAAGAATGTGTCATAATAGCAATACAAAGCAAGGACTGTGGGAATTCTCTGATTCGGTCTCATGGCTTCTTCCTAGGAGAGGGATATGCCCAATCTTTTTAACATTTTTTATTTCTTTTAAAGCAGTTCACTACACTGATGTCTCTTTAAGCTTTTGAAATAGCCACATGATGGCAATACTGCTTTGGGAATAAGACCATGGAGAATGATGAATCTTTTATAGCAGGGCTGGACAGAGAAATCATCTGAGGATCATTAGTTGAAAAAAAATTCATTTTGTTTTTAAGAGAAAAATGTAAACTGCTTCCTCACTTTAAAAATGAAGACCAGGAAACTTACCTTAATAAGTACAACAGATATGACCTTGGACAAGTTCCTTTACTTCTTTAAGACTTTGATTTTCTCCCTTTCAGATGGAGTTGGTTTGAGACCTCACAAGATTGTTCAAACCAACTCCATTTTAAGAGGAGAAAATCAAGGTCTTAAAGAAGTAAAGCAAACAGAAAACAGACAGAAGATTTTAGAGGGAGATCTACTAATACTGATTTCAGAATGGGTAAACATTGTCAAGATTTATAAAATCATTTTCATTCCTTTCTAAATCTTTGAAAGAATGTGTTCTTGAAGTCCCATCGTTTATTATTTTCAGAGGGGAAAAAACCACAGCTACTTGTTCTGGGAGTTAAGGAGCAGCACATCATTTTACTAGCCTTGAAATGATGGTATTGTTGCAGAAGACATTAAAGGTCATGTTGTATTTTCCTTTCAGTGGGTACATGTAGTTCCTTCATGGATAAAATTAAGCCAAGTGCTAAATTAGAAAAATTGGTGCCCTCCCTTTGCTTTGCACATTTTAGCTTGTTAAGAAATAATGCTTTATAAGAACATAGGGTTTTAGGTCTAGAAGTTACCCAGGAGACTATCTAGAATTCAAGATAGTCTGATATGACCATGTTTTGCAGATGAGGAAACAGAGATCCACACAAGTGAAGTGTTTATCTACACAAGGTCATAGAGCCAATTATTGGTTGGTTTGGGGCTAGAACTTGAGCCTAAAAGCTCAACCTGGTAAGCCTTCCATTATACCATTATATTCAATTTGAATGAATGAAAAAGCATTTACTAATTGCTTCCTATGCACAGTACTGTGCCAAACCCTGGGAACCTCACATACATCAGGAGAAATGACCCATACAGGAGGTTTCAGCTACAAGTTAGATGGGAAAGGTCAGTAGTCTTTAGGATTCAGTGGTAAAGCAGGTAATTGTTCATCTCCCTTCATGTCACTTCCAGGACTAAAACTATTTGACAGGGCCAAGAACAGGGTTTCCTGTTTCTTTGATAGCTGTGTCTCCTGACAAGGCAAAGGTTATAACCCCTGCAGGGGAACTTGGTAGGATTTCTCACTGCAGGGACCCAGGTGAAACAGAATTAGAACCAGAGCATTGTCATTTGGTAGCAGTTTGGGCCTTCTCTGCTTCTCAGCATGACAGCTTTGGACATGGCACTTAAGTTTTCTGGGCCCCAGAGATCTTGTTGTCAGAACACTTTCAAGGCAGATCTCTTGAAGTACTATCTAGCTCCAAGGCATAAGATCTGATTCAACAAATATTAAACTTCTACTTGTCCAAGGCTTGGTGCTAGACAGTAGAGATATAAAAATGATTGTCTCTGCCATCAAGAAGTTTACATTTTATTAAGTGGTGTATGTATGGGGGATACTTATGTATGGGGGATACATAAATACAGGATTATCTGTATTTATGTATTTATATGTATTATAACATAAAATATATATTATTATATTAATTAATTAATTAATATATTATAATAGAAAATATTATATAAAATACCGAACGTAGAAGGTAGGTGCCAGCATCCTAATGAGCCCTAAAGCTTGTGAGCAGAGGATTAACAAGGTTAGAATTGTGTCTTAGGAATAATTGAACAATGGTGTAGAGGAGGGATTGGAGAGAGGCCAGACCAGAAAGAGAGAGGGACCAAATAAACTGTGGGTCTCAATGGATTCAAGAGATTGCTCTAGAGAAAGATTAGGATTGCATATATACGTTTTGGAAACAATTGAACTCAATTGACAATGCATTCAGGAGTAAAGATTATAAAGAAAAAAGAAAATGCTCAGGACAGATCCTGAGGAATGCCCTAAGGACTCACTTAGACTAACCCAACCAACATTTAATGGTTGGAAGATAGATGATGATGATAATGATGTTGATCTAGTGAATGACACTGAGAAGGAAGGAGAAGCAAAGAAGAGTAGTATTACATAAACTTAGGAGAATATTCAGAAACAGAGAGAGGGTGTCAGTGTCACCCCCTTTCTGCCATCACTGTCAAACACAATGCAGTATCAACAGCTCTATGGAAAGGCCAAAGAGAATAAGGATTGAGGGGGAGAAAGATCATCACATTTAGCAGCTGTGATCTTTAGTTACCTTGGAGAGAAAGTTTTTACGAGTGATACAGTCAGAATTCAGGTTGTAAGGGGTTGAGGAATGAGTGGGAGGTGAGCACGGAAATGGTGGACAATACTTTCTTTAAAAGTATGACCAGAAGACATGCAGGGTGATTGCAGCATCAAATAAGGTTTTGTAAGGTAGAGAAAGACCTGGGCAGGTAGAAAGAAACCATTAGATAAGGAAGTTGAAGAGAGGAAGTAAGCAAAGGCACAGAATGAAAGCTTGGTACTGGCCAGGAGAAGGGCTACTTCATGAGAGACAGGAGTAGAGCAAAGAAGGAAAAGAGTAGGGGTGTTCTATGAAATAGGGGAGAAAAGGAACATTGTAATTAAGATGGCTTCAAGCCTCTCAGTTTTAACAACAAAAACCTACTTCTGATGAGAGAAGAGAAATATGGATAGGGATGCATTTAAATGAAAAAATAAAAATATATTTTAAATGTATTTAAAATTGGCCTCACGATTACAAGATATCAGAGGAAATATTTGAAGTGTAGTTGCTATGAAAAAGAATCTCCAGTGTGACAAAAGTAGTCAAAAATACTGGAAAACAGGCATGCAGATACCTGGGTGGTATAACTAACATTTAGAAAGCAATTTGGAACGACACCCAAATAAAGTCAAGTCAACAAATATAAAACATATCCTATGTGCCTGGCACTGTGCTAATAAACACAGGAGATGGAAAGGCAAAAGACCGTTCCTGTCTTCAAGGAGCTCACAGTATGATGATGGCGACATCATGCAAAGCAGTGTGTACAAGCACGCACACACACACATACATACATACATATACACACACACACACACCCAGGATAAATTGAGGACAGTCTGAGAGGAAAGGTACTAAAATTAAGGAATACTGGGAAAAGGTTCTTGCCTAAGGAGGGACTTTGGCTGAGGCTTCCTCTCTCTCCCTCCCCCCCCCCCCCCACTAAGCATGCTTTAGGCGCGTGCAGAACTGTGCCAACTGCTGGGCAGAAGACAGTCCTGCTCTTAGAGTTCTTAATCAGATGAGCGAAATAAAATAAACCAGCCATCTGTCTACAGAATAGATAGGAAATAATCAAAAGAGGAAAGGTACCAGGATTAAGAGAGTTTGGGGGAAGTTTCATGTATCAGGTAGAATTTTGACTGGGACTGGAAGCTAGGAGACAGATGTGAGACAGATGTTCCCCAGGCATGGGGAACAACCAGAGAAGATTTCTGGAGCCAAGAGGTGGAAATAGCAAAGAGGCCATTATCCTGGATCAAAGGGTATGTGGGGGGAGGAAGTGGGGTGGCACAGGAGTTAGAGGAAAGAGGCCTAGATCATGAAGGACTTTGAATACCAAATTAGATTTTGTATTTGATCCTACAAGTGCTAGGGACCATAGGACAATCACTTTGACAGCTGAGTGGAATATGGAGTAGAGTGGGGAGAGACTTATGGCAGGTAGCCCAACCAGCAGTACTGTTGTGATCTAGGTGTGAAGAGATAGGAATTTTCCCCGGGTGGTGGCAGTGTCAGAAGAAAGAGGGGGGAATATTGGAGAGGTGTTACAGTGGTGCAATTGATAGACCTTGACAGCAGGTGGGATATAGGAATGGGATATAGTGAGGAATTGCAGATGACGCTTAGGTTCTGAAGGTGGGGGGGGGGCAGCGGGGCGGGGACAGTAATAGGAAGTAATTGGCATTACAGTAATTGGAAGGTGGGGAGCATTTTCAGGGGAAAGATAACGAGTACAGTTTTGGATATGTTGAGAGGCAAAGTGTCCATGGGACATTCAGTTTGAAATGTCTGATATATGGTGAAGATGTTAAAACTCAGGGTCAGCAGAAAGATTGGGGCTGGGGAAGTAGAATTAAAAGTCAGAGGTATAGAGATGATCCCTGAATCCGTGGGAGATTGTGAGATCATCAAGTAAAGGAGAAGAGGACTCAGGACTGAACTCTGTGGGACATTCACAGTTAGCTAGCTGGCATGACCTAGGTGAAGGTAAGCAAAGGAGACCGAAAAGGAGTTGACAGATCAATAAGAGAACCAGGAGAAAGAGCAGTGTCAGGAAAGCCTGGAAAGAAAAGAGTGATTGATAGTGTCAGTGGCTTCAGAGAGGTCAAGAAAGATGAGAATTAAAACAAAGCCATTGGGTTTGGCAGTTAAGAGATCATTAGTAACTTTGAAGTGGGCAGTTTTGGTTGAAAGATGAGGTCAGAAGCCAGATTGTAGATATTTAAGAGGCAGAGGAACCTATTATAGATGGCCTTCTTAGGGAGTTTAGCCACAAAAGTCGGGGGAGATATATGAGCATGGAGGAGACATGGGCATGTTTGTAGGAAAGCCGCCAGTCATCAGGGAGAGATTGGAGATACATGAGACAGTGCACTGGAAGAGATGGAGCAGGGCAGGATCATTTGTGTGGATAGAGGGGCTTAACTTAGTGAGAAGGCCCACCTCTTCATGTGAGACAGAGATATTGGATATAGTAGCAGAAGACATCTGAAAGATGAAATGAGGAGGAGGAAAGCAGGAGTTCATGACAAATAACCTCAAGTATTTTTTCTTTTTTGTTTTTCATTTAAGTACAGAGCAAATTTCTCTTGGGGCGGGGGATAGAGGGAGCCATGGAGAGATTTAAGGCAAGATGAAATGATTTGGAAGAGGAGACTTGAAGGAAAACAGAAGAAAGAGAGGAGAGAGAGTTCCAGGCCCGGGAGACAACCAGTAAAATTGGGTGGAATTGGGAGATGGGATGCTTTGTGCAAAGAACAGTTAAGGAAGCCAGTATCTCTGGATTGCACAAGATAGTTCTTAACCAAGCCCTTGGCCCTACTGTGATAGCACTGCTGGGCCTATAATCCAAAGATCAAGGAAAAAGGAAAAGGACCCCCATTATATACAAAACTGCAGCAACTCTTCATAGAGACTCATGGCAAAGAACTGGGAGCTAAGGTTCTGCTCATCAGTAGAAGCATGCCTGAGTAATAAACATATCCATGAAAAATGATGAAAGGGCTAGCTTCAGAGAAACATGGGGAGACTTAGGAAAGCATGCAGAACCAAGTGAATAAAATTTAGAAAATACATTTTAAAATAGCAACCACAAAGTAAAGAAAAAACAAGACTTCAGAAGTGATCAGTGCAATGACCATCTGCTATTCTGAAGTACCATTGAAAAATATGTGTGTGCATCTAACAGTGAGGTGGTGAACTAACTCATTGTGCACAATTAAACGTGACCCTAGGCAAGCTCATCATCCTGTATGCTGAAACAGACACGGAATCTTGTCATAATGCTGCCTTTGGGGGATGTCACTGAATGACAGACCTTTAGAACTTCATAGGACACATGAAGCAAAGTTAAAACTCTGTGGCTTTATGGAGGTATTAATGGAATGCCATAGTGGGCACATCGATCAGTAAATAAGCCTTTATTAAAGTGCCTACAAATAGGCTACATATAGATAGGCTTTAAGATCATTGACTTGTTTAAAAAGAAAAATTAATTCCTGTTCTGTTTTTGATTGATAATTTTAAGAGCCTTTTGTATTTATGATCTTCCTGTGATCACCACTGAATTATTGGCTCCATCTATTCTTTTTTTTTTTTGATGAGTACATGTTTTGTTTTGTATTTATAAATCAATTTATTTATTTTTAGTTTTCAGTGTTCACTTCCATAAGTTTTAAATTTTCTCCACCTCCCTCTTCTCATGCCCAAGACAACATGCAATCTGATATGGTCTCTACATATACGTTCTTATTAAACATATTTTCACATTAGTCATGTTGTGTAGAAGAATTAGAAGGAATGGGAGGAGGTTGTTTCTATTCTTGATAGTTCAAAAAAGGTTAGAATGAAAGATTTTGAGTTACACCTGATTCTTTCCATCCCTCTCGTGGCATCTTTTAGCAGATCAGATGATGGCGGAAATGATGATCTTTTGTAAAAAGCAGAACATCTCATTTTTATTCTGCCTTTATTGGATGTAAAAATGGCATCAGACATCATGGCTGTGTTTCATGTAACTGTTAACTCACCAAAGATTATTGTGTTTCCTTTTTTATCTCAGATCCCAAGGAAGAGAAGGAGGAGGAAGACGACTCTCCCCTTGCTCAGGAAGCTTCCATTGCTGCTCCTCGGCCCAGCCGGGGCTGGCGTAGCAGCAGCAGGACCGCTGCCTCCCGCCAGTGTGAAACAGAGAACACAAGAAGTTCGAGGTCCAAGAGTGGCTCTTTGCAGCTGATCTGCAAATCAGAACCTAATGCAGAACAGCTTGAATACGGTAGAGTGAAAATGGGAAGGGGTTGTGGGATAACTAATTGTCAGATAATTTCAAGTGTATATAACACTGAATATTGGCTAAAGTAGCTTAACTTGGGAAAAGAAGGGCTCACTTTTTTAAATGATTGTAGTTCTTTTATCGGCAGAGATAGAACTAATAGCATGTATGTGTTTTTTTTCTCCAGAGATTACAGAAGAACATCAATCTCCTGGTGGAGTAAGGTAGGAAACTCCCTGGATACACTTTTATTTCATTTGAAACCATGAAATACAGTCACATTAAATAATTCAGAAGCTTCTTTTCCATTTGCAGGATATTTAGCTGTCAGTGAGAATTAAATGTTTATGTTAATTCAGATTTTATTTTTCTCTACTTTTACTCTCACTAATTGATAAATGATACCAAAAGCCTCATTTTCTTTGTCTACCAAACAAGAGGTTTGTACTAAATCTCTTAAGCTCCCATGATCCTAGTTGTTTTCTGGAATAGAGACTTCTTACTCTTGGAAAATTTAATTTCAGTATTTTTTAAGCCAATTCTTAAGCCTTTCTTAAAACAACCATGCAACTTCTTTTGCCTGCTAAGAGATGATAAAGGAGAACATAAAAGATTGATGGGGTGGGAGTTGTCATTTTTTTTTAACAGACTTAGCCTTTTCCCCATTTACTTAGAGGACAGATATGTTCAAATTTAACAGCAGTTTCCAAAACTGATGTTAAATCGGCATAGAATGTTTCTAACAATATAAAGGGGGTATCTCAAAAACAGTTTATTTCATTTTTTTAATCCTTGTTACATTATTTTATTGATAGGAGTTGTCACTTCAACATTCAATGCAGTAATTTTAGCTTGGGAATCATTAGAGAGAAAGAGAATTTAATCTTTTAGGAGAGTGGGATACTGTACTCAGATTCTCAACTATTTTAATTTCATCTCAAAAGTAAGGCCTGAAAAAACAGCTAACTAGATTTCACTTTGGCTAGATTACCAGAATTGGAAGCTGGGCTGAATAATGAGGCTTGTTGAATGGTGACCTTTAAGAAATCAGAAATTAAATACAGCTGTAGAATTTCCATCACCTCTTTTGTTTGACTTTCTCCTTTTAGTAGTGATGAGGAGGAGGAGGAGGAAGAGGAGATGTTGATCAGCGAAGAGGAGATACCCTTCAAAGATGACCCAAGAGATGAGACCTACAAACCCCACTTAGAAAGGCATGCTTCAAATTCCATTTGAACTATAGTGATGTTTTGTTAACTTTTTTAATGTAAAATAATTGGGAAGCCTTGTCTGATATGTTGCATGCTTTTAATTGTCTTTTATCATGTTGGTTCAGTGTATGGGCATATATTCGGTTTCAAATGAATGCACACACACTTGTTTGTTTACATATCCATTTTCTCTTTTTTTACCCCTTCCCAATCTTGTCTTTCATTCAGATTGTTTCAGGAATAAGCCTGACCCCAATTTGTATTGTCCACACCTTTGCTACATGATCAAACGCTGTGAACTGCCTCGGCACTTAGCAGAATTATGATTCCTTCACTGCTTTATTTAGTGAGATTTATCTGTGTTGAGGACATCTCAGAGTAGTGCCAAGTGCAACCTTCATAGTAACTAAGATAGTAGAAAAAATAACTCATATCTCTATGCCACTTTTAGGTTTATAAAGCGTTTTTCCTGTTGTACCTGGTTTACATGGCAAGTCTGTAAAATGGCTGTTGTAGCAACTACTAAGCATATTGGACAGAAATATATATTGTAGGAGATTGGGAGGAAAGGAAGAAGGTGATACAGAACTTCCAGAATTTAGAGGAGGATTCTTTGGAAGACAAATTGTCATTATAGTATCTTGAACTCAGCCTCATCCCCTTTCTATGGGGGTGGTCTGTTAAATGGTCCCTTACTGTCATGTATTTGTGTTCAGGGAAGCCCCAAAGCCACGGAGAAAATCAGGGAAGGTGAAAGAAGAGAAAGAAAAGAAAGAAATTAAAGTGGAAGTGGAGGTGGAGGTCAAAGAAGAAGAAAATGAAATTAGGGAAGATGAGGAGCCTCCTAGGAAGTGAGTAGGAGATAATAATTAGAGATGTAAAATTACTGGAAATTTGGAAGCCTTGGGGGAGTTTCTTTGTCCTGTGGGTTTTTAAAATATATGAGCCTGAAATTTGGGGTGAAAATTGAAATGTGTGCTCTACAATTTGTTTTTACTTCTGACTTTGGTGACTGCTCAAACGAATACCTTGGAGGTCAGTGGCGTGGTGAACTTAGTTTGTAATCTGCCCGTAGAAGGGAGTTTCCAGTGGCTGGCACAGCCTTCTGGAGGAATGTACTATTTTTATAAGAGTTGGGTTAATCTTTCCCATTTTTTCCTCAGTGGGTTGGTAGGGTTTCCAGTCCTTCCCCCTCTAGAATTAGAACTGCTACTTTTATACCTGCAAGACTAAAGACTCTTATCTTTATCAATTGTAAAGTTTTTCCTACAAGGTGACAAAAGTATATAATAATATGGTGTTGGTTCTTTCCATATGTGAAGGAAGAATTCAGCAAGTTAGGGTGGCACACGGGAAAGTGACACAATTAGTCAACTGGGAGCTGGACTGTAGTCTGCGCCATGCTCTTCTGCTCTGCCATTAACTTGGATGGCCCCAGGTCCCTCTGTCTCTGAGAGTCTATGTGAACATCAAAGATGTGGTATTCAAGCATGAGAATTGGCCCTGTCCGTTAAGAAGGAAGGAAGGAAACAAGCACCTATAATGCACCAGCCACTTTGCTAAGCATTTTAGTTCTCACAAGAACCCTGGGAAGTAGGTGCTATTATTTCCATTTTATGGTTTTGAGGAAACCAAGGCAGACAGGTTAAGTGACTTGCCCAGGGTCACACAATTAGTAAATGTCTGAGGTCAGATTTGAACTTGGGTTTTCCTTATTCCAGGGCCAGCGCCACCAGCTGCTTCTATTGTTAGTAACTCAAAGAGGGAAAGCACTTCACGTTTTCATGCTGTTAATTTTAAAATAACATAAAATATACAATAGAATTATAAAAAGGCTGTGTGGTAGAAGTTGTGCTTTAACTGAGTGTTTCACTAGTAAATTTAGTAGATTTTGTAAAGGATAAGGGTATGCATTCATGGAAACTGCCTATTTTACAGTGAACACAGTTAGTTGCCCTATACTTAGAAAGCTGTGATACTGTGTATTAGTAGCTCTGAACATTCTAAAATAGCCCCATGGTCTGTAAGTGATAGAGAAACGCTGAATGACTCTTACTACAAAGAAAAAATAGGTGAGGATTTCCTATATTGAATGCCAAGTAGGCTGTGATTGATTTGAATAAGCTGGGACTATATTCCTAAAAGGAAAAGTTCTCATATTAAAGTATGAGCCACAATCACAATTTTAATAGAAATCAGTGTCCTCGGAAATTATGAGGACTTCAGTTCTTCTGTGCATTTTGCTCTTTTAACTAAATGTGGTGTTAGCATCACCTTGGTTCTAGGGAATGAATTTTTTATGACTCTGCTGTCACTTTGGTTTCTTTAGCTAGTGTAAACCATGCCCACACTCGCAAAATCATAGTTCACTCAAGTATTGACAAATTACTTTTTTTTGTATACCTTTCATGGCAGGATGATGTGCTTGTGGGAAATGTATGACGTGTTAAGGACATAACTTAATTTGTGTGATTGAAATAATAGTTTCCAAAGTATCTTAGTTTTGTGAGGGACTTAGCATTCATCTTATCTGGCCCCACCTGAAACATAAATCCAGTAAATAATTATAAGTGATGGTGAACTCGTTGCCTCCCAAAGAAGCCTGTTTTATTTTGTTTCGTTTTTTTGACGGTTCTGTTAAAAAAAACTTTAGTCCGTTTTTCTTCTTCCATACGACTCCCACCCCCTTCATCCTAATGAACTGACCAGTTTCTCTTCTGAAGAAATGTATGTATAAAAATGCAGTAGGCTAAAAGGCTAGTAATCCTATGCTTTTGTGAGCATAGGGACACAGAGCCTTGGAATTTGGGTCTGTTGGAATAGTGAGATTTGCCCTATTTGTTTTGTTTTAAATGAGAGCTCTTCTTAAAATGCACCTTTCATTGAGTAAATTGAGTTAATTTCTGCTAGAAATAGAACTTTCTTATAGCAGGGTTAGGATGAAGCCTTTCAGGGGGAAAACCACCACCACCCTTTCCAATATTACTAAAAATTTCAAAATTTGTGCAGATCATTTGATTTGTGAGTTGTTTTTCTTGCTGCATATGTGTTATCCAGCATGTCTCACATGTCTTTTACTCTTGATTATATGTCTTCAGACTCCCTTGACCCTATAAGAATACTTTTTCGGCTTTGTTCTGGAATACATTGAAAATCGTTCTGTTTGTCTCTGTTTCAGGAGAGGAAGGAGGCGAAAAGATGACAAAAGCCCACGGTTGCCCAAAAGGAGGTGAATAATTTATACCCCAGTTTTTTAGATCCTTCCTTGGGATAAAGCAGTTTAATAGCAGCCTTCATAGATCACTGATATTAAGGTTGACATTTTCATGCACTCTTTGTTTAAGCTTGTTTGGGCTCCTAGATCAATGTGTTGTACAAGCCCCGCTAATCATTTGGGAGCTTTCTGTTACCTCTATTAAGGATTGTGTGGATATATTTACAAGCATGTCTGAACTTTTCATCTCTTGATGGCACCATTATTTTTTTTTTAAATTCTCATGATAGGAAGAAACCTCCAATCCAGTACGTTCGTTGTGAGATGGAAGGCTGTGGAACTGTTCTTGCGCACCCTCGATATCTGCAAGTAAGTGAAGTAGCAGACAGCCAAATTCCCTGTCTTTTAGACCCAGAGAAGTTTTCTCCTCTGCTTCATCTGTGATTCCAGTTTGTTGGGCTTGTTCGTAACCATCAGTAGAGTTGTCAGAGCCATGCGTAACTAAGAAAACTTGGATTTTTATGAAGCAGCTTTTTCCCCCAAGTTAACTAACTCTAAGCTTTTTGGAATCACTTGCTTGATAAAACTGTTTTGGGAGATTGAATTGCCTACACGAATTTCTTAAGTTGACATTGAAACTGAAAATCTGTTTTCTGGACGCTTCTGCCCTCTTACTACCCTGGCATTCTTGTGTTTCAATTCCTTTAATTTCTTGCTGCATGTCACATAATTAAAAAAGCAAATGATCTACTCTTACTGAGTGTCTTCATTCAAGAAAAACTTTCATTTTCATCACGTTGTATTTCTTTTTGCCTTCTTTAGCACCACATTAAATACCAGCATATGCTGAAGAAGAAATACGTGTGCCCTCATCCTTCCTGTGGACGACTCTTCAGGCTCCAGAAGCAGCTGCTGCGACATGCCAAACATCACACAGGTAGAAGGACGGCATCTTGCAACTGAAATTTTCTTTCCACTGATGAAGAAAGCAGATAATTGATTGACTTATTTAGGCAAAAATATGATCATAATATTTAATTTTATAACTGAGCACTACCTGATAATCCTCTTATCCCTCTTTAACAGCCACTTTTATCTTATTTTTAATGGATGGACCCAACAACTATTAAGCACCTGCTGTGTGCAGAGCATTGTTTTGGGCACTGGTAGCAACAGTATTCCAGTAGGCAGCCTACAGCCTGAGTCCCCGTGTTCCCAAACTAGCTTATTCCTGTGATCTGCTTTTTTAAAGTATGGCTGATGCCACCATTCACTTACTGCTCTTGTTAAAATAGAATAGCAAAGTCAGCATACATATGTGGAGTATGTTCATCTTCTCACCTTTAAAGGGACAAAGTCCTAAAATTTAAGGGAATTGAAGACTTGATTTAGTCTGCTTAGTAAACTACCTTTGAGTATCAGTCCAGAAGCCTTTATTAAGTACCTGCTTAGTGCCAAAGCTCACCCAGAGTGAGAGACCCCTACAGTCAAAGAGGCATTGGCAGTTCGTGGATAGAATGCCAGGCCTGAAGTCAGGAATACTCATCTTACTAGCTGTGTGACCTTGGGCAAGTCACTTAACCCTGTTTGCCTCACTTTCCTGATCTGTAAAAGGAGACTGAGAATGAAATGGCAAACCACTCCAGTATCTTTGCCAAGAAAACCCAAAATTACAATGGGATCACAAAGAGTCAGCAGTTAAGGAGCAAATGTATATAGAAGAAATAGGAAGAGAATAAATAAAACCTGCCATTAGGGAAGGAGAGTACATGTGGTTGGAGAGATCAGAGTAAAATTTTCATATATAACCTGAGAAGAGAGGTGAGCTAAGGCAGAAATACATCCCAGGTTTCAGGATACAAGTTACTGTCAAAGCATAGAGATTGTGAGATGGAGTGCTGGGTGTGCAGAAAAGAGATGACCAGTTTGTCTGTTTGTTAAGGGAAGTGATTGCTCTGTGAAGAGGCTGTCAAGATAGGAATTTATACTTGGTCCTGGAGGCAATAGGTAGTCGCTGGAATTGATTACGTAAGGAAGTCCCATTGTGAGAGCCGCCTTCACTGAGCAGGGTCACTGGCAGCCGAGGAAAGGAGGTCCTAGTGTGGAGAAAGAGAAACAGACAGACCTGCGGCAAGGAGCCCTTTCACCTAAACTAATGGAATGGCCTGAGTGGCTGTGGTGCTGAGGTGTGTGGCCCATCATCTACTTGGAATTGTCTAAGTTAGTTGGTGAGAGAGGGATTGAAGCTCATGGCTGAAAACGAGTGAGGCTACATGCAAGAGGAAAGATTGACAAATTTTTGAATGACTTAGAATAATAATCTAGTGTGCTCTGCATTCACTATATTTGTTTAACCCAATTACGGTTTTTCTCTCCTAAAACATTTTAACGGAAATTCACTTTGTCTGTAAACAAGTGACTTTAGCAAATAATGAATATTATGGGTCAACAGTTACTGTAATTATACTGTATATAATATAATTATACTGTAATAATACTGTAATGAAAGGCTTCATCTTCTGTTGGAAGACATTTTTAAAGGAGTTTGTAATTAATTTGGGTGATAGTGACTGACTCAAATTTCCGCTTCATAAAAAAAAATAGCAGATAAGTTTGAAGGGGCAGATTGAAACTTGTGGCACTTGTTGCTCTTTTTGCTCTGACTACAAAGCTCAGAACCTGGTGCTAATCCACTGGTGTGTGACACTTGTCCCTAAGGAGCCCTGCCTGATTCCTGGTAGGCTGTGGGGGGACAGAGCCAGGAATTGTGAGAGTGTGTTCTGAAGCTGGTCAGCCAAAGACATCATCGAGGCTCACTGGGAGGAGATGTTGGCTGCAAACTCAGTATGCAGGTGAAGTTGGAGCCATTCACAGTGCACATGCTGACCGCTCTCCAAAACCCCAAGCCAATGCTGCTTTTCCTCATAGGTGCATAGAGCAGCATCCTGCCAAGGTGCTTCAGAGTTTTTGGTATTTGGGTTTCTAATTTTGTTAGGGAATATTACAGTTTTAAGAAAAAGGTCCTAGAATAAATAGGGACTGTGTTCTTGGGGACATAAATAATTCTGAGACTTGAATTTGAATAGTAATAATAACAATAGCATTCCTGTAGAGCTCTGAGCACTTTACAGATATCTCGTTTTATCTTCATGACCACCCTACTAGGCAGGTGCTTTTATTATCTCCATTTTATAGATTAGGAACTTCAGGCCAAGCATGGTTAAGTCACTTGTCCAGAGTCACACAGCAAATTCCTGAGGCCAGATTTGAGGCAGGTCCTTCCTGACTCCCAAGTCTCCACTGTGTCACCTAACTGCCCACAGCCCTAGTAGTAGGATTGAGACTAAGATTCCAGTTCTTTGCTACCATGTGAAGGAGTAAAATTTATTAGATGACAATTTGTTTCAGCTTGTAATGCTTTGTCACTGGATTGTACTTGAAATGGACCTTTTCTAGATAAATAGTTGTCTTAACAGTGACATTCTCTTTCACATTGAGTAATGTAGACTTTGAAAAATGCATGATTTTTTTTCCTTTTTGGAGTGGGCAGGGCAGGGCAATTGGGGTTAAGCGACTTGCCCAAGGTCACCCAGCGAGTAAGTGTTAAATGTCTGAGGCTGGATTTGAACTCAGGTCCTCTGACCTCCGGGCCGGTGCTCTCTTGACTGTGCCACCTAGCTGCCCCCAAAAATACATGATTTTACTGGTACGGAACCAAAATCCCAACTTAGTGCCTCCATGGTCTTGAGTATACATTGAGTTGTTGTGGTCATGTTTAAGGTAATGAGCTTTCTGAATTTATCTGGGCTGTTTTTTGGATAACAAATTGCTATCCTGTATTTTAAACCATTCATTCTGTCTTGGTAGGACCTAACAGCACTTAGATTCTCCTGATGTAACCTTTGAAAATCCAGAGTCACTGCTCTATCATAGTGAAGCATTGTAGTGGTACTTGGGTGGAAAATGCTGGAGAGTAGGAAAGAAAAAAACAGTGAAAGAAATCGGCATTCAACTCCAAATGTGAAGTAATGGGCTCAACACCCTTTTTTTACCTTTTAGATCAAAGGGATTACATCTGTGAATACTGTGCTCGGGCCTTCAAGAGCTCCCACAATTTGGCAGTTCACCGGATGATCCACACTGGCGAGAAACCATTACAGTAAGTGAATGCAGTTCTGAGTGAGAGATGCCAGCCCCGTGCTCAGAAGGGCTGGTACTCATGTGTCGGAGCCTTCTTTGTAAACGTCCCATTGGCTGGTCATGTTGGCGCTGCCCGTTTGCAAGGTGGGCATTTTCTCGGCTGATAATTAATTCCTCATCATCCTTTCCCTGTTTTGTCACACCCTTAGAAATAGAGGACTAGACAACAAGTCCAATTCATTTTCCCTCTAAACTTGAGATCTCAGTTGTTGATCACTCCTAGAATGTGGGAGCACCAATTTTTTTTTTCTTTTCTGTTCCTTTTTTTTTTTTGGTGGGAAGGAGTCATTTGGGCTTATTGGCTGTTGACTGATGACCAGGGTAAAGTAATAAGTCAGTAGGCTTGGATTCAGGCCGTTCCAGAATGCTCAGACTTGGACTGCTAAGTAGTTGAGAAGCAGCTCAGACCAGGTGCCAAGTGAAGAGCTGGCACTGGGCACTTCAGCGCTCTTAATGTACTGTGACCAGTCTGGTTTCCTGTTGTGAGTGAACTCCAGCTGTGATCAGGAAGCAATCCTAGGAACCAGCCTCAATTGTCTGTGTCCTTTCAGTGCTTGGTAACATGGTTCAGAGGCAGCAGTGCAGGGGCTTGGGTATTACAGAAGATTTGCATGCTGGTCCATGACTTTCTGACGTTGTTGCTCTTGGTAGCTTCTTGCTCATAGATAAAGGAGTAGACAGACAAAGCTTAAATGATATTGCCCTCCAGGACCTTTTCTTCTAGGTAGAATCAGTTGAAGGAGAATAGGTTTAGGTCAATAGTGTTGAAATCTCCATTCAACAGTGTTTTTTCCACTTCTGTTCCTTTTTGACTTACTGGTTCTCATGCTTCTCTGCTTAGGTGTGAGATCTGTGGATTCACCTGTAGGCAGAAGGCTTCCCTCAACTGGCACATGAAGAAGCATGATGCAGATTCCTTCTACCAGTTTTCTTGCAATATTTGTGGCAAGAAGTTTGAGAAGAAGGACAGTGTGGTGGCCCACAAAGCGAAGAGCCACCCAGAGGTGCTGATTGCTGAAGCTCTGGCTGCCAATGCTGGAGCCCTGATCACCAGCACAGATATTCTGGGCACTAACCCAGAGGCCCTGGCGCAACCCACCGATGCTCAGGGCCTTCCTCTTCTTCCAGAGCCCCTGGGGAACTCGGCCCCTTCAGAGTGCCTCTTGCTAGATTCTGAAGGGATGCCCAAGGCATTCTGCAGCGGGGCAGAGCGGGTGAGCCTGATGGCAGATGGCAAGATCTTTGTGGGAAGTGGCAGCAGTGGAGGCACAGAAGGGCTGGTCATGAACACGGAGATTCTCGGGGCCACGACAGAGGTTCTGATTGAAGATTCAGACTCTACTGGACCGTAGGGGGCATTGGGACAATTCAGACTTTGTATTTAAAAAAAGGAAAAAATGGAAAAAAATTACAAAGTTAAAACAGATGTAAAATACTAGTAAAAGTAACTGAAGGGCCTGCTCCTCCCAGTGTGGAACATAGCACACCTCCTTTCCCTCCATCCTTCCGCCATCAGCCCCTTTATGAAAGTAATTTTGCTTTCAACCAGTGATACAACCAGTGATAAACAGAAGAAACTCTCAAAGCAAAGTGAGGGAAATCCTCACTCCCAATTCAAGCCAGACAGACTTCCTGACCTTTGGCAGACCTCTTCTTCCTCCCCCGCCACCGCACCCCAGCCCCCTGGCCTTTTCCTTTCCTAGACTGTCATTTTGATGTGCTTGGCTTCTTACAGATTCCTGTCCTCTCAATCTCATCTCCTCCTCTACTGCAGCCCTGTCATTCTTCTTTCTTCCCTTTTGCAGCACTCAGCCTCACGTCGTTGTATTCCCCTGGATTTGGAGCTTACCTTGGCACTTTAGGGCCCCTCCTCAGGGTGAGCTGTCCAACAGCCCACACCCTTCATCCCCATCTCTTTTCATTTCCCACTGAGCTTTTGAAAGAAAGGCCGCATGGGGACTTCCACCTCTCTCCCCTTTCTTCCCAACGCTTCCATATGGTTCTCAGTGGTGCTCACTTTTGCTTAGCAGCAGGTTTTCTGGAGAGGGAGGGGGCTGCCCTCTATACATTCTCTGACTGGAAAACAGAGCTCTATGTTGGAGAGACACAAGAGTCCCAGACTGATGACAGAAATTTGCACTTTGAACATACATGTTTTTGTGTTGTGGAAACACAATTCCTTATTTATTGACAAAAGGTCTAACTTTTTTGTTGTTATATTTTTGTGGGGCTAGGAAAGTGAACTGTTCTGATATGGGATGTTTCCCACAATAGGTACTTCTGGAGGCAAGACTGCAAGGTATGAGGTATATAGCCAGCCCCCCAAATCATAGTTTTCTAGTGACCTCTAAGAAGAGCTGATCTTCAGCACTAAGAGAATCACTACAGTAGCCTAGTGATCATTTGAGAAATCTTCAGGGAAGGGTGAAAGGCTTGATGAAGATGAGTGCCCTTTTTGGATTTCTAGAGCAGTGAGCTTTAGTGTTTTGGAGAAAGAGAGAGAGAGAAGGGCTGTTTCAGGATGTTAACTGCAGAAACAAGAATTTCTCTTGCAAATCTGTCTTTTTCCCCTTAGACTTCCCTTCTTAGGTCATTTATTCCCATCTATTGCTCTGCTACTCATCGCTTTGTCATTGTCTGCTTCATTCCAGTGCCTTCTGTTAAGACACTGCTGCTTGAAGGGGCAAAGCACAGCATCTTGTGGTTTGGTTACATAAAGTACTCAGCTCTGTTGCTCTATGATTTTTTTTGCCCTTTCTTCGAAAGAGTGAGGCTACAACAGATGTAGAGAGACTAGTCAACTTGTTACCCGTCATTTTGAACTGGAATCTAGGGGTGGGGGGAGGGGGTCATCCTCCATTGTCCCTTCTAACAAAATTGTGTACCCCAAGTACTATCCAGGGTTATGCTGCTTTTGGAATTAACCTTCAAAAGACTGTCCAGGTTCATTTTTAGAGCATAAGAAGGGCAGTGGTTGTCCTTGAGAAAGGCTTTATTGTGGACCTCAAGTGTTAGGGCATGAAAGCTTGCTCTATCACTTGTGAGAAATGGAAAAAGGCGGCTCGTTGGAAAAGGTGAGGAACAGCTGTTTTTCATGAACACTAAAAATACAAAGCTTATCAATTTTCTATCTTAATTTTTCTTTTTTTTCTTTTCCCTTTTCCCTTTCCCACCTTCTCCCCCTCCCCCCTTGAATAAAAGGGTGGAACTAAAATGCCATCTTTGAAAGAAGCTTGTTCCAGAGCAGGCCTGCCAGGAGAATGGGGAGTGGAACTCCCACAGTGGACAAAGTCTCAAATGCCCCATTGTTTCTTAGATCTGCAGGCCCTTGGCTGTGGGGGTAGAGAGTTAAAGGGGACAAGGATGGGGTCTGATGGGGAGTATGCTTCCCTTCAAGCCCTAGGGGGTGGCCAGTTGATTTGGTATGCTGGGAACGTTGGAAAAGACCGTGAAACCTGATGAAATGGGGCCGCCCACATAAAAGCCCAGTCCATATTGGCTACACCAGCTAGCATCCATTCCACCCCTCATCTGTTGTTTAGCCCTTTTCTTTTTTCTGATATATTTCAGTTGTAGTGGTTAGTGTCTTCCCAGATACCACTACCACCCCACTAGAAGCAAACTCCACACATAACTTGTCTGAGGAAAGGGAGAGAGCTGTGTCACCTTCCCCTCCCTCCCCTACCAGCTGACTAGTTCTAACACTTAGGAACTTCCTACTTCTCTCATTCCTTGTCCTTTTCTCTGCCACCACTCACATGCATGCAGTTTGCTTCAATTAAATTATTGTAGTAGTTTGCAATAAACACTTTGTATTTTTCATGGGCTTTATTTTATTTTTCCTTTTGGGAACATTTGGGGAAAAGAAGATGATAAGGAATTGGGAGTTGATTTCCTGCTCTCTTTTTAAGTGAATTAATATCTTGCATCCTTCCCCTTTATGTTTTCTTCTCTATCCCCCCTCTCCTTTCCTTAAAGTTGACTTAAGTGCACTTCCAAGGAGCCTTACATGCACATCTCCTACCCCTGGTCCAGAAACAGTCCAATCCTGGTATATTTAAATTGTGTCTATTTTAGCTCTGTGTCCTCCTCTTGAATGGACACTTGTCACATTGCACTGTACCTCAAAAGTAGATGACTGTGGTTGACACAAGGCTGCAAGTCGAGCAGGGAGCTGCGTTTTCTCCTTGTTAAAAGAGACATCTTTGTAATCATCTCATGATTGAGATACCATCTTAAACTGGGGTTCAGATAGAGGTTTGGATGTGTTGACTGGCCATGAGGAACTGGGCTTTTAGGGTGTGAAGCAGCTTCCACATGGGAAGTATCTGTACCAGTTCCATAACTGCTTGGGGCAAAGAATAGAAGGGACCCAATTGGCTCTGACTAAGGTGTTTGATGAACCATCTTTTCCCTTCTCCCTCTTTGTCCTCTTCCCTCCTCCCAGATGTAGTATTCAAGGAAAAAGTAATGGATCAATTTAAAATATTTTATTTCTCAAAGACCTCTCTTTTTGCCTGTTGAAATATGCAGGACCCTTCTTAATTGAATGGGAGAGACAGGTACTTAACTGAACCTAGGTTGGAAAAAGTTATGTAAAAAAAATTATAATAAAAGGGATACTCTGCTTTTCAACTCCTGTTGTTTTCTCTTAATCTAGAAAAAACATAATGAAAATAAATGTATGAAGAAGAAAAATAAAAGTTGTCTTCATGGAAGCAACTTGTCTTCCTTGGCTGTGTGGGGTTTCAGCGATCCTAGGGGTGAAAGGTTGTTTGGTCAAATTTGAAGGCAATAACTTGATGAATTTAAGTAACAACATTCGGGTGGGGGTGGGAGCAGAGATGAGGACAGTGGTTATTGTAGGCTCACTGTGGGAGCCACTGTTAAATATTTGGTTTAGACTGGACTCTTGGTTTGTGATTGTTGACAACAGTTACTGATCTCTCAGAATACTATAGGAAATCCCTTGGACGGTAAAACTGCCTTCTACCAGGGCCAAGGGTGAAGGAATTGATTTCATTATGGTTGGAAGCCCCCTGTGGAAGGACGATTGGAAGGAAGATCCCAATGATTCTTCTGTCATGTTTGAGGGTCTAAGCCTCAAGCACAGGCAGAACTTTCTATTGTAACTACCATCGCCTCTTCCCCCTGTATCTATGTTAAACCTCAGCTAAAAATGATCTCCTTTGCCAATGAAGAGACACATGCCGCTGACCCTGTCGAGGGCTTGTCCTTGTGAATTTGGCCAATTTTGTGCTGATGCTTTGTCATGATACCTGGCAAGGTTAGAACTAGAGGAGGTGGCGTAGAATTTCATTTGGAAATTAAACTTTAAACTTCATCATCTGACTAGTAGATGGCATTGTCCATTGTCACACATAAATTTTTGTTTTTAAGTTTATTAATTAATTTGTTTTTTAGTTTTCAACATGCCCTTCTGTAAGTTTTAAATTTTCTTCCCCTCCCTTCTTAATAGGTACCAAATTAAAAAAAAAATTCTTGACCTCTAGAGCAAGAGTGTGAGGCATTATGTGTAAAATAAACTCCCTCCCTTCCCTCTCCCTCTCCAAGGCGACATGCAATCTGATATGAGCTCTACACATACATTCCTGTTAAACGTATTTTCTTATTAGTCGTGTTGCATAGAAGAATTATAACAAATGGGAGAAACCCTGGGAAAGAAAACAAAACACAAGAGAAAATACTCTGCTTTACAGCATTCCAACTCCAGAGTTCTTTCTCTGGATTTGGATGGCATTTTCCATCGTGAGTTCTTTGGAAATATTTTAGGTCTTTGCATTGCTGAGAAGGGCTAAATCTTACCAAAATCAGCCCTCTCACACTATGGCTGTTACTGGGTATAATGTTCTGGTTCTGCTCCCTTCACGCAGCATCAGTTCATATAAGCCTTTCTAGGTTTTTCTGAAGTCTGCCTGTTCATATTTCTTATAGCACAGTAACATTCCATTAAATATATATACCACTACCTGTTCACCTATTCCCCAATTGATGGGCATCCCCTTGATTTCCAGTTCTTGGCCACCAAAGGAAGTACTGCTATAAATATTTTTGTACATGTGGGTCCTTTTCACATTTTTCTATTTGGGGTATAGCCCTAGAAGTGGTATAGCTGGGTCAAATGGCACACACATTTTTATAGCTCCCATCTCCACCAACAATGAATTAGTGTGCCAACTTCCCCACATCTTCAACATTTATCATTTTCCTGTTCTGCCGTGTTAGCCAATCTGATACATGTGATGTGGTACCTCAGAGGTGTTTTGATTTGCATGTCTAGTCAATAGTGATTTAGAGCATTTTTTCATATGACTATAGATAGCTTTAATTTCTTCCTTTGAAAACTGCCCCTTCCTGTCCTTTGACCATATATCAATTGGGAAATGACTTGAATTCCTGTAAATTTGACTCAGTTCTCTATATATTTTAGAAATGAGGCCTTTATCAGAAACACTGGTTGTAAAAATTGCCCGTTTTCCGCTTCACTCCTGATCTTGGTTACATTGGCTTTGTGTAAGAACTTTTCAATTTAATGTAATCAGAATTATCAATTTTGCATTTCATAGTGTTCTCTTGTCTCTTGTTTGGTCAAAAATTCCTCCATTCTCCATAAATCTGACAGATAAGCTATTCCTTGCTCACACTTGTAACTCTTAATTCACATCATCACCCTGATAACATTAAGGATCTGGAGGAAGTACCTTGAATTAACAACACTGCTGTTTGTCA
This sequence comes from Pseudochirops cupreus, assembly GCA_028627135.1. Classification (NCBI taxonomy): domain Eukaryota; kingdom Metazoa; phylum Chordata; class Mammalia; order Diprotodontia; family Pseudocheiridae; genus Pseudochirops; species Pseudochirops cupreus. Next base: position 13,755,472 of record CM053583.1, on the reverse strand, counting down.
TTTCAGCAGCTGGCTTAGAAGTATGTTCTCAAGCAGTGGTGAGATGATCCTTGTGCTTTAGAAGCTAGAGGAAGGCCACAGGATAGAGGAGATTCACAGACTCACCTTGTAATTGATTTGCATCCAGAGTAGATTTAAATCTTAGGGTTTTTTTTTTTTAAGGTTTTAAAGATAACTCTAAAAAAACTCAGGAGTTGTATGTTTTTGAAGAATGGCCCATTTCAAAATGAAACTTAATTTCTTTAAATGGGGAGTGTAGAAGAAAAAATGAGACTGGAAAAACTACACAGTCCTCTGATGAAATCAACTATCTGTGTATATAAAATAAATTACATCAGGCGGGAGTTTCCTTAGAGGATTCCAGTGATCATGACTTTGTTGCTAAGTGCAAAGGGAGAACAGTAACAGGGAAACAGTATGCCATACAGTGTATTGGGAGGGAGAAACAAGACGCAGGCAGGGAAAAAGGCCAGGGGGGTAAAAAGTGCCCTTTGTTAATTCTGTAGGAACTGAAATCTGTATCCAGGAATGTGCTGCAACCTCAGAACCAGAGGGACTTTTTCTGTATCTGTTGTTTTTGTGTGTATGATTGGAGGGGAAGGGGGTGTCCAACCAGTCACAGAAGCTGAGAAGGCTCTGTAGTTATTCGAGCTGAGCAAAGACCTCTTCAGTTGCAGACGCAGCTCAGGTAGCTGTAACCCCTAAACTCTGGCTGTTTCCTGGAGACTGCTGCTAAGAGGGATGGCTTTCACGGAGCACACCCCACTAGCCCCCCACCACCGGAACCTCTGCACCCGTTCTATCTGGCTAGCAAGGAAGATCCGCTCCGACTTGAATTCTGTCCTAGAGTCTTATGTAAGTATCCAATTGAAAAAAATTGCTTCTTTCCACACCAGCTACTGTTGTCTCTGTGCCTTACTACAGTTACTGAGAGCTCAAAACTCTGCTAAATGCAGTTAGGAAAAACATGGTCACTGCGTGTTCATAAAAACCCGAACCGAACATCAGAAAACATTGCAAACCATGGTTTTAAAGTCTGTTGGTTTATCTAGGAGTCTTGGTGTCTAGGGTTTGTTCAGGTCTGATTTGGGAGGGGGGGAGGGATTATCAAGGTGATTAATAGGCAGAGCTGGAGACTGCCAGTGCTCTGAGGGAAAAGAGATGTTAATGAGGATGCCTCTATTCCTTCGACTTCTTTAAGGGTTATTCTTCTCCCATCTTCCTTATTATTACCCTTTCCCACCCTCTTCTTAACACCTAGATCTCTGGGAATGTGAAGGTGAGGGGACCATATTTCTTCCTTTTTATCTTCCTGGGGACATACACCTACACAGCTATGGGGGGGGGGGGGGGGAGGGAGGGAGGGGAGGAGGAAGCAGGGAGGGAGGGGGAAGTGAAAACATCACAGGAGATTCAATTCGCCTGAGATCTTTGGTTGATAGGATCATAGATTTCCTACTGGAAAGGGACCTTAGACATCGTTTACATGAAACTCATTTAACAATAAGGTCAGAGTTGCAGACACTTGCCAGAAGGCAACACTGGCAAAGTTGGGGGTTTGAACCCTAGTTCTAGGACTTCTAGTCTATTGCTTTTTCCACTGTATCATGCTGTCCCCCTCTCTCACCCTTCCCCCCATTCCCATCACCAATTCCGAGTTGTTTAGGAGACTTATCCAGTAAGAAATAGCCTGGGAGCTCTAGGTATGATGATATGAGTGCATCTTCCAACTTTGTTGTGAATTGGTGTGAAGGCACTTTACATAAAATACCAGGGTGTGGCATATACCGTCCAAATTTAGCTTTGTTGTTTTTAAAGTTCATTTTTTTTCCAGATGTATTTTTAAATGCCTTCTATATGCAGGATGAGGAGAAGGAGTGATTTTTCTTAATTTGGGAAAAGAGCTGCATGAAATTAGAAAAGGTTAGCAATCAGACTCTCCCAAACTGATAGTACACATCCCTCTTGTTGGCTCTTGGACTTAGCACACACAAGTCTTATATCTCTCCCCTCCCCTGGCCTTAAACAGACAAACAAGTATTTAGCTGTAGAAAAGACTTTCTAGGAGATTAAATGAAGAATTGAGCATCCTAAATCCCCAAGAGGGCCGGGCAGGTTCCTAAGTGGGGAGAACCTCAGCCACCCCTCCCATCTTTCCTTGTGAAAACAACTATGTGAAGTGTTGTTCTTGGTGACTTCAGGGACTTTCTCACTCCCCTAATCATATCCTCCAAGGGGAGGAGTCCTAGCTTATCACTCCATTCCTGGAGGCAACCTGCGTGAGTACAGAGATAGGCTCTAGCTTTCTGGATAGAGGACTTCTTCCTTTTAATTTCAATCCCTAATGGAGTTTATATTGAGACAGACTTTTTTTCTTTTCAAGTTTAAGGGCATACCTATAGCAGAGTTTAGAAGATTTAACGCTTTCATATATTTCCTCCTAACCGTTGCCCAGGTTGAATATCAAGGCCTGAACAAGAATGTCGACCTGGATTCTGTGGATGGTGTACCAACGGCCAGCACTAACCGGTGGAGTGAACTGTCTGAAGCAGAAAGACTGCAAGAAAATCTCCAAGCTTATCGTACCTTCCACATGCTCCTGACTGAGGTCCTGGAGGACCAGCGGGTACAATTCACCCCCACAGAAAGGGATTTCCACCAGAATATCCACAAGGTCCTGCTCCAAGTGTCTGCCTTTGCTTATGAGATAGAGGAGCTGATGGCACTGCTGGGACATCAGGCCCCATCTCCAGAGACTGACAGGACGCCAGATGGTAGTGGTCCCCGAACCTTTTTGGAAAAGAAGCTATGGGGCTTGAAGGTGCTGCAGGAGCTCATGAAGTGGACGGTGAGGTCCATCCACGACCTCCGTCGGATCTCATCTCCTGGCCAGAGCAGGGGCCCAGCCCACGGGAGCCAACTTGCCGAGGCCCAGCCGATGTAGGTCTCTCTTTTGTGGTTCTCCTCCCTTCTGTAGTATAGCATTCATCTCATAGAAGAGATGCTTCTGTGGCTTTCACACTGCAATCCTCATCTTTCTCATCCTCTTGACAACCTTTATTTATTTAAGATGAGCTGGAGACACTTGGAAGGATGTCATGCTGAAAAGTCCATTCTATCTGAGTGTGGTACCAGCTCTGCCTTTCAGGAATCATGAGCAAACCTTGGCTCAGTGGGTGACCCTGACTCTGCAATGCTTTCTCATAGAGTTTTCTTCACCACATAATTAATTAACAGATCCTACGGATCTCCAGGCAATCCAGATATCCAAGATCACCGAGCATGACCCTTTCACTTACTCCACTCCAGTTTCCTCCTATTTGCCTGTGCCCATGAGATAGAAGAGACCCAGGTTATGAATGCATGATTACATATCTTGGGTCAGTTAAGAGAGTAGACGTGATTGTGCAGCTGCTCAAATCAATCTAGTGATAATGTATTTAGGATTTGGAGCCACAAAGAGCCTTGGTTATGACCTAGATCAAAGAAGCACTCATCATTGCTAGGGAACAAAGTGGAAAGCTGCAGACACCTTTTGGCCTCCTTCAGGAAAGAACTTCCAAGTCTCTGGAGTGGTGGAATAACATATTTCTAATTTCTTAATAAAGTGTTTCTTGCTAACAGCTATTAAGCACTAGGTTAGACGCATACTAACCATATAACCTGACCTTTTTTAGGTGATTGAATATACTTATGAACAATACAACTGAGATGTTTTAATATGTGATGGATGATGGAAAAGCTTACGGAACTTCTTGGTTGCCATATTTATGCACTGGGTCTGTTACAAGGTGGGAATGCCAGAGGATGTGATGCTGAAACACTTGAAACTGCAACTAACAAATTAAGTAAGGGCAGACTTGGAGGGGAGGGTAAATCCTGCCAAATGAATGAAAAAATCTGGACTGTGGAATATTGGGAAAGAAATCCTTGTGTTACTTCTGAGGGTGATGTATACTGTAGATTACTTACTTGATTAATCAGAATGGATGAAATATGCAGGTTTTACATTGCAAAAATGTATGCCCTTTACTTAAAATTGTCTTTCTGTCCTTTGATGCCCCTATACAATGTCTGAGTCATCAAAAAATTCTCCATAGGACCCAGAATGATACAAGGGTGGTTTCTTCCTCCTCTCCCCCCATCTCCCTCTCCTGTCCTTGTCCCCAACACACATTGGAAGTCTTCAGGCAAAAAGCTGAGTACCTACTTGTTAGTTATCTGGTAAGAAAATTCTTGTTATGTATAGATGGAAAAAGCTGTCCTCCGAGGTCCCTCCCAGCTCTGAAATTCTGTGAAATTCCATGACTCTGCTATGAACTTTTATTACATGACCAAGAACTACAGAACTATGTTGCCAGGATGGACTAAAAGAATTTCTAGCAAAATGTGGGTGCATCAAATCTGAAATGTGCTTTTGAAAACAGACTAAATAGTTTAACCCCTGAAAGATGGTATTGCAGAATTTTTAACTGGAAGGAATTTTCAAAGGGATCTAGTGTAACGTGTTCAGGCCACTAGGTAGCCCAGTAGATTAAGCACTAGGCCTGGAGTCAGGAAAACCCAAGACACTAGCTGAGTGACCCTGGGCAAGTCACTTCACCCTGTTTGCCTCAGTTTCCTCATCTGTTAAAGGAGCTGGAGAAGGAAATGATGAACTCCTCCCAAGATGGGATCAAGGAGAGTCAGATATGACTGCGCAACAACTAACCTGTTCTTTTTACAAATAAGGAAATAGGAATGAGAGAAGGAAAGTGATTTGTCTAAAGTCCAGGAGTGAAATGTTACAGAGCCTAGGTTCCCTGATTCCAAAGTCAGTGCTGCTTTCATCTGGCTCAGTTTTGGTACAAAAGTTAACTAGGTCAGCTGTTCATTTGAACTAAAAGTGGCATGGGGATAGAGATGTCCAAAAATGAATGGCTTCCCACCTCTACTGAGCACTTGAGGGATATAGATGAAGTCATAAGACTTCCAAGCTTACAAATGGATTTGTCCATCGGTGTCCAAGGAGTTTACACTGTATTGTATAAGTAATTATGGCAGTGTAAGCAGAGGATGAGCCAAGAGATGATGGAAACTGGCCTGTAAGAGCTGAGAGAAGGGAGATCAGTGAATCCTCAAGTGGTCAGGGAAGACTTCTTGGAAGAGGGGACACTTCAGTTTGGCCTCCAAGGATAAGCAGGCCTGGGATAGGCAGAGGAAAAACCTTAATATAGATCCATGAAATGAGAACACTCTTGATGTGGTCACAGGACAACATGAACCCTGGCCTGATTGGGGTGGGAAGTCATATGTTGGAGGGGAAAGGGTAGAAACATAGTCCTTTAGTTCCTCTTGTGGGGGGAGGGAGTCAAACTATGAACTTTTGATTTGACCCTTTAATTTCATTTCCTGTTTACAATTTTCCCATTTTCTATTAGGGAATAATTTGTTACCATCACTGTGTGTGTGTGTGTGTGTGTGTGTGTGTGTGTGTGTGTGTGTGTGTGTGTGTGTGTGTGTGTGTGTACAAAAAGCTCTCCTCATTAATGAAGAAGAAAATGACTTGCTGGTTCTGAGCAAATTCAGCAGAGATGACCAGGAAGGAAGTCTACAGTGGCCTCCGGATAAAAGAGATCTTGCATGTATGGTAGATAAGGGGCAGATTTTGGACCAGACAAAGGGGTCTTGGAAAGATAGAGGAATTAACTACAGAACAGAAGAGGCAGGAAGACAACCAAGAAGAAATGTTACTCCCCCAGTACTGAGCGTGGTAGGTGTTCCCATTCTAGACCATGAGCTCTTCTAGGGTGGAAGTCTGAGTCTTCTCAGGTACTGAGCACAGTGGAACATCGTAGTGCTCACAATTTTTGATGAATCAATGTCTTACCTTATGCGTGCTGCAAGAGATAATCTGCTTCCTTTAAGGACTTCACAGCCTAGCCGCGTAAGCACACCAAAAAAAAAATGAAGACGACCTGTAAATAAGGAAGAGAACTCTTGCCTTTTTTCAAGAAGGACTTGAGGGTGTGTGTGGGTGGGTGTGTGTGTGTGTGTGTGTGTGGGCGTGTGTGTGTGTGTGTGTGTGTGTGTATTTCAACATTACATTTGGAATGAATGAGATTACACTTTCCATAGAATATTAGAACCTTAGATAGCAATCTCATCTGTTTGTTCTGATTTTATAGAGGAGAAAATTAAGGTCTACAGAGGTTGTGACTTGGCCCAATGTCTCACAAAGAATTAAATATTTACTTGGAATTAGTGCCCGTGTCTCGTGATTCCAATCCTCTTCCTCCCTACTCCCATTCCATGCTGCCTTCTGAAACAGAAGAACTAACCGTAGTAGCATGGAGTGTGGCACAGTGGACAGAGAATTGGATTTGTGATCAGAGGATGTGGTTTCAAATTCTGGTTCTAAAAATTACTGCCTGTGTGACCTTGGCCAAGTCACTTAACCTGTTGAACCTCTGTTTCTTTATATTTAAAATGAGGGGGTTGATTTCATTCTAAGTTCTCCTGAGCATGTGTTTAGGTTGGGATAGTGAATAAAAAGTTGATTCTGATCTAAAAAAGTTGATTCTAGAATATGTTTTGTTAGTTTTGTTTATACTTCATGAGTTCTTGGCCTAAATCTTAATGTCTGCATCACTGAATATTATTGTGTCTGTTTGGCACATGGGATGCTACAAGCTCTGAATAGGAAGTACCCCCAGAATGTGAGGTCAAATCATTAAAAGTAACATGCCCTTTGTGGATCTCCGTGCACCTTAATTTCTAGCCCACTTTCCCCCAAAATTGAAGGAGGGTCTACTCCTTTCTTGGACGCCGAGGGCCTGTGAGGGCTATAGGAGTCAGTTAAGGCAATACCACTTAATCGTTTTTTGGATTGGCCTAAGAAGTTGACTAAGAAGAGCCAGGTCTAAAGGTTTAATCATGAAAATACTATGATCTTATAGAAACTAGACTTTGGGTGAATAGGAATACTAACTAGCAAGAAAAAGCCTTCCCGGGCCTTCTGGTGTCCAGTACAGGAAAAGTCAAGGAGACATTTTCCAACGATTTCACGTTGATGGGTCATCTCCCTGCTCCTTCCCTCCTCCCTCCACCCTCATCACCTTGTGAAGGTAGCCCAGAGTGATGGGAGCAGAGACAAAAGTAATAGATCATTTCTGAAGGGAGGAAAAAAGGAAGTAGGATGGTTTGGGTGTCTCTAGGAAAAATAAACAAATGAGACTGGGTTGTCTTAGGAGTTAGAAAAAGGATAGAAAGGGTATATTTTGGATGTTACTTCCCTTGGAAAATGAAAGGGGTTGGATTGGGTTTCTTGTCTATTGGGAAAATAAGGAGATGAGAGTTTCTCATAAACACGCATGTCTTCTCAAAGGTAGTGGGATGGTTTTAGGCCCTCCTGAAACAAAGTCAAACAGTTTGTCATCCTGGGATTGCATTGGACCTAAGGCTAACTGAGGACCACAGCTAAGCCCATCTCCCTGCTCTGGTTTCTTTGTTGAGGAGCAGGAAATCCCTGAGTTTTCCATGAGGCCTAATAGGACCTGAAGAGCTTCACTTAATAATTTAATTTTCTCTGTGTATCATGCATAGTATGTAGTATGTTCAGGTTCGACTGTTGTTCTCCCTTTGATGTGTGGAAAATAAGAGATGACGAAGATTCCTAATAATAATAATAATAAAATGTCACCCCCACAAGGATCCACACAACAGTTTTTGTTCTTCTAGCCTGACTGTGTTAGGTGGGACAAGTTAACTTCACAAGTGATACAACATTGGGTTCCCTGAGTTATATTTTACTGGGTTACGTGGTATAACATCATCTAAGTGCACTAGGCAAACCGTTAACACTGTTAGGCCCCTGGGCAGAGTGGCCACAGCTGGGCAAGTACATAGCTCCTAGGAAGACAGTGAAAGGGTAGACTTCTCCTCAAACCATCATCAAATGCTGGATTGTTCCCTGGGCTGGCGTCTCACCAATCTCTACACAGACACCCTACCATGTGGAAAAGGCTGGCAAAGAAAGGACTAATTTTCATTAGTTCCAAGTGTCCATTCGCTTCTAGTTGTGAAAGATCTCACAAGGAGCCTGAAGACAGCATTCCTGTGACCAGAGTCCTAGAATCAAAGCTCACAGCCCCCACCCGATGCCTGTAGGAGTCCCAGGAGATGGTTCTTTAGCCTCTTCCTGCACTGGAGCATTCATTTTAGGGGCATGATGAGAACTGTGAAGAAATGACAATATCCAGGACAGTGACTGGCTAAAAACACCAGGTAATCAATCACATATGAGAACAGAAATGCACAGGAGCCTCTTTATACCATTATCCTCAGGTCTGAATGGTGCGAGATCTTTGTAGGGGAAGAACGGGTAATCCTTCAGTCCTGTCAGGTGAAGTCCAGCCCAGATTCCTCTTACATGCTGTTTTCCTTTATCCTGAACCTCAGACTGAAAATTTTAATTGCCAACCTAGATCTGGGTATAATTTTAACCTGTGGTTTACAGCAACAAACTGTTAAAAAAAATTGGTGGGTAATCTCAAGCTGAGACCTATTGTTGCTCAGACCCTAATCTAGTGGCATTCTAATCTCCATGCTAGGTATGGAGAGGAAAGTGGGACTAAGGTATAGGGTAGTCAGCCTCTCCCTAAGCTTTTACAAATTACTAAATAACTTTAATTAGCATATCCAACCTTGTGATTATGGGTGCTTTGGTAATGTCCACAACCCACATCCCCTATCTACTGAGTCATTAAGCCATATGCTTCCTCTCTCCCCCTCCACTGGTGATTAGAGGTGGGTGGCCTGGAAGTCTTCCGTAAATCCTTCTGGGCTCTTAGGGCTCCTCTGTTCCTCTGGGACTAGTCCATCTTCCTTCCTCTCATCAGGAGTGGTTCAGACCCCTAACTCATAACTCTCACCCTTAGCCCTTCGCTTGAATACTGCTGGTCCCATAGCTGAGCTTCAACACTGTTTCATCGGTGACCTTGAGAAAGTCTCTTCATCACTTACCCTCTAGAGAGTAGCCAGCTTATTATACTGAAAAGCACTAGGCATAAGTTCCAGCACTGCCGCCAGCTAGCAGTGTGACCTTGGACAAGTCACTTCACATCTCTAAGTCTCAGTTTCTTCATCTGTAAAGAGTTAGGACCAAAAGATGATGGTGACGAAGATGACGATGATGGTGATGATGCTAGCTAGCATTTAAATACAGCCTTAAGGTTGGCAAAGCACTTTACAAATCTCATTTTATTCTCACAACAACCCTTGGAAATGGGTGCTATTACGACCCTTATTTACAAATGCAGAAACTGAGGCAGACAGATTAGGTGACTTGCCGGGAACACACAACTACTAAGTATCTGAGGCTGGATTTGAAAGCCATTGAAAGCCATTCTTCTTGGCTCCAGGTCCAACATTCTATTTACTGAACCACCTTGCTTACTCAGAATCTGTGTCCAAGCCATATCCAGCTTGCCAAAAGAGATGTCCAAACCGGCATTGACTCCTATGTCCCTCCCAGTTCCGCCACTACCTAGATGTGGCACCTTGAGCAAACGACTTCATATCTCCTCTGCTCTGCGACCCAAAAGCGAAGTATCTACCGGTCAGCAGAGCTTCACAGGATGGAGTATTTCAGCCTGTGACCGCTGGAGGCCGCCCCAGCCTAACTAATAGCAGTTAGCCCGGGAAAAAGGGCTCATTTATTAAAACAAAGGAACAAATACTTGCAGTATATACCCCACAGAGTTGTGAAGAAAGCCCTTTACTGACCTTAAAGCACTACAGCCAGTTATTATTCATTCCCCTTCCAGAAAGTGGGGGGAGAAAACATACAGATCTCACCTTAAGCAAATGCACTCACTTAAACATCTTGCTTTATTTGTAGCTGTAATTACAGTTTTCAGATGTTAGGAGGGGACAGGTCTTAGAGCTGACATGAATCTCAAGAAATCCTCCTTCCAGCAGGCTTAATATTTTTGGATATTTTATTAGTGCAGGAATTCCCAGTGGGGGAAAATCTCTCCACTAACTTAGAACAGCAATTCTTTCATGGATGATAGTTTTGGACAATTACCTGGAATTACACCAAGAGGTTAAGTGCCAGAGAAAGTACTTGTCCTCAGGATTTCCTAACTCCAAGTCTGACCGACCTTATAGCCACATGGTATAGTGTGTCTCAGCCGGTAGTAGGCTTATTTTAAAGGCAAGAGAGTGGAGAGAAAATACTGGCCTCACAAACACGACTAGATCTGAGCTGATCTAGTGGTTGATGGCTACTCTGTAACTTAAACAGCTGAGATGGATGGAATTTCTACCTCTTCCCCTTGTCAGAATCGTTGAGCCGTCCTAACAGCTTTGGTAGAGAGGAAGAATGACTACTCATGGATTTGGGATTTACCTTACTACACTCAAAAAAGTAATATTTATATAGTCTTTTAAAGTGTCTTTGCAAAGTGCATTCCCCATAACATCCCTGCAAGGTGGTAACTGTATATATCAAGGACCCTATAGTCCCAAAATCAGCTAGATGGGAAAGTGGATAGAGCACTGGACTGGGAATCAGGGAGACTTCTCTTTCAGAGTTCAAATCCAGCCTCTGACAGTTACTAGCTGTGTGACCCTGGGCAAGTCACTTTACCCTGTTTGCCTCCATTTTCCCATCTGTAAAATAAGCTAGAGAAGGAAATGGCAAACCACCCCAATATCTTTGCCAAGAAAACTCCAAATGGGGTCACAAAGAGTTGGACACAACTGAACTGAAGTCCAAAAATCACATAGCTAGTGCTGAGGGTGAGACCCAAATCCTGGCCTCTGATTCCACATTATAGCCAGGATAGCTCCCAGCCTGTGGAAGGGAAAAGAGGCTGTCCCTCAACTGACTTTTCCCCTTTAATCTTTGATAGCCTCATTCATCAGTCTGACTCCCCAAAGGTTTATGTATCCTTTCTTTTCCACTCTCTTTCTCTCTTGTCTCCTTGTAATATATGGGGCCTAAAATGAGCCAGGATGCCAAACTTAATGTCCGTTCATCCATTCTTTCAACTCCATTCTATTCTAATACATTCTACTCTTCTGAATCTTCCATCCCACCTAGTTCCTAACCTGAGGAAGTCACTAGAATTTTTACCCTGTAAATAGAACATAGATCTAAGCCCTGGCTTTAAATTTGAAGTTAATGTGGGAGAATGGGCTAAATGAGCATTGGTCTGGACCCACACTGACCCTGTATGACACTATGACTCCAACTTACAGTCACATCCCTTCTCCTTCCTCCCTTCGTCTCACAATCCCGCAATTCAGAAGGAGAAGGCATTTAGAGAACCATAGATTTTGCAGTCTAGAAAGATCTGAACTCAAATATGGCTTCTGACGCCAGTCATGTGTGACCATTAGCACGTCACCAAGAATCTCTGAGCCTTAGTTTTTTCTCATTTATAAAATGGAGCTGATATGTGATGTAGTGGGGGACAATCAGCCTCCCTCCAAGCCGAGAAGAGCTGGGTTCAAGTCTCATCCCTCACACACACTTGCTGTGTGACTGAGCAAATCCCTTTACCTCTCAGTGCTCTGGGCAGTTCTCTAAATCGAGAAATTGCAGAGAAGACTAAGACCTGAGTTAGTTTAAAGAGAGTTTCCTCACCTGAGTGTTCTAATGAAATCACATATTCAGTTCCTATCCCCCTCACACAGTTGTTATGCATTTGAAATGAACCGATGTATGTAAAGTGCTTTATAATATTTCTGGTTATTTTATTGTGATTATTTGTCATTAGTCATTCTCTTTGTCTGATCCTAAATCCCCATTGCTTTTACCCTCCATCTGCCACCGCTGAACCTTCTCCATCACACGCAGGTGTTAATTGCCTGAAAACCAGCATTACTTTTCTGCTTCCCATCCCATTCCCACTCCCTTGCTAAAAATGGAGCGAGGCACCTCTCCACGGAGAGGGAGAGCCTCCCATGGCAGAATGTTGGGGGTGTTGTCAGTCTCTGCATGGGGTAGTCCTTTCTCTGTGATGAGACAAGGTTCATTATCCTATTTTCAACTACGTGAGAAGATACTTCCAGAAATAATTGTGATACAAAAACAAAGCATTTGTAAAACCTTTTTTAATAGAGGAGGTACAAGCTTCCACTAGTTTTCAGATTCCTTCTAATTCTGAAATGAAGAGTATTTTAGATTTTTGTGAGTATGGAGAAAAAAGGGTTACTGTAAAGAGTGAAATATAGTATTAATAAAAATGATCAATCGTAACCATAGCTAACATTTATAGGGCACTTTAAGATCTGCAGAGTGCTTTCCAAATATCTCATCTGATCCTTACAAGAACACTGTGAGGTAGGGACTATTATTATCCTCATCTTGCAGCTGAGGAAACTGAGATAGACAAAGGTTAAGTGACTTGCCCAGGGTCACACAGCTAGCAATTGGCAGAGACCTAATTTGAGCTCAGGTATTCCTGACCCCAGGTCCAGTGTGCCATCTGCCTCATCACCTCACTTTTACAAGAGGCAGTAGAAAGGGCATTCAGTTATCACTGGCATAACCACAATGCATCACCCTGCCTCCTTCATTTTACAGAACTAACTAAAGCTGAGAGAGCTGAAACGGGTGAACTTCACTTGTTCTTTACTCCACACTTGCCTTTTGAAGCGTCCCTGACTCCTTCTCCCATTCCTTACATGTGCCAGTAACAGAGCCAGCCTTCAACAAGACAAAGGGGAAGGCCTGGATGGGAGTTTTTTTTTCAGCTGCCAATTCAAATTCTTGGCATTTTGAGGATGGCATACCCTTTCTGGCTTCTCCCTTCATTCCTGCTTCCCCAGATAAAATTATCGCCTGACTTCTGTTCATGATTAAATGAAATTGGATTCCTGTGCCTAACACATAGTAGGTTTATAATAAATGCTTGTTGAATGAATTAATCCAGAGCAACAATGTAAGATCATTGGAGACAACCAGGGTGCAGGAACTTGGAGTCCAAGGTCTTGACCTTGAATGTACCATTTGCTGCTTAACTACCTTGTAACCCTGGACAAGTCACTTCCCCTCCCTAGGCCTGTTTCCTATCTATAAAATAAGAAGTTTGAATGCAATGATCTCTGATGTCTCTGTCAGCTCTTAATCTTAGGAAACATTACATCAGGGTGTTTCCCAGCCATCACATCACATTCTGTGACTTTCCTTAATTCTATTTCTTTAACTTTTGACCAAGAAGAGCAAACTATCAAAGGGGATAGAGGGAGCACCTGTGCATTTATTAAAAATTCATTATATATCCCGCCTGGGCAAACAGAATTAAAAACCAAAACTGTTCCTGCCTTCTAGGAGCTTACATATGTCAACTGAACTGGAACCTGCCTCTAACCTCTGGGTGTCCAGAGTCAAACAAACGAAACAAGCTAGAGACAGGAGAGTCAGGACACAAGCAGAATTTTAATTAATTTCAGAGCGAAGAAAATGACACGTGCATATGGAAGCCCCCTCTCCTAAGATGGAGGGCTTAAGGCTGCTAAGACTGGGGCCATTTAGATACATGAAAGAGGATGGCCACAACACAATCATTCTTAAATCTTGAGATAGTTCTCATGATCTGTAAAAGAGCTTGGACAGTGATGGAGTGAGACTGAGGGGTAGCAGCCCAGTTCCTGTTCTGGTACCCACAAAAATCTATCATGCTGTAGATTTACTGAAATGGATGAACTAAGGCCAAGTGAAATGAACTGAAACCAGAGAACCACTTCTAATGTAATAGCAACATTATAAAGACAACCACCTTTGAAAGATTGAAAATCAACATCATGTCTACAACCCAAGTTCCAGAGGACCAAAGATGAAATAGACCACGTGCCTTCTACCTGAAAGGTGATGGATTCAGGATGCAGAAGGAAGCATACATTGTCAGCCATGGCTGATGTGGGAAGTTGTTGGGCTTGCCTATGGATATTTGTTACGAGAGTTTTCTTTTTCTGTTTCCAGTAGGGGGAAGAGAGAAGGAGAGGAAAAAGATCTTTGTTCATTGAAAAAGTTTACTTTAAAAAAGAGAACATGATTTTTAAAAACATTTACTGAAAGACACTTTTAAGAATAAGAAGGGCACAGCAAGAGAAGGTCAAGAAGTGAGCTAAGGATTCCAAGAAGTAATGATGAGTGTTTCAGACACTATGTACCACCTGTCTGCAAAGGCACAGGAGAAATTTAGGAAGTATTCTATTTAGGAAACAGCCAGACAGTCAGTTAGATGGGGAAGAGTGTGTGAAGGGCAGCAGTAAGAAGGAACACTAGGAAGATAGTTGAGACAGCACTGAGCAATTTGTAAATTCAATATATTTTTGAGAATCCTCCCCCAAGGGGAAAAAAATCACCTAGTGGCTATGTGTATATGTGTGTGTACATTACTTCCACTTACACGTATGTGTGTTTCCTCCTCACACCTACCCCAGTAGAATGTAAGCTCTTTGATATGGAGTCCTAGCCCCAAGATTGTTGTTCATCGTTCAATTTTAAAGGGGACAAATGGTATCCAAGGCCATGGGATGGGAAGGACTGATCACTCTTCACAGCATCACAGTCATAAAGCACTATAGCTAGTATTGTATGCTCATTTGACAGACCGTAGGATTATGGAGCTAGACCTGGAAAAGGTCATTTGGTTCATTTTCCAGGTAAGGAAAGTGAGACCCAGGGGTGGAGCCAAGATGGTGGCATAGAAGCAGGAAAACTCCTCAGCTCCCCCCATAAACACCTCAAATATCCATAAAATATGACTCTTAACAAATTTTAGGGCTCCAGAACTCACAAAACTACCGAAAAACACATCTCCCACTGAAGGCAACTTGGCAGGCAGGACAGGAAGGGCTCATCACAGCGGGGTGGGAGCCAAAACCAACCCAACCTGAAACCAAAGCTTGACCCTGGGGCAGTCAGAACAATCCACAGCTGGAGCCTTCAGGAGAGTGGATCAGCGGCAGCTGGGGCAATTTCCAGAATTATCAAGCCATAAGAAATAAGGACTAAGTGAAAGATTAGTGGAACTTGGCTAAATTCAGGGTAGAGGGTCGGGCCAAACTGCCTCCAGAGCAAGGAAGCAGCAGAAGTGATGGCCCTACAGCCACCTCCACATGGCTGCTTCAGAAGCTCCCAGCCTGCAGACTGCAGAGGGGCCAAGCAATCATTCAGAGGCTAAGTGCTCTTGCTTTAGGCTGCCTGGATCAGGACCATGGACTTGGATGGTGGTCCTGGGGTGCATTACCAGTGAGCCAAAGCTGGTGGGGGCTGCAGTGGCCTCCTAATAGCACCAGCAGGTGTGAAAACCCCAACTATTTGGGACAAAGCAGTCTCCTCTGGAAGCAGAGTTCCACAGAGCCAAAAAGTCAAGTAATTGACTGGCAACATGAGCAGACCAAGGAAGAAAAGTAAGAAGAGCAATCCAACTTTAGATCCTTTTTTTGGAGACAAAACCAAAGCATGCGATGGGAGGAAGACAACATAGTCAAAACTCCCGCATCAAAAGCTTCCAAGAAAAATGTAGACTTGTTACAAGCCATAGACCAGCTAAAGAAGGATTTTGAAAACCAAATAAGAGAAGTGGAGGAAAAATTGGGAAGAGAAATGAGAGTGATGCAGAAAATCATGAAAAGAGTGTCAACAACCTGACTGAAAAAAATAACCTTAAAGAATAGATTAACTCAAATGGCAAAAGATGCCCAAAAAGCCAATGAGGAGAAGAATGCCTTAAAAAGTCGAATTTACCAGATGGAAAAAGAATCTCAAAAGCTTGCTGAAGGTGGAGCCAAGATGGCGGTGTAGAAGCAGCAACACATCGCAGCTCTCACATAGCCACCCCAAAATACCCATAAAATAGGACTCTAAACCAATCCTGGAACTCCAAAACGCACACAAAGAT
>CM053583.1:13722255-13739070 GCA_028627135.1 Pseudochirops cupreus | reverse complement strand
GGATGGCTGTTTTGGGGTGGTGGGCGGGGGAAAGACAGGGAGAAAATATGTAACTCAAAAAAAAATTTAATAAAATAAATTAAAAAAAAAAGAAATAGCATAGTTGGACTTGGAGCCCAGGTCTTTTGTTTCTCCCTCTGGTACCCGTTGCATTGGTCCCATAGCTTTTCTGAGACCCTGGCTTCAAATCCCTGACCTGTTTATTACTAGCTATGTATGTCTGTAACCTTGAGACACTCATCGGCTTCCCTCTCTAGGCTTTGTTTTCGACACTTCTTAAGAGGGATGAGGGTGGGAAGGCTGGACCAGGTGACTCCTAAAGCCTCTTCCAGCTCTATCCTAAACAACATTTGTATTATGATTTTTAGGATCATGTACTTAGACTTGGAAGGGACTTTGGTGCCCAACTAGTGGAACCCTTTTATTTTATAGACTGAGCCCAAACAAATGAAATGTCTTCCCTGAGGCTGTACACCTTAAGGTGTCCCACTGACCCCAGGGCAAATGTTGTCATTTCTGCTTTGGAAATTAGGAAAGACGTTCAAAGGAGGGAAATATTTTCTTCAGGGTTACCTAGATTATAAATGACTGATTCAGGGGTCCAACTCAGGTGGCCTGACCTTAGGACTAATGTCCATCATCAAGAGTGGGACCTATGAGTTTTTCTTGATTATTTGGAAAGTAGGATCTAAGGGTGGGGAACTAGCAGTGACTGGAAAGGAGTTCTGGGAGATAGAGGGCAGCTAAGTGGCACAATGGATAAAGCACTGGGCTATCACTCTCCCGAATTCAAATCTGGCCTTAGACTTATTAGCTGTGTGACCCTGGGCAAGTCACTTCATCCTGTTTTCCTTAGTTTCCTTATCTGTAAAATAAGAAGGGAAGAAAATTCCTGGGAGATGGAATATCATAGGATTGCCAGAAGGGACTTTCAAAATCTTCAAGACTCCTCACTTTACAGAGGGGGAAACTGAGGTCCGTAGAGTAGCAGTGCAAACTGTTATGGATTAAAAATCAGAAGACCTGGCTTTCCAGGTCTCCCACTTACAATCTGTGCAGAGTTAGGATGCTCCTCTCTGGATCTCAGTTTTCTCATCTGTAATATGAGGGAGTTCACTTAGATGGCCTCTGAGGTCCCTCAAAGCTACCTGGTCCTGGGGCTGCCTAGGGAGGTGGGTAGCAGAACTGACCATCTGACTCCAAAGATATCTAACGCCCTATTATCTGGGTCCCAGGGCAGTCTATTACAGGGAGAGAATGGCTGCTACCAACACAGGATCATTTAGAACCTGAAGGGAAGCACATTTACTGTGACATCTGAAGCCTCCTAGACATTGTCCCTCACCCTCCCCCCCTTTATAGGTGCCCAGCATCTCCCAGGGACTTCTAAACCTCCTCTTAACAGAAAGACCAGGTTGGAGTGAGGAAGCGCCCAAGGAAAAAGAGAGTCAATTGTCTTGTTATCATGATAAGATTTATACAAGAAAATCAGCGTGTTCTGCTTAAGCACATGTTCTACAGTGAGAGGTCTGTGGGTCAAAGATACTTAACACTCCATCCATCCACACTCCCAGATTGCCCTGGAGAAGGAGACTGTGCCCTTCTCAGCAGGAGCTCGAGCCCCTGCTCACTGCCACCCTCCCTCCTGCTCTGGTTCTCACTGTCCTAGGCTGTGGAGCCCCTCAAGGGCTCACAGTCCCACTGTTGCCAGTGGCAGGGCGCGAGCCTTTGCTTAATGCCCTCGACTACTTGCTTCATGCCTTGATTGTCCCTAGCGACGTGGGAGTATAGAGGGAAGCCCATTTTGTCTAGAATTTGGATGTGGTGGTAGAGGACATGGCTGACCAGGCCCATCCTCCGATACTCGGGCAGAGTTCCCGCCATGCGCAATTCTCCCGTATGATCAATTAGATCCCAGGACACTGGAGTGCCCTCTGGCCCCAGCACGCAGCAGCTGGGGAAGTGCCGAATGCAACGCTGGATGAACTTCAGGCTCTTCTCGTTCCCCCCAAAGCTCCAGAGGTTGTTTACTAATGAGGAATGCTCCATATTTAGCGAGGATATCTTAAACATCTTCGGGTCCCTGTTGAGGAAGAGAAAACTAAAAATCACTGACGAGTCGAGCACATTATGCCGATCGTAGATCACGTAGCCCATCCCATAGCTACGTTACAAACCTAAGAAGACCTCACTTCAGGCACTTGCTAGCTGTGTGGCCTTAGGCAAATCACTCGCCCTCTGGGTCTTGTTTGTCTCGTCTGTTCCCCTGTGTAGGACAACTCTAATAATTAAGCAGTTTTCTTTATATTTAGCTCACATCTTCCTCCTGCAACAGGCTGTGCTGAAAGGTCTCCCCCTCTCCCTCACCAACATTTTTTATTTTAAATCCCCGAGCTTTGTTCAAGGTGCAGATCAAGCACGCCTCATTTCCCGGAGAAGGCGGCAAGCCTGTGAAGCAGCCCCAGTCGTTCTGCTCGTCTCGCCTCCCCTGGGTTGTTCGTCTTCTACACAATCCAGTCCCGGCCGAGCACGCGGCCTCCGTGCGCTGTTCCTTGTCACCTGTTTCTGTCACATTCTTCTGACCTTGAAACAGTTTGAATTTCTTTCCTGTCTCTCAAATCCTTTTTTTTCCCCATCTTTTTTTCCTTTGAAGCATTTCCATTCTTTCTAGGAACCTTCATTCTCCCTGACACGTCCTTAGTCAAGCCCCATTACCTTTTCTTTTAGGCAGAAGAAAAAACGTGTCTTTCATAGACACTTAGTTGTTACTTAGCTCTGGCAGAAACAAACATGGTGAATTCTCAGATCAGATTCCGAGTTCTTTCATCTAGAGACCGTGGGTTCAAATCCCAACTGATACCACTTGCGTCGTTTTGGACCAGTCATCTTTCCTCATCTGTAAAATGAGGAAGATGAGCTTCTGTTTCATCTCTCAGTTGGAGTCCATAGTCCCTGAGGACCCTTCTAGTTCTGAAATTCTCTGACTCCTGTGGTTAACTGCAGCAGCAAACTGCCTGCTTTCCCCTGGAGATCTGTGGCTGAGGCTCTGGAGTAAATTGGGCTTTCCCGGTCTTCCCCTCCCCGCCCCCGCCTTTTCGGATATCTTCAAGACAAAAAGAAGCAGCTCTTAGCTAAGCGACTCGGTGGATAGAGCATGTACCTCTATTTCCTCATCTGTTAGACCGTAATACTAATAGCACCTGCTCTCAGGGTCATTGTGAAGATGGAATGAGATAATGTGACCTTAACAAAAATAAAAAACCTTAAAACTTTCCATCAATGCTGACTATTGGTATAGCTTGGTGGTTCAGTGAAGTTTTCTGGTTTTGTTGTTCTTCAGTCATTTCTAGTCACGTCCAATTCTTCGTGACACTTTTTGGAAATTTTCCTGACAAGGCTACAGAGTAATTTGCCATTTTCTTCTCCAGCTCATTTAACAGATGAGGGAACTAAGGCAAACAAGGTTAAGTGACTTGCCCACGGTCAAACAGAGTGGAAGTGTCTGAGGCCAGATTTGACCCCAGACTTCCTGACTTCAGGCTTGGCATTTAACCGCTTCATCCATTGTGCTACCTCACTGCTTTCTACAAAGCCTGGCTATTCTTGTGTGCTAGAGGATCTTCTGGAGTAGCGTAGTATATTGGGAAGAACACTAGTTTTTGAGTCACAGGCCTTGGGTTCAAACTCTGATTCTCATTTACTTCCTGGGTGACCTGGAGCAAATCACTGAAGAGAATTTCTGAAACAGGAAATGAAAAGCTTTCACTAGAAGACCCTAAATGGATGTTTTTATGGAAATCTCACTTCCAGATACTCTGACATCTGCCTTTTCTCTCCTCTCCTTTCACTTACTAATATGACATCAAATACTGGCTAATCTCATCTTCCCTGGGGGGAATGGAGGAGTTATTATTACTCCCTCCTGCTCCAGCAGGTATATGTGTATGTGTGTGTGTATGAGTGTGTGTATGGGTGTGTGAGTGTGTGTGGTATGTGTACATGTATGTGTGTGTGTGATGTGTGAGCGTGTGTATGAGTGTGTGTGAGTGTGTGTGGTATGTGTGTGTGTGATGTGTGTATGTGTGAGCATGTGTATGAGTGTGTGTGAGTGTGCATGGTGTGGGTGTGTGTGGTGTGTGAGTGCATGTGGTACGTATATGTGAGTATGTGTGTGAGTGTGTGTGTATTTTAGAAGGGAGTAAACATTTACATGGTGCAAGGTCCTATGTTAAAAGGTGCTTGTACAAATACTATCCTCTTTGATCCTCACAGTGACCCTGTTATTATTCCCGTTATACAGTTGAGGAAACTGAGACAAACAGAGGTTAAATGACTTGGCCAGGGTCACACAGCTAACAAGTGTCTGATGTTGGTTGGGAACACAGGTCTTTCTAATTCCTGGCCCAGTGCTCTGTCCTCCATGCCACCATCAGTCACTCTTAGTGTCCTGACTCCTCTCTCTCACCTCACATATTCAGTTACCAAACTGTGATTTCTACCTACACAATATCTCTCACATTCGTTTCTTCCACCCTATTCACACAACTACTCCCTTTGTTTAGACACTCATTGCCTCTGACCAGGGCTATTTCAATTGCTTCTCAATTGTATTCTTTTGCGTCCAGTCTTGATATTCTAAAACATTCTCCATATTGCCAGCAAAGTATTTTCCTAAAGTGAAGATCTGACCATGTCACTTTCCTACTGAATAAACTCCAGTGGCCCCCTATCACTTGTAAGATCAACTATGAACTCCTCTGTTGGGCATTTAAAGCACTTCACAGCTTTACCCTTACCTGTCTCTTTTTCCTTCACAAATTCTATGGTCCAAAAAAATGAACCTTCTTGCTGTATTTCTCCTCTACACAAAACACCCATGATTTGGTTGCTTCAGGGACCAACTCATTATCAGTACAGATTGACAAGTGTTCTGCAACTTGTAGCTTCAGAGAGTTGTCTAGGGGCACTCATAGGTTGACTTACTTGCCCAGAGTCCGTGGGAGTACTTGAGCGTTCCTGACTGCAAGGTTGGTTCAATTCCTTATGCCATGCTGCCTCTTACTTCGTACCAAATTACTGTGAATAGCAGCATTTTTGAACCTGAAATAGGCCTTGGTGATTCCCTCAACTACTTTCCTGTGAGAGACATCAGTCTTTACAGGTAAATATACAATGACAGTCTAGCTCCAAAACATAATGTAAATATCCAAGCAAAAAGTGAAGAAGAAAAGATAGATAAGCAAATTCCAAGATTTATGTAAACAAAGTCTGGAGATTTGTCCATTTACAAGATAGTCATGTAATCTCTGTAAGGTCATCAGGAGATGTCAGGGACCAGAAAATCCCAGAACAGGGGAAGCTAATGTATAGCACTTATGGGAATACAAGAATAACAAAGCCCTGACTGCCCACTGCTGTGGTCTTTACCATGATAGAAGTCCTCACTTTAATCAGATGGGGACGGGGTTGTTCTACCTTTGAAATGGAAATCAGCAGGAAAACAGAATTTGACTTAAAGAAGTACCTATGCATGACTCAGCTTCTAGACAACTTACATCTCCCTTTTCGGTTTTTCAGTTTTGTAATGTGGCTTTATCTCAACCTTTTGTTGAAAAGGTGCATGTTTCTTCATTGTTTCAGAAACCAAATAAAGACTTCGGTTCGTCTCCTTGACCTGGACTGATTTTTCCTTTGCAACATTATTTATCATCTCATTTAAGCCAGACTGTAAACCTATAGGAGAAAAAAAAAATGAGAACAAAAATTCTAGTGATTATTCAGACACAGGGAAGACACATTATCACCAGAATTAATGCCTGAAGGAAAGACCAATGGAAAGACCAATGTTTCCCAAAGGAATCCTGGACATTTTGGAAAATGGAATTGGCTCCTGACCTTGGGGGTGAAGACATTAGACTAGGAAGAGTCACAGGACCTCAAAATCAGATGGGACTTCAGAGACCATCTCTTCAAATTCATATATACCCAACTGAATCCTCTCTACACCATCCCCAAAGATGACGATTGAGCCTTTGCTTCTGGACAGTCCAGTTAACTCACAGCAGCTCATTTTACTTTCAGATAGCTCTAATTCTTAGGGAATTTTCCCAGAGATTAGGCCTAAATCTGTCTCTTTGTAATGATTGTCCACTGTTGTTAATTCTGTCCCTGGGGCCTAGAAGAAAGTCCCTATTCCACAAGCCCGCCCTCCAAATACTTGAAGACAGCTTTCATATTCCACCACCACTTCCAACCCCACCATAAACTTTTTTCTTCTTCAAACTACATATCCTCAGTTCCCTCAATCAGTCCTTGCAATGGAATGATTTCAAGGCCCATAGCCAACCTGATCTCCCTTGTCTTTATATGCCCCATTTTGCCAATATCCTTGCAAGAATGTGGAGAACAGAACTGAACAAAAATACTTTAATAGATAATAGCCCTTACGCCTGCTATGTTGCCCTGTAGACTTACTCATTCTGAGCTTGCAGCCCCTAGGAATTAGAAAAGCTGATAGAGCCGGAAGTTAACTGTGTTGAACGATAACTGGAGAAGAGTTTATTGACTGGCTAATGCAAATCCATGATATTCTTACCTTGAATCTGCAGGTGTTGTTTCCAGTTGATGACATCCGAAGATTTGAGAACTTCCTCAGAACTCTGGAGATCCTTGGAATAAATTTGGTAGGTGTTGGTATATGGATCTAAATCATCTTTCATCTCCTGAGCAGGTTGGAAAAAAGGAAAGAAAGCTAGTGATCAGGAATTTGGAAGGGATTGGAGCATTGGGGAAAGCTGTTGACCAGGTAATACAAACATTTTAGCTCTGTCACTGGTGAAGAGTTGAGTTCAGCCTCTATGGAGATAAAACAAGTGGTTTACCTGCTCTTGAGGCCGGATGATGACAGTTTTAAAATCTGGCCACCTGTCCACCAATGCCTCCAGCTTGAATGGATTCCCTTGGTTCATATGGAAGACGGTGCCATAAATCTGGAGAGGCAGCCCAAGGAAGCCAAAGAGTCAGTCCATTGGGCAAGGGTGACAAAATCAGTCGATAAACATTAAGTGCTTACTATGTACCAGTCATCATGCTAAGTTAGAGATACAAAGAAAGAGAAAAGCCACAAGTAATTCCCAATTTAATCAAAGAAACAGCATACAGCTAACTACATAACAAATAAGCGATATATGGGATAAATGGAAACCAGCCAATAAAGGGAAGGTGTGGGAATTAAGAAGAATCAGGGAAGGCTTCCAGTAAAAAAAAAAAAAAAAAAAGAAACTTTAATTGGAATTTGAAGGAAACTGGGAAAGCCAGGAGACAGAGCTGAGGAGGAAAAGCATTCTAGTCATAGGGGACAGCCTGAAAAAAGTCTGAAGCCTGCCGTTGGAGTCTCTTGTTTGTGGAACAAGGAGATCTCAGAGTACATGGTGGGTGGGAAGGACAAGAAATGGGATGGATGGGGTATAAGGGATGAGAAGACTGAAGAAGGATGTCAGGCTATGTGAAGCTGGAGGTGATAAGGAACCACTGGAGTGTACCGAGTAGAGGGTGACATGAGAGGAAAATGGACTTTAGCAAGGAGATGTAGGGCAGGCATACTGAACAGCAGACTATTGCAATAGCTCAGAGGGAGAATGAGTGGTAGAAAGATTAGAAAGCTTTGCCAGCAGGAGAAGCAGTGGAGAAAGGCAAGAATTGAATTCCTGAATCCACTTCAGTTCAATACACATTTATTAAGCACCCACTAAATGTTAGGCCCTGGGGATACAAAGTCAAAAGTGAAACAATCTCTACTCTCCCACAGTTTAGATTGTCTTGAGGGGATAGTAACAACACCTTACTTTTATATAAATTTACAGACCATCCTAGACGGAAGGGACCTGAGCAGTCATCTTGTCCAGAGGTGAGCACCCAGGTTGGTGGCTGCCCAGATCAGATTAAAATGTAGTTGGAAAATATTTAACAAGGCAAAAATACAATAAAGCATAATATTAATTTGGTTTTCTAAAGCAATACGCCCCTCGAAGGGATTAGATCCTTATGTATGGCTTAGCGGCTCCCATCTCTTCTTGAGTTAGAAACCACTGATCTAGTCCATTGAATCAATCAACCAACCAACCAAGATTTAAGCACCCAGGAGGAGAGAATATAGAGCAGAATGATCAAAGCAAAACCCAAAACTTATTATATGCATAAAAAGAAAAGCAAGCTGCCCATAATAAGAAACTTGCGGTTTCATGTACAATTCACGTACAGTTTCTTTTCTACTTTGAATATGAAAATTCCCATTTAGTTTGGTGTTGGTTAAGGTCAAGATTAAAAAACAACAACAAAATGAGGGGATTGGAGTGGAAGAAGGGTGAATTCCTTTTCAGCTGTGACATCTATCGTCTATGGCTCTCCGATGTGCAAAAGAGAGTGGTAGCAGGTTATGTGTGTGTGTGAAAGGGAGAACAGAGAAGGGAGACAAGGGAAGAGAAAGAAGGAAAGGGAATAAACAATTATTAATCACTTACTACATGTTGAGCACTGTACTTATAAATATGATCTCATTTGATCCTCACAACAAACTCTGTGAGATCAGTGCTATTCTGTCATTATCCCTATTTGACAGATGAGGAAACTTAGACAAACGGAGGTTAAATGACTTGCCCAGGGTGACACAACTAGTAAGTGTCTAGGGTTTGATTTGAGCTCAGGTCTTCCTGACTGGAAGCTCAGCACTCTGTGAACTATTGTGCCACCTAGTCAGGAAAAATTCCAAAGCACTTGATTATAACTTCATTTGTCCAGGTGAAAAATGTCTCAGAAAATGGTCCAGGAATCTTAAATCTTCTCTTGCAGGACGCAGGACATAATTTCTAGAGAGAGGGGACTGTTCCATAGCCTGAGTCAGGACCAAATGGAGGCAAGGTTGGCAGGGATCCAGGATAAAACAAACAGAAAGGGCCAAAAAAAGAACACTTTGTAATAGGATGTTTCAGATGTTAGAAATGTCAGGGACAGAGAGGGATTTATTTTGCAATAAGTTGATAAGTCAGGTTTTATATAATTGGGGTTTCAAAGACTTCAAAGGCCAGTTACACACAGGAAGGATTTTCTAAACATATCCAGGGCAACCTAATATTATGGATTGTCAGGCTTGGGAGTAAGGAAGACCAAGGGTCCAACTCCGTCTCCAACAAAATGTGGATGTCACTTAGCCCCTCATAGTGCGAGAATACCTCTCTGAGCCTCAAGCAACCTTAGGACCAGGTGATAGAGAGGTTTCAATTTTCCCCATAGTTATCATACTTGGAGTTCCTCCACAGGTTGTATCACGTATCATCAAAGGATCCTAGACCATAGAACTTGGAAGGAGACCTACAGATCATCATAACCCAATCAACCCATTTTACAGATGAGGAAACTGAGAGCCCAGGTTAAGAATCCCTGATAATAGATGGTGGTGTTTGAGCTTAGTTTTGAAGGAAACAGGAGATTCCAAAAGGAGGAAGTTAAGAGGAAATAGATTTTGGGCATCAAGATAATTTGTGAAAAGGAATGGAGTTGGGAGATAGAAGATGGACCGTCACATGTGTGGTATATAAGGTAGGTCAATATGATTGGAATGCCAAGTGTGGGGAATCAGTTGGCTAGTCAACAAGCTTTCTTAAGGGCTTACTATGTGCTAAGTACTAGGGAAAACGGCCCAGATTGTGAAGGGCTTTCAATGCCAAACTGAGAAGCTTATGTTTGATCCTAGAAAGAGTTGATCATTAGAAATTACTGGCTATAGGGAAATGACAAGATCAGACCTGCATTTTAGGAAGGTCATTTTGGCAACTCTGTGGAGGAATATAGAGGAGAGCCCAGTAGAGAAAGCTGTTGCAGTTGTCCAACAGAGAGGAGAAGAGTCACTGAACTAAGTCATTGGCTGCATGAGTGAAGGGGAGGTAATGTACATGAATGATGCTCATGCTTACCTTTATAGACTCAGGAATGTCGTTCTTCAAGGCTCTCTCCAGAGTCTGCAGCATCTGAGAGCTCCGGAGAAGAAGCATCTTGAGCAAATACTCAGCGTAGCTGTCAGAGGAATATCAAAAAGGGAAGAGGGAGAGAGACAGAGGCAGAGACATGTAAAAAGAGAGCCGAGTGGATGTGTCCTGGCCCCCCCTTTACCTTACTCAGTGAGACTCCAGCTGGAGCATGTCATGCCTGGAGCAGACTCCTTGTGCTCCCTCTGCTCTCTGCTCACTGGTGCCCCATAGAGCTCTAAGCTACCACCACTTCTCTCCGTGGACCAGAGCTCTAAACTCAGGCCCTCATCTGAAAGAACGCAATGTCTCCTTTGCCCCCACCCACCTGTACCTGTTGCTGTTGCCGAGTATCTAAAAAAGACTTTGCTAGGAAACTAGAAAAGGGAACAGGCATTGGGTAACTGGAGGAGGGATTGGGGAGGAGATAGTCACAAGTTAACAGTTAACAGTTTGAAAGATTGTTCCAGGCTTTTGGCCAGCTCCAAGACCTTGACCAGTTGCCTCAGCTTCATCTTCCTATTAAATTATGCTTCTCAGTTTGCCTTTGGTCTCAGCCCCAAAGGTCATAGAATGGGATGGACCACTATCTCTCACCACCTTGTAGAATCTGACTAATAATAATAGTAATAATAATAATGCCTGACCTTTATATAGCACTTTATGGGTTACAAAGCACTTGACATAAATTGTCTCATTTGATACTCATACCTCACCTGTGAGGTGAGAACTGAAACCAGCATTACCTCCATTGTATAAACCATAGCTCATAAGCCTAGAGTTGAAAGGAACTTCAGAGGTTACTAGCTCAATGCCCTCAGAGAAGAACACTGAGACCCAGGGAGATTAAGTGGCTTATCCAAGGTCATCTGAGCTCTGGAGGTGGTTTTTGAACCCAGTCCTTTGATTCCAGAACCAATGTTCTTCCAATGCATCATCCACTCTCCCTCATTTGATATTTACACGAATGAGACTAGTGTTAAAGCTATTATCGTACCCGTTTTATAAATGAGCAAACAGGCCAAGAGAAGATCAGTAAATCCCAGTGCTAGTAACTGGCAGAAGTCCAGCTCTCTCTCTCTCTCTCCTCCTTATCCCCTGAAAAAGGCTGACACTTGCCCTAACTCTCTGTCTCAGAGAAAGGAGTCATTGTTCCTACCGGATTCTTTGGCTAAGCAGCTCCCTCCACATCACCTCTCCAGTGAGTCAATAGGATTTATTAAGGGAGCACTGTGTGCAAGGCACCATGCTAAATGCTGAGGTTACAAAGAAATGCAAAACCACAAAGCCAACCAGTGCCCTTTGGGAGCTCTCCACTGATGGAGGGAGAACCGGTGTAGCCAAAAGGCCTAGACCAGTGGTTCTCAACACATATTTCCAATGGTTTTAGGAACCGAGACACCGCTCCTCTATCTGTCTCCAGGCGGGTCCTCCCACACACAGATACGCCCACATACCAGTATTAAAGGGTGGCGGCATTAGGAAGGTTGAGAACCACTGGCCTAGACAATATCCATAGAGAACAGAAGGAAGGGGAATGTTCAAGCAACTGAGAGACCAGGAACTGCTCTCTGCTTACCTGAGGTGTGTCCCCAAAGCTACAAGTGACAATACTCCCAAGGGCATGGGTTGCCCAGCTATGGGCCGTCATCCAGCATATACCCCTTCTCTCACCAGTAATTGGGCAGGACCTCCCCATCACACCTGGGGATGATAGAATCACCTATGAAATCTGCAGGCAGAATGATTATCCAGGAGAGGTGACATCATAAGTCCAAAAGGAAACATCTCACAAGACCCAGGAGCACCTTGCACTCAACATTTCTGTGGTGCATTAGAATTTGCAAATTGCGTCTACTACACCCCTGACGCAGAAAGTAACTGAGACTTAGAGAGAAAATGTGACTTACTCCCTTGCTCTAATAACTGGTGAGTAGTGGAGCAGGGTTTTCTGACCAATAGTCTTATAGTTTCTATACTCTACTACCTGGTCTATTAAATTAGGTCAGCTAGGTGGCTGCTCCTGATGTCAGGAAGGCTCAATCATCTTTCTGAATTCAGATCTGGCCTCAGGTACTTACCAGCTGTGTGAGTAGCAGGAGGGTAGTCCTGGTCCCTCAGCCACTTGAGCTTTTTTCCAGAACAAGACCTTCCTTCTGCTATGACTGGATCTTGTGTGTGCCTTTTTTTTTAATTACACCTATTGTCTCCCCATTAGTAGTGAGCTCCTTACTACCCAGGTAAGTCACTTTGCCCTGTTTACCTCAGTTTTCTCATCTGTATAATGAGCTAAGGAAGGACATGGCAAACCAGTTCAGTATCTTTGCCCAGAAAATCTCAAGTTGGGTCATGAAAAGTCAGACATGAGTGAGCAACAACGATAATTATATAATACTATATTAAAATAATTTGCTGTAAGTAATCTGGGAGAAATTGTAGAGGTGAGATGGTGTAAGACTAGAGATGGGACAAATATCCCTGATTTTCATATGGGAAGAGAAGATGGATGGATTAGTCATAACTGACCTGTTTTCCCAGTGTTTTTGCATCTCTTTCTTTTCCTCCCATTGTATCAAATAGGTTCTCTGACTTTTAGGGTCTAGCCTAGAAGTATCATCCCTAGGCTGTATCTAATAGCTATATTGAGGACCTCCCACTCCCTTAAGTAGTATTTCCCAGGTTCATCTACCAGTGACCCAAGGAGAGAAGCCATCTTAACTCTGTCCCTCGCCTAAATAGATTTCTTGACTCCAAGTGTATTTTCCTTCCACAGTAGTCCAAGTTCTCAAAGTAGTATCATAAATGTCTTCCAAGTATTATTATTCCATTTGATCCTCACAATAACCCTATAAGGTGGGCACAATTATGCCAGTTTTTCAGATGAGAAAACAGGCACAGAGAGATTCAGTGACTTGATCAATAAATGCATTGTTACCTCAATAGGTCACAATGGGATCTTGGGGTAACCTTTCACCTACATGTGGAAAAACTAAATGCAAACTATATTCTGAGACTTTTTAGAATAAAGGCAGAAAATGTGTTTAACGAGCCAAAGACATATATGATTTTTTGGTAACCCTCAGGACTGAACCTCGTCTATGTGATTCCATAGCATGGGACACTGGACTACCAGGTTTCACCTTTCTCTAGAGCCAACTTTGTTTTTGTGGCCAAGAGAAATGAACTTAAAACTTCCATTCTGTATTTGATTGATTATAGGCTTATGTTATTTTATCCCCACTCAGTGGAGAGATGCAAGAGAAAACCCTTGCTGAGAAAACAACCAACCTGGAGAACAGCTGACCTTGTATGATTATAGGAATTAGGTAGGAATAGAGAGAGGTAGAAGATTTTACAGAGAGCATGGAATGTCTCTCTCTGGAACTGAGTTCTCAGCAGGATCCTGCAAGAATACTGTCTGGGTAGCTTTTCTTCCCTGAAATCTGGGTGGACCCAGAAGATACAGTACTATTTACCTTTTGTCAAGTGGCCACACATTAGTACTCAGGTTCAATAATCATGAAGAGTCGATAACTTGATTCTGCAATAGTCCTGGCCTAGGGGGCAGAAACAAATTGAACGCTTGGATCCTTAACCTCTACGTGGAGATCATATGACTGTTGGTTTGATCTTTAATTAACTATCACAGAAAGAGAGAGCTGATAAGGACCTCAGGGGACAACTCACACAGCCTTTTATTTTAGATAGATGAGCACACTGAGGCCCACAGAGGTTCCGTGGCTTGCCATGGCTGTGCTCTTATCACCAAACTAGGCTGCTAACAGTTCTCTGGTGTATGGGGCAGCTATGGTGTATTTTTTGTTTGTATGTTTGTTAATTTTATTTATTCATTCATTCATTCATACATTTATTTTGCTTTTTGGAAGGGGTAGAAAGTAAGGCAATTAGAGTTAAGTGACTTGCCCAAGGTTACACGGCCAGTAAGTGTTAAGTACCCAAGGCCAAATTTGAACTCAGGTCCTCCTGACTCCAGGGCCAGTGCTCTATTCACTGTGCCACATAGCCGCCCCTGCTGTGGTGTATTTTAAAAGAGTACCGAAATCATCCATGATTCTTCGTAAAATTTTACAGGCCAGTTCGTATTTTAACTTGGTTTAACCTTTGTCAGTTCTCTCTCTCTCTCTCTCTCTCTCTCTCTCTCTCTCTCTCTCTCTCTCTCTCTCTCTCTCTTTCCCTCTCTCTCTCAGGCAAACAAGTCATCTGTTTGTTGACTAAGGCAGTTTCTGGGGTCTGTTAATCTTCCTGCTATGACAATCAATTTACACTAGTTTAATTTCTGGATGAAATTATTGTAGTTAATGTTGATATCTTTTTGGTTCTCAAGTGGGAGAAGACACTATATAAAGGGGAATAGAAAACAGGGGTGGGGAACACCAGCAGTAATGTAGTCTTGGGGGGTGTTAAAGACAACACAGTTTCCAGGAGTAAGGATGGTCTCTTTCTGCTCTGCCTTTGTTAGAAGTCTTGTGTTCTATTCTAGACCCCATAGCTCAGGAGGGTCATTGATGAGCTGGACAGCATCCAGGGAAGGGCAACCAGGGTGGTGAATGGCACGGAGAACCCATTGAGCCTTATATAGTTAAAGTAACTGGAGGTATTTAGTCTGGAAAAAGAGGCAAGGAGGTGCATGAAAGCTGTGATCAAGTCTTTTGAGAATTGTCAGGTGAAGAGGGAGCTGACTTCTGTCTGGCTCCAAGAATGACATACGGAGCTGAAAAGAGTCGTGTGCTGGTTTGATGAACAAATGCATAAAAACATATTTATTAAGTTTCCACTTTGTGCTAATCACCAAACACACAAATCCAAAAGGGGTCCCAGACCCTCCCCTGAAACGACTTAGATTTGAACGGGAGGAGACACTGCCAGACAGCCTGGGGGCATTTTAGTTTAGAAGCTAGAGGGATGTTGAGTGGAGACCATTCAAGTCAAACATTTATACACTTGTTATGCGTCAGGTGCTGTGCCAAGCTCCGGGGGTTCAAAGAAAGGCAAAACCAACGCCCCAGACTGCCCTACTGAGCGTTGTAGAATGGAAGACAATATATAAGTAACTAAAGAGATACAGAGCGGATGGACGGCAACCTGACAGGGGAAGACACTGGTCGCTGAGAGGCCCCTGGAAGGGCTTCCTGCACAATGGGGTCTTGGAATGAGTCTTGACGTAAGCCAGGGAAATATGCAGGTGAAGGTGAGTGTTCAGGATTCATTGTAGCAGAGGGCTACAACATGTGGTTGGGTTAAGGGAAGAGTGAAGGCGATTAAGGCATAAAAAGATGAAGGTATGGAGAGATATGGGGCAGCAAGGTGGCACAGTGAATAATTGCCAGACCAGGAGTCAAGAAAACCTAAGTTCAAATGGCCTCAGACACTAACTGTGTGACCCTGGGCAAGTCACTTTATACTTTTTGCCCCAGGTTCCTCATCTATAAAATGAACTGGAGAAAGAAATGGCACATCACTCTAGTATCTTTTCCAAGAAAACCCCAGATATGATCATGAAAAGTTGGACACGACTGAAAATGACTGAACGACAGCACAGAAAGCTAGGAGGAGGACAAATTATGATGAGATTTAATGTGAAATTCTATTTGACCTTGGATGTAATAGGGAGCCATCAGAATTAACTGAGCAAGATTTGACCAAGTTGGACCTGCACTTGAGAAAAATCACCTTGGAAGCTAAGTGGAGGATGGATCGGAGCAGGGACAGATATGAAATGGGGAAATCAATCAGAAAGTTCCTGCAAAAGGGGGGAGGGCTCTGGTGTGAAATCAGAGCGCTTGGATTCAGATCTCATCTCTGTGTTTACAGCCTAGTTCTTCAACTCTTCATGGGACTGTTTCCTCCACTATGAACCGAGGGTGTTTGGTGGTTTTTTTGAATTTCTTTCAGCTACAGATGTATGACTTGGTATTCCTGAGGCAGGATTCTCCTCCCGAGTGGTGCCCCTCTCCCATCCAGCACAAAGGTCATTCTCTATAGACCTTGACCAAAGCCCAAGGACCAGGGACTGAGGTAGAAGATCTCTTTAGGAAGCTGTCCTTCAGAGCAGGGCTGTCAAGCTCAAATAAAAATGGGTTAGAAAACCATATAGTACAAATATTTATGTTCTATTGTATTTTTATTCTGATAAGTTGTATCAGCAATGCAGTATTCAAAATGCCTACAGTAACTATAAGTATACTGATATGGTTATTAATCACAAAATGTAACAGGTTCTCTACATAAGAAATATAGCTAGAGCATTCATTTAAATACCAGAAAACTGAGTCCCAAAACAAGAAAGTCAAAGCCAACACAGTAGTTATTAAGTTGGCACATGTAGTTAAAGTAGTAAACACCCACATTCTCAAGCCTTCAAAACAGGACAGGCTACCTCAGGCAAAGATTCTCCTCTCCTCACTCACACAACTGCTCAGTGTCCAGACACCTTGCTCCCAGCAGCTCCAGCCCCCCACAGTTCCTGTCCCTGGCAGTCCTCAGCAGGAGTCCTTAGCAGAGATTCTGGCAGACTCAAAGAAAAAGGAGTTCATGCCGCAACCCGCAACCGCAGACACTGCTTCTGCCGCCACTTCCAGTCAGCACCGCACGGCGCTTTCTCTTGCTCCACCCCTTCCTGCTATGTCAGCAAGCTCAAGGGGCATGGAAGATCTTCAAATCCCAGTATCGTTACATAAGTATTTTCCAGTTCCATTTTCATCTGGTTTGGGCTGCCCTGGCCCTCCAGCCAGTATTGGACCCTCTGTGCTATGGCACTGTTTTCCTCATCTATTAA
>CM053583.1:13708827-13722155 GCA_028627135.1 Pseudochirops cupreus | reverse complement strand
ATCCAATCCAGACAACATGTGGAGAGATAGAAGATTTGGAATTGGGAGGAACATCAAGGGTCATCTAGTTCAACTCCCTTATTTTACAGAGGAAGGAACATTGAGGTCCAGGGAGGTTGTGACTTGTCCAAGATTACACAAATAAGAAGCAGTGGAGAGCTGAGATTCAAATGCAGATTCTCTGGCCCAAATCCAGTTTAATAAAGAAAAAGTTTTCCCTAGTACCTGAGAGCTGAGTAAAGGAAGTGTTATCTGCTACTAGATGGCTTTCTTCTTCTATACTGGGTTGGCCTCAACACAGACAAGTTTACGTGCTTTGTGTCAGAGAATCTGGAATCCTGACGGGGCAGGACAGACTTACTGGGCACTGGCAGGGCCACGAGTCAGGATGGGAGAAAGTCGTCACAGGTCACAGAGATGGTGTGGAACTGGGAAGAGTCCAGAATCAGCCAGGCAGGTGTTGTCACGGTTATCAGAACTTGGACCAATGCGGGTCACAGTAGCTGAACAGCGCCAGGGCAAGTGGGCTGTAAGGTTGGCAGGGAGTCTGAAATTGAATGCAATAGCAGAGCCAAGAAAGGTCAAGTGAGAGACAAGGGAAGCCAACTGGTTTCAGGCAGGTTGAGAAAGGAAGGCTGGTTGGTCATGGCATTAAGAAGAATTCCAAGGACCATCAGCAGTTTCCCACTTGAGAACAAGGTCTTTTTCCCCACCTTGGATAGCTCAGAGTCACCTAGTAGAATCCATTGTTAGATTTGAACCCTAAGCCTTAAAGGACTTTGGAGGCTAGGATCCTCATCTGGGGAGACACACGGAGACACAAAGATAAACAGGAAAGAGACAGAGAGACAGAAGACCAGAGAAATATGGAGACACAGAACCAGAGACACAGAAACAGACAGAGATAAAGAGAGACCCCAACAGAGAGAGCTAGTATAACAGCGAGAGGGCTGACTCAGAAATCAGAGGACCTGGTTTGGATTTCATCTCTACTGCTTATCCTTCACATGACCTTGGGGAGGCTACTTCACCTCTCTGGGCCTCCCTGCTACAAGGGAAAAATTAAATTAATATCACTTCAGATTTTTAAAAAAGGATGGCATCTATATTAGCGAAATAGCTAAGGCTTAAACATTTAACTTTTCATGCTTTAATTTTTCATTTTAATTATATTTATTACATTAATTTTAATGTTTCTACTAGCAGATGCACAAAATGACCCCAATTCCTGCTCTTAAACACAACAAATTAACAGTGAGAAATGAGGTCAAAACCCTAAAGGCTTTTTTTTTCTAGAACTTTCAGAAAGTTGAGTGTGAAAGTAAAAAATATTCTCCATTTTAAGGATCTTAAAAATTACAGGACTTGTAATTTCATCAAAGTCATAATGAAATGTTCTGCATAGGACAACAGACATCAGGCAGCTAGATGGTACAATGCATAGAGCCTAGAGTCAGGAAGATGAGTTCAGATTAGGCTTAAACGTTCCCTAGCTGTGTGACCCTGGGCATGTCACTCGACCCTATTTGCCTCATTTTCCTCATCCGCAAAATGATCTGGAGAAGGAAATGGCTAACCACTCCAGTGTCTTTGCCAAGAAAACCCCAAATGGGGCCACAAAGAGTCGGATGTGACTGAAATGCTGCTAAACAACAACAAAAATCACAAGACCACTGAATGTCATGGGCATTAGTAACAGATTAAAAAAAACAAGTCTATGGTTAAATAAGTAAAGTATTTAGCTGGATATTCAGTGAGTCCAAGATTGTAAACCACTCTTACCTACAGAAAATTCTAATGACAGTATTTGGAGTGGGAACTCTTGTTGGCGCATCATCTGTTGTTTAAAAGTGTGAAATTAATATAGAGATTTGTGAGAGATTGGGCCAGACTATTTTATTTACAAAAATGGCACAAAAGTGAATTCAACAGTCCATGCATCTGCATATTTCACATCTTCAAAAGCAAAAGTATTCTAACTACAGAACCAAAAAAAGAAAAAAAAAAGCCAACTTCAACAGGCAGCTAAGTACAAACTTCACAAGAGGTTACATCAGAATGGGCAAATACTGCCTGAGTCAAATTCTGGTCTTTAAGCTGAAAAGGTTTAGGGCCATTCAAACTTGAGAGCAGAGATAGATATCTTTCAGAATTCCACTGTGTGTATGTGTGTTTTCATTTTAATACATGATCTAATAACTTTTGGTCTTCAGTCTCTGTAATACAAAACCAGACAGAAAAAAAGGTAACACAATAGATGATGCTAAATAACACAAATAAAGGTATAATTGAGATGAATAAAGAAAGCCAAAACAGTGAAATTAACAAAACTCGCTTGTTGCTTGCTGGAACCACTCTACCCTAAGAAATAGGCAATATATACATTTATTTTCATGTAGATTATTTTACATTGCTTTAGCACATGTTCTTATCGTCGGTGCATTATTCAGTTAGTCCAAAGTACTACAAATTTATCCTTTTATAAAAAATTTAATTTAATATTTTTGCTACATTTCAAATTCTGAATTGTCTCCCTCCCTCTCCACACTGCACTAGAGGTTACCACTTGACGCATATTTATAAATATATGTAAAACAACACCATGCTTACTTCTATTTCTCTCGTTCATAGGTCCTTTTTAGTTGATTTGAGTATTCATGTTGCTTGGAATAAGTTGGTTGCTCACAATCATTCTTTGTATGCATTTTTAAAAATTTAGACTTGAATATTAAAACTTAAATGCATAGCAATAAAAGAAAAAGGAACATGTTATAAACTTATATATTAAACTTAAATAGAAAAGAAGAAAAGAAAAAATGTCATGTACACAGAACTATAAGAGAGGATTCAAAATATATAGCAATAAATTCCCATTTCAACAAAGTCTATAAATTAAATACTACATGTTATGTTGAAAGCTGTCTTTTCTTTGCTTTCTTGTAGGTTTTCTTTTGTTCTCTTTTTACTTTGTGCCCCCCACCCCGCCCTCTTTTTCTCTCTCCTCCCCACCCAGGCTACAATTCAGCATAGATATATTTATTTAAGGGTATATACATACACACACACACACATACATACATATCTACATACATATAGAAATTACATGTACTTTTCCTAAGAGATCTTACTCCTAATCTTGATTTTTTATATTTGTGCCTTTCTCTTATTTCTTATCCCTCCTGACTCCTCTACTTTACTTCTACCTGAAACCTTGCCCTCTTGTTTACTTTTACCTACCCCCTGTCCTCCAGGATCCCTCCCTTATTCTCCTGTTCCCATAAATTTAAACATCCTTTAGCACACCCCTTTGACCTATTCCCTCACCCTTCCCTCTAAAGATCTTTCCCTTATCCTCTCCCCCTTCCCTGTCCCCTTAGCATTGAATTTCTTTCAAAATTTAGAAGACTTTTATACACTTCTAGATGTATATATATTGTTCCCTCTTGAACCCATTTCTGATGAAAGCAAGTTTCCAGAACTACCAGTCTTCCTCCCCATCTAATTCCTGTGTCATTTCTTCCTCACACACCTCATTTATATAAAATAATTACTCTTTTTAGCTGCTTCTAAACAATTTTACTTTTTAAAGTCAAATAATACTTGTCAACTCCAATCTTTCTTATCAAATACCCAATTACTAATCACAATCTTAGGCATACACGGTCTGTCCTCACTAAGTCCC
This sequence comes from Pseudochirops cupreus, assembly GCA_028627135.1. NCBI lineage: Eukaryota > Metazoa > Chordata > Mammalia > Diprotodontia > Pseudocheiridae > Pseudochirops > Pseudochirops cupreus. Next base: position 13,718,473 of record CM053583.1, on the reverse strand, counting down.
TTGTAATTAGTCTTTGGTGCATACCTTGTATTTCTGTTGGCTCTTGTATGTCAAATCTGCTAAGTTCAGGTTTTGTTTTGTTTTTTTAACAAATTTCTGAAAGTCTGAAAATTCATTAAAGATCCATTTTTTTTCCCCATTCAAGATTATGCTTGGTTTTGACGGGTGTGAGATTTTCAGGAGGGAGCCCAGTTCTTTCGCTCTTCCATATATAGTTTTCCAGGACCTGTGGTCTTTTAGTTTTGCCACTGCTAGGCCTTGTGTGATTCTAATTGTGGTACCACCATATGTAAATTGTTTTTTCTTGTTGCTTGAAATGTTGTATCCTTGAGCTGGGAGTTTTCGAATTTGACTGTGATATCCCTGTGAATTTTCCTCATGGGGCCTCTTTCAAAGAGGCGGTGATGGGTGAATTTTTTTCTATTTCTACTTTCCCCACTTGTTCCCATGCTTCAGGACAATCTTCTTTTAGTTATTTCTTATATTATCGAATCAAGATTCTTTTTTTGATTATGATTTTCAGGTAGTCCAAATATTCTTTTTTTTGTTTGTTTGTTTGTTTTTGGTTTTTTGGTTTTTTAAAATTTTTTTTATTTACTTATTTACTTTTAATTTACAAGATTCAGTTCCACAATCCCTTGAGTTTCAGATTTTCTCCCCTCCCCTCCCCCCCCCCATGGTGGCGTGCAATCATGTATAGGATCTGCAAATACTTTCTCATTGTACAATAGTTTGGTTATATAGAAGGGTTGTAACCAATGAGTGATCACTGGGGAAAAAAAGCAAAACCAGACATGAAAGAGAACGACAGCATGTTTTGCTTCAGTCTCCATTTAAACTATAGTCTGTCTATATTTTTCTCTGAGTTTAGGTATCTCCTTCCATCCTGATAGTCCAAATATTCTTAAGTTTTCTCTTCTCAATCTGTTCTCCAGATTCGTTGCTTTTCTTATGAGATGTTTCACATTCTCTTCTATTTTTTTCATTCTTTATATTTTGTTGTATTATTTCTTAGTCTCTTATGACTTCACCGGCTTTCCCTTGCCTAATTCTGGTTTTCAAGGAGTCATTTTCTTCCTTAAGATTCTGGATCTCTTTTCCTAATTGGTTGACTTTCTTTTCATAATCTTCTTGTTTTTTTCTTGGATTTTTTTTTTAAGTTTTTCCTCAGTCTCTCTCATTTGATTTTTAAAGTCTTTTTTTTTTAAGTTCTTCCATGAATTCTTTTCAGGCAAGTGACCATTTGGCATTACGCTTTAGGGCAGAAGAGGGTTTCTTAGCTTCACTATCCTCTGAAGACAAACCTCAATCTTCCCTATTTCTATAGTAACTTTGTGTGGTTGAATTCTTTCTCCTTTGCGTATTTTTTTGGTTTTGGTGGCAATAACTTAATTTTTGTAATCACCTCTGACACTGAGGTATGGGGGATGGTGCCTCTGGCATCAGATCCTAGTTTTCCTCTCTGACCTTGAATCCAAATCAAGACCTCTACCCCACTATAAGTGCCCACAGTCAGTGGTATCCCTACCCTACTGCTTCTACATTCACTGGGAATGTTCCTGGTGGAAACTCTGGTTCCTTCTCAGATTGCACGTTCCAGCCCCCACACATACACACATCTCCAAAACACAGCTGTGTCTGGCCTTCCTTGTCAGGAGAGGTTCTCTCGATCTTCCCCAGCTTAGATACCGAGTTCCCCTAGCTGTCCTGAAGGTAAAAGTTCCTGGGACTGGGACCAAGGCTCCTTCCCAACCCAGCTAAACCCAAGGCTTAATGCTTGTGTTTAAGTGGTCCCTAGCCTGGAGGTTTTTACTCTTAATGGGGACCAAATCTTGTCCCGGGATTTTTTTCAGATTTTCTCCAATTGTCCCAGGAAGACCTCTGTTCTATCCCTTCTCTTGTTTGTTTTTACTACTCCATGTTTGCCTTGAGGTGCTGTTTTATTTCTTTTGAGAAGGAAAATCTTGAGAGCTTGGAATTTTCTGATCTACTACACCATCTTCCCAGACTTGTCTTCCCCACAATTATTCTTTGAACAATATTGCTGTTACTGTACACAACATTCTCTCGATTCTACTTATTTCATTTTTCATTATTTCATGCAAATCTTTCCATGTTTTAAAAAAATTAATCATCTAATCACTTCTTACAGAATGGTAGTATTCCGTCACAATTAGATACCACAACCTGTTCAGCCATTCCCCAATTGATGGGCATCCCTTCAATTTCCAGTTCTTTACCACCATAAAGATAGTTGCTGTACATATTTTAGAATATTTTTTTTCCTTTTTCCCTAATCACCTTGAGAAACAGATATAATAATGGTATTCTGGGTCAAAGGGCACATACAGTTTTATAACTCTTTGGACATAATTCCAAATTGTTCTCCAAGATGATTGGATCAGTTCAGAGTTCCACCAACAATGTATTAACGTCCCATTTTTTCCACATCCTCTCCAACATTTGTACAAAAATCTTTAATGAAATCAAAATTGTCCATTTTACATCTCACAACATTATCTCTTGTTTATTCATAAATTCTTCTATCCATAATTCTAATATGTAATGGCTATTGTAGTCAATGTGATAGTGTGAAATATCTCAAAGTTGTTTTAATTTGCAAATATTTATATAATCAATAATGATTTAGAACATTTTTTTCATAAGACTACATAAAGTTTTTATTTCTTCATTAACAAGCTGCCTATTCATATACTGTGGTCATTTATCATTTGAAGAATTTGACAAATTTGACAAAGTTCTCTATGTATTTGAGATATGAGACTTGTATCCAAGAAACTATAACATTTCCGCACAGTTTTCTGCTTTCCTTCTAATTTTGGCTACATTGACTTTATTTGTACAAAATCTTTTAATTTAATGTAATTAAAATTATCCATTCTACATCTCACAATACTCTCTATCTCTTGTTTATTCATAAATTTTTTTCCAATTCGTAAGTCTGATAGGTAATATGTTCCATATTCTTATAATTTTCTTATCATATCACCCTTTATATCCAGGCCATGTATCCATTTTGACCTTATCTTGGTCAATGGTATAAGATATTGGTCTACACAAAATTTCTGCCAAACTGCTTTCCAGTTTTCCCAACAATTTTTTAAAACAGATAGTGTATTCTTATCCACAAAGCTTAAATCTTTACCTTTGTCAAACAAAATAACTGTAATCATTTACTACTGTGTACAGTCTATCTATTCTGTTCCATTGATTAACCTTTCTATTTCTTAGCCAATACCAGATAGTTTTGATACTTCCTTATAATACAGTTTATGATCTCGTACTGCTAAACCTTCTTCCTTTACATTTTTTCCACTAATTCCTTTTGTTTATTTATTTCCTCCTATTAATGTTTATGTGTTCTAAAATAATTTGCAAGTTCCACTTTTCCTTCTGAAATTTCAGTATTTTATACCTTTATAACCCATATGCTCATTTTAATCTGATCTCTTCTAATTTGAGCACCCTCTATTAGGTGTGCATACACTTAATTTATTCCTATATCTATCTTTTAAAATACATATTCTTATTTAGTTCTATCTTCAGTAATTTTTTCTCTAACTTACTATAGCCTTATTATACAATTTGAACTTATTTTCACTAACCAATTGATTTCAACATGTTTTACTTCATTTCTAATTTACCTAAACAATTGATTTAAACTGTAGTAGTACCATTACATTTCACTTGGCCTTTGATTGCTTTCTGATTTCAAAACAGGTTTTCTTTTTCTGGGACACTGAGAATCGCCTTTGATCTGAGATCTCTAATCAGGACTTGCTTGGTGCCCTCAGGTTGGTCGTTTAAAAGCAGTAAACAACAGAAGGGTAAATTGCCTCCCATGATTCATAATCGAAAGGGGGGAGACAGTAATTTAGTAACAATACAAAATTGATTTAGTCTCATTTGCCAATTGGGTTCATGCATTTAAAGTGCACTTTGTATTTAGAACAAGTCACTAAGAGGTAGAAGAGCCAGTTAAAATTCCATTCCTCTAGACTTTTTGCCAAAGTATAATCATAGGAAAAAAAAACGGAGAATAATGAATTTGGCAATATCTGTAGTTCATTTGTTCTAAGATGATTTGGAGAGATTGTTCAGTAAATTTCATAACTTTCTAAATAAGCAAAAGTTCCATGTTTTGGCCAAAACAATCCCCTAAAGTTTACACAATTTGATAGCTCTTTCTTTAGTCACCCCCAGAAAGGGAATCCACCCCTTGTCCCAGTGGGGATCCTGTAGGATGCATTTTTCCTCTTATGCCTGACTCCATCTCTCCTGGGGGCATCCCCAAACAGGAGTGGTGCTCCTCAGAGGAACTTCCGAGAGAATTGGTTTATCCCATCTGAGAAATTCCCCACTGAAGATGTTAGAGATGCCACCTCCTCCCCCCACTGTGATTATGGATCATGGAAGGCAATCTGCTATCCACCTGAGATCTGCCTACATGGAATTTTTCTCCTACAGCTAACTGTGATATTCAGGAATTCATTTTGGTGAATTGTCCAAAACTTCCAATTTTTAATTTCTGGGTCTAAGCTGTAGGGTCCTTAGACTGGTCTACTAGGGCCCAAAGGTTCTCTGTAAGTGATTATTCAGAAAAATTTACACCAGCTTTCCTTTAAAACTTCCTAAGAATTTAGCTTTGATTGTCAGTAACTAACTTAATCCTAAAAATACAAGTGGTGGCCTTTCTCACTAAATGAAAGGGAGACTTCTTTCCTCATCTCTGTAAAACTCAAATGAGCTTTCTTCTCAGGTCAGAAAAGGGTGGGATTATTCCTAGGGTGGTCAAATGCCTTGAAGGTTCCCTGAGTTCCCCCACAATCAGTTTGAAAGATTGTTCTATTAATTGCAAAAATAGTTTAATTGCTCCTTGTCAAAAGAATTTAAAGGCAAAACAAAAAATCTGTTTTAATCCTGCCACCTGGAAGTTTCAAAATTGGCTAGGTGCTAGCTGACTGAAAAATGAAGAGCTAGTAATTCCACTACTGAATCTCTAACAAAATGAAAATAAAGAAAAAGGAGAAAAAAGAAAAAAAAAGCAGCATATGTTTAAAAAGTTAAAGTTGTGACCATATAATTTTTATAAAAATAGAATTTGAGTGCTCTGGAGCTTAAAAATTTAGACATATTAACCACAAATTTAAACAGTTTCTCTTAACCCCATCAGGGACCCTTCTTAAAGAAAATGAATTTAGGGTAAATCAAGGCAGACTAACCAATCTTCAGTTTAGAGAGACTTACCTTAGGCTCAGAGAATTTGAGTGCAGACAGTGAGAGGAATCCAACCTCCCAGGGCTGGAGCCCATGGGGAGCCATTGGCAAAAATTCAACCTGGTTTGCGCTTCCTTTTTGGGTCACTCTCAGGGGCCAGCCTAAAGAGGTTGAGGCTCACCCATTGTTGTCCCATCTTGGGGTGCCAATAATGTGGGGATTAAAATTGCCCAAACTACGAGAAAAATCACTGAGGCAGAGCTCTGAGCCAATGGCACTTTGTTAAAGGGTCCATTGGCTCCTCTAACGAAGACGGCCTTAGATCTTTCTCATTGTCTGAGATGCCCCCTTCATCCAAGGGTTTTTGTTATTTGTGTCTGTGTGTATGTATGTATATACATACATACATACACACACACACACACACACACACGCATATGGTTCTTATAGGGTTTGATACCCAAATATGCAAAAGAGACATGACAAAATATAGAATCTCATTGGTTGATAGACCTTGCTCTTGAGGGCCAAAAATGATGTATGAGCCGGGATGGGGGACACAGGTTGGGTGAAGCATGGGACACCTCCATTGACTAAATGGTCATAAGATGGTCACCTGCTCATGTTGGACAAGAGAAAATGGTTCAGAGGTATAAAAATAAGTTGGGAGGCTTTTCAAAGCGTCAAGATATCCCACCCATGCTGGGTTTGGACATGGAATTTGACTAAAACAGGATGGAGCTATCTGGTGGTTGTGCAAGTGTGTTTCATAACTGGTACACAAGTAGTGAACGTTACATTAAAGTTTAAGGCCTACTGTAAGAACCTATCCCATCTAATTATCCCTAAGTCAGAATATGTTGGTCCTCTCTCCTGCTCCTAGCCTTTCTCCTGCAGTTGTCAGGCCACAAACACCACATCTTCCAGGTGAAGGATTAAGGAGGACTCTGGAAAGAATCTTGCCAGCAGTGACTAAGAGAGAACCCCATGACTGTCCTAGCATAATCTATTTCCTTCACTTTTATAAAAGATGGATAATGGAGGAACCCCAGGGAGAAAAATTCCTCTTGCCACATAATCCAGAAAATTTCAGTCAGTTTTTGTATGAGCAGTGGAGCCTCCACTTTGTAAATCTCAGCTGTATCAACTCTGCCTATAACTTGTTATACAATTTTGGTCAAGCTCTCTATCACTTTTACTTTCTCCACCTATAAAATCAAAGAATTGGACACATGTGACCAATCAGTTCCTTGCCAGCTCTTATTATCTCTGAATCTATAAGATAAAATGTGATCTGGTCAATGGAGTTCCTGGAGTTCTCCACAAGAGAGTCCTGCTATCCCAGAAACCTAGTTAAGATAGCTTTGTCTTTCCCATAGGGTCAAGATCACGGGCCTAGGGCCAAGTCCACAAACTCCCACATCTTCATACTTAGAGTAAAGCATTAGATAGCTGTAAGGATCGAGTCTATTTGGGGTGAACTTCATTCAGATCATTAGCTAAAGCAGATCAATTTAATATAATTTACTTTAGCTCCAAAAATATTTATTAAGCACTTGATACATGCTGCCTGGCAAAGCACAGGATACGAAGTTTATCGTCACTGTCATCAGCAGCATTAATGAGCATTTATTAAGTGTTTACTATGTGCTGGGAACTGTACTAAATATTAGGGAAACAAAGCCAGGCACAAAGTGTACTGGCCTTCGAGGTGCTCATATGGATTCACAAAGAGTTGGACATGACTGAACAACAATGTAATAGGAGAGATGATCCACATATAGAAATAACTGTAGTTGGAATATGGTGAACACAGAAGAGAAATGACAGACTGCTTTGAGAAATTCAAGAAAAGAGATACTGAATTTCAATAACTCCAATACCCCAGGTCCCATCTTGGTCTTAGAAGATAGAAAATACAGAACAGCTCTTTCCTTTCTGTAGAGTGGGAGTGCCTATGATTGTAGAAGGCTGTTTATGTGGGCTGTATTTGGCCAACGACCCTTCTGAAAGTGGCCTGAACCAGATTAAAATGTAGTTTCTTCCTGGTTTCAATTCATTGGTGTATTACTAAAAATGAATAAACAAAACATATAAGTAAACATAGGTGGTTTCCTAAGTCAATATGCAGCCGGCAGGGATCCTTACGGGCAGTTCAGTTGGTCTTATTTCTATTTGAATTTGTCCTCACCACTGTACACACTGCCAACTTTGTTCATTTATTGGCAAGTTTGGCCTATTTAGTTTTCTTTGATAGGAGGAAGGGTTTAATTGAGTTAGTGTATATGAGAAAATAACTATGATATAACAGAAAAACCAAAAGAAGCATCAACAAAACTTTTAAAAATCTAATTTGACTTTTAAATTTTAATTCTTTCCTTTAATGCAAGGAAAAAAATACAGGTTCATGATTTTCTGGTCCTGAGTGTTCCTTTTCCTAATGCATATTATGTTCCTTCTAAGCTTTAGTAGATGGTCGTGATGAATTGCTGAAGCCAAAAAAAAAGAAAATCATTACCCATTAGCCAACATCCTAGCACCATCTTCCTGCCAAGCCACCTTGGGCCACTGCACCCTCCCCATTCCAGCATTAACTCCCACCTTGGAGCTGCGCAGTTGGGTTAGAGGTCGCCATATGTAGCCCACCCCTGCCATGAGACCACAGCATTTTATTGAGGTGTGTATGAATATTGTTCCCCCACACACATACCCTCATTGGTCATCTTGCTTTCAGAAAAGGAATAAAATCAATACTACCATCACTTCTGGAATGGACCTGTCATTCCATTGACCTGTGTTTTCCACTCATCATAACTGTGACTTTTCCCTTCTGTGGCCACCAATAACATATGCATGATTTCTCCCTATTAGAAAGTAAAGTCCTGGGGGTGGAGCCACAACGACAGAGTAAAAGCAAGAACTTGTCTGAGCTCCTGGTCCAACTACCTCCAATACTGGTAAAAAAAATTACTGTAAACAAATTTTAGAGCTACAGAACCCACAAAGTGACAGAGAGAAACAAATCTCCTGCTGAAGACAGCCTGGCAGGCCTACAAGAAGGGTCTCTCGCACTGAGCTAGGAATTGAGCAGAGTCCCACATGAACATGTGCCCAGACCTGGTGACTCTTAGCAGAGGACTTCAAAGAGAGTGAATCATTGGCAGCTGTGGCAGTTTCCAGACTTCTCAACCCATGAAAGCCAAAGAAAAAGTGAAAGATCAGTAGGGAACTCTGTTGGAACTGGAGAAGAGTGTGGTCTGGACCCTGCCCCCAGGGCAAGAAGTACAGGAGGCACTGGCAGCTGCAGCTGCTGCCTAGTGGCTGCCTCTAGAGGTCCTGCCCTGCAGATCATAGGGGATCCAAGGGATCATTTAGAGGGTAATTGCTCTTGATTTGACTTGCTTGGATCTGGGTTGCAGTCTTGGATGGTGGTCCTGGAGTGAAGAACGCCAATGTGACAGAGCTTGTGGTGGCTGTAGAGAGGGTGCCCTCCTCATAGCTCTGACAACTGTGAAAACCCTAGCAATCTGGGACACAGCTCTCTCCACTCTGGAAGCAGAATTCTACCACAGCAAAGAGTTCAAAAGCCAAGTAATTGGCTGGCAAGATGAGCAAACAGAGGAAGCACAATCAGACTATAGAATCCTTTTTGGGGACAAAGAGGATCAAAATATGGCATCAGAAGAAGACAACTCTTGCATCAAAAGCTTCCAAGAAAAATATGAACTGGTTACAGGCCATGGAGGAGCTCAAGAGGGATTGTAAAAATCAAGTAAGAGAAGTAGAGAAAAATTGGGAAGAGAAATGAGAATGATGCAAGAAAATCATGAAAAGAGAGTCAACAACCTGACTGAAGAAAATAACACCTTAAAAAAACAGACTAACTCAAATGGCAAAAGAAGCCCAAAAAGCCAATGAGAAGAAGAATTCCTTAAAAAGTCAAATTGGCCAGACGGAAAAGAAATTTCAAAAGCTCACTGAAGAGAATAATTCCTTCAGAATTAGATTGGAGCAAATGAAAGCTAATGACTTTATGAGAAATCAAGATACTATTAAACAGATCCAAACAAATGAAAAAATAGAAAGCAATGTGAAATATCTCATTGGAAAAACCACTGACATGAAAAATAGACCCAGGAGAGAGAATTTAAAAATTATTGGACTACTTGAAAGCCGTGATCAAAAATAGAGCCTAGAAACCATCCTTCAAGAAATTCTTAAAGAAAAATGCCCTGATATTCTAGAACCAGAGGGCAAAATAGAAATGTGAAGAACTCACCACTGACCTCTTGAAATAGATCCCAAAAAGGAAACTCCTAGGAATGTCATAACCAAATTCCAGAGTTTCCAGGTCAAGGAGGAAATATTACAAGCTGTCAGGAAGAAACAATTTTAGTATTGTGGAAAT
>CM053583.1:13690936-13708327 GCA_028627135.1 Pseudochirops cupreus | reverse complement strand
CCCAAGGCTGTAAGAAATGAGCAGAGTAAAACAAAAATAAATCCATCCAATGACCATGGTCAATGTCTGTCTCTTTCTATGCCTTGTGTCCATTGTTTTTCTGGAAGGAGGTGGGGAACATCTTACACCATGCCTGAGAGGAAGAATTTGAACTTCTATTGATATCTTGTTGTTAATATCACTTTCATTTTAAAATATATCCATTTGTCCTCCTACCCAGAGAATCACGCCTTGTAAGAAAACATTTTTTAAATGAAGAATTTGTTTGAAGCAACAAAATAAAACTAATCAACACTTAACCAAGTTTGGCAGAACAACTAGGTCAAATTCATGCAAATGAATGAATCCCCTTAAGTGGTTGCCTTATTATTGTTTCCATCCCAGTGGAAATATGCAGAGGGAATGCGAATAATTTTACCACTCAGAGGGATTTATTGTTCACACTGTTGTTCCACACCCAGTCTCTCAAGTCTGTGAAGAAGGGAGAGAAGGAGGTCAAAGGAAGGTCACATTGAACACTCAAAAAACCCCTGATGTCTTTAGCTTTTACATCAGAGTCAATTCCAGATATACTTTACCACAAAACAGTGATACAAAAATAATAACTACACTGACCAAATCTGAAAGTGCGTTCTGCCCTACTTGACAGATTAATAATAATAATAATAATAAGGAAAGGGAAAAGAAAGAAAGAGAAAGAGAAAGAAGTGAAAGAGTGAAAGAAAGGAAGGAAGAGAGAGAGAACTAGAGAGAAAGAGAGAGAGAGAGAAAGGAGTGAGAAAGGAAGGAAGGAAGGAAGGAAGGAAGAAAGAAAGAAAGAGAAAAAGAGAGAGAGAAAAAGAGAGAGAGAGAAAGAGAGAGAGTGAAAGAAAGAAAGGAAGAAAGAAAGAAAGGAAAGAAGGAAGGAAGAAGAGAGGAAAGAAGGAAAGAAAGAACAATAGCTAACATAGCTGTTAAAGCACTTTAAGGTTGCAAAGCACTTTGTCTCAAAAATCTTGATGTGATTTTAAGCTACACTAGAAAACAAATGTTTCTTCTTAAATCCTTGAAGGGTTGTTGAGGAAGACAGTGCTGTCCTTGGGTACACCTCATTTGGGCTTCTTGTTGCTTCAAATAAATACAATTGTTATCGATACACACACCAGCTTTCACAGCTTAACCCCGTATTATCTCATCTGATCCTTAGAATAACTCTTGGAGGTGGATGCTGTTATTATCTTCATTTTACATAAGAAGAAACTGAGGCTGGAAGAAGTTAAATAACGTTCCAGATCCCCATCACCAGTGAGTGTGTGGGACGGACTTTGAGCTTCTTGACTCCTAGCCCAGCCCTTCATCTACTATTGCCCAGCTGCTCTAAAAACACACATAAAGATGAAGCTAAATAAAGGTTAAATACCAAGTAGTTTGGGAGAGATGCCAGAAGACAGGCAGAAATCATAAGCATAGAACAAATGTTTCTGAGGTTACAGAGCCACAGAGCGTCACAGCCGGGAGGGCCATTAGACCCTAGGCTATTGGAACGTGGAGAGACATTCAGAACATAGAGGCAAACATTAAAATCAAAAAGAAATTAAGAATGTCAAAGATGTAGGGGAGCTTAAACTGCAGGACATAGAGTGACAGATTTATTTGAGCTCCTGGAATATAGACTATAGAACGGCAGAGGTTCAAGGAACCAAAAACATTGGAGTATCTTAGAACATAGAACATAGACTGTCAGAGTTGGAAAATCACAGAAATTCAGAGATGGAAAGAACCTTAAAACCAAGAACATTAGAATTTATAGGTACCCCAGAATACCTTCAACTTTCAAACTAGGAGGAAACTTTGAACATGAACGAGAGAATTTCAGAACTGAAAAGTGTCAACATTGAACAGCTATATCTAGAAAGTGCCTTTGAATATAGACTATAGAACATAGAATGCTATAAATGGAAAGGTACTTGGACCTAGAACATTAGAACTTGAAGGAATCTTAGAAGATAGGATATCAGTTAGAAGGGACCCCAGAACCTAGAATTCAGAATGTAAGAGCTGGAAAGGCCATTAAAACATAGGACACAGAATATAGGAATAGAATCCCAAGAAAGTCAGGTAGATAGTAACATATAAACTAATTACCTTTGGTTAATTCAAAACCCTAGGATCAGATGAACTAAATCCTAAAGTATGATACTGAAAGAGCTGACTGATGTTATTTGCTGAGCCCCTGTGAGTGATACGTGGAAGATTACGGAAAACAGGGAAGATTATGAGAAGCAGAAAGGAAAATTCTGTTCTTATTTAAAAAGTACAGGAAGAAGAGTGGAAGAAAATGGAGTGTGCAGCCTCGTGGCCCAGTGAGTTCCTTCACCTTCAGTGATTCACCATGTTCTTGAAAAAGCATCATAAAAGGGATAACTAGTGAACACTTAGAAATGAAAGCAGTGATTAGTAGAGGTCAGTTTGACTCCATCCACAATAGTTCATACCACACTAACTTCCCTGCCTTTTTGGACAGCATTACTAGACTGGTAGATTAAGGGAACTGTTGGCCATTACAGCTTACCTAGATTTTAGCAAGATATTTGACATAGCCTCTCATGCTACTCTGATATACAACAGTTAATTGGATCCAGATCCATATCTTAAAAGTAGTCATTAAAGTTTTGATGTCACTGTGAAAGAGGTCTCTGGTGGAATATTCCAGGGAATTTCCTTTGGTCCTTTGTTGTTTAACATTTTCTCAAAGGCTCACATAAAAGAAGAGATAGGAACTCAACCAACTGACTGATAATACCAAATTATAAACAGCAACCAATATGGGTGATATAAGAAGGAATCTAAAAGTCCTTGACAGGTTAGAGGATTAGGTGGAATTTATTGCCTTCAAATCCAATTGGGATGAATGCAAAGCCTTAGATTTGGGTTCAAAAAATCAACTTTACAGAACAAAATGGAAAAGACTCGGCTAAAAAAAGTTATTGAAATTTAGTAGATTATCGGCACAATATAAATCAGCAGTCAGATATGGTTGTCAAAAGAAACCTCTAAGAGTGCAGATTACATTAAAAGAGTCATTGTGTTCAGAAAGAGAGAAGTGATACGTTGGAAGGCCATGTTGAAGTCTAGGCACCACATTGCCCTGTAGTACATTTTACTGTTCTCCCTGCCTGACCTTCTTGTGTCTTGAATTTTTGTCTTCCCCTTGCACAGTGATTTTAATGATTCTTGAACAAGAGAGGGTGATTGCTCCCTTCTCTTCGGTGGGTGTCTTTGGTGAGTTCTTGCTAATGGGACAGCAGTCTTGTGATAGAATGCATCCTTGTGATAGCACTCTTATGATGCAGTGTCTATGGCTGATTTCTTCTCTTCCTTCTGCTGTCCTTGAGATCTGGTCATATTGATCCTCTAGGTTGGGAGGCCAGAGGAAGCCAGGGTCTAAAGGTCATGCCATATGAGAATTATTAGAAGGGACTGGGAATATTTAGCTTAGCAAAGACTTGGCCAGCAGGGCAGAGACAGGGGGAAAGACAGGACAGTCATGTTCGAGGGCTGTTCTGTGGAAGAGAGCTTAGATTTATCCTTCTCTTTGGGGCCAGAGGGCAGAGCTAGGAGCAGAGGGGCTAAGTTGTAAAGAGGCAGACAGACTTGTAAAAATTACCCCAGCAAAGACAATTAACCCCCAACACTGAGAGCTATCCGTACAATCATAGATCTAAGTTTGAAGGCAAGTCCTCTAATCAGCAGATTATAGATTTAGAGCTAGAAGAAACCTTTGAGGCCATGAGATCCAACCCCCTCCTTTCACAGATGAGGAAACTGGAGGGACAGAGACATTAAAAGACCAGGATACTGTTGTTTGCTGTAGTACAGTGGTTTCAGTCATGTCTGACTTCTTGATTCCATCTGGGGTTTTCTTGACAAAGATATTGGAACGGTTTGTTGTTTACTTCTTCAACTCATTTTTCAGTTGAGGAAACTGAGGCAAGCAGGGTTAAGTGACTTGTTTAGGGTGACACAGCTAGTACATGCCTGAGATCAGATTTGAACTCACGTCTTCCTGACTCCAGGCCCTGTGCTCTATCCACTGCGCCACCCAGCTGATCAGCTGCCAACAAGCCTTCTTCACTGAGCTTCATATAAGAGTATAAGAACAAGAGACACTCTGTTGCTGTGGGTAACTCATAGCTCAAGGACTTGGTGCCGACAGAAGATTTAGAGACAAGGAAATGAAAGCCTTGGTTTCCCCAGAGCTTTCCCATTCATGAAGAAGAAGGTGACTTTTGTATTTGTGATCTGATGTCACATGCAGCTAACCTATACTCACGGTGGCCACCAGTTGGCCCTCTGGGAAGGTAGGTACCACACAAAATCAGAGTTGGGCGGAACCTGGTGGCTGTTGCCACTCAGTTCTAGTTACTCTTTCTGCCTTAGTTCTATCTGTCAGGGTAAATGCACCTGTATGTCCCCCATATTCAAAGCATCAGCGTGAGTTTGCTCTTTGTCCTCTCTCCCCCTCTCTGTCGGTTGGTTACTACATTCTGTGGATTCCACCGGCCCAAGGCCCACAACATTTCTAGCTTCTGTTCCCCTCCTCTCTGTTGTTGTGACCATTAACCTAGTACAGGGCCTCATTATAATCTAGCTGGACTCAGTGTCCTACTTTTCTCCACCACACTCCCCATCTTCACCCCCATTCATTCTGATGCCCGAGTGATTTTACCTCTGCACATGACCAGTCATATTGCTCCTCTGCTCCAAAATCTTTGGTTGTTTCCTGATGAGGAGAATTCAACATCCTTAACCTGGCCTCTAGGTCCTCTGAAAGATAAGTCTGCTCTCCCTTCACAGCTTTGCCCAAATGGCTGCCTGCAAGTACCAAACTGGTCCATTCTCTCTGCCTTCGAACACACCCCGATCTCTCCTTCCTCCCTGACTCCAATCACACTCTGCTGGATTCCTGAAATAACCTCCACCTCTTCTTTGACTATTATATTCCTCCCCAGTCTCTAAAGCCCACCTCAAATCCCAGCTCTCTCAGGAAGCCTTCCCTGATTCCTTCCTTGTTAGACCTCACAGAGATCCTCTGCATGTATTTTAGAACAACCCTCCTGAAACATGCAATATGATTATCTGTGTCTGAAGCCTGATCCACGACATAGAGCTCTGAGAGCAGATGCTGTGTCTTTTCTTATTCGTGCTTCTCCTCAACCCAGATTCAGGGTCTCGAAGGATCATAGTGCTCTCTCTGCACAGAAGGGATGCCGAACATATATTTAGTGAATATTAAATGATCGAATCACTTTTGAAAAATGTGCCACTTCCCCCAGGTCTACTCCTATGAGCTCTTGGAGAAAGGTAGCAACCTGTAGATAACAGACATTCAGACTGTTGTTGGATCCGTTGATTGGACACTGGAATTGGAATCATGAAAATCTAAGTTCACGTCTCACTTCTGACACTTCCTAGCTATGACAAATCTCAAACTCTCTGTGCCTCAGTTTTTCCTAAACCTCCTGGCATTTATTTTCTTTCTGTGTGTGTGTGCATATATACGTATAGCTGCGGATTGCCTTTCCCCGTCCCCCTAGAATGGAAGCAACTTGAAGGCAGGGGCTATTTCTCTCTTTTTCTTTTGTTCTTTTTCCTTCTTTATCTCTCTGCTACTTAGCACTGTGCCTGGAATATAGTAGGTATAATAATATATGATACGATATGATATGATATGATATGATATGGTATGGTATGCTATGACATGACATGACATGACATGATAATAGTGATTACTGGTAGAGTAGGAAAAACCAAATCCAGCAGAATAGGAGCCAGGAGATCTTGGGTCCTGCCAAGGCTCTGCCTTAACCTGCTGTGTGACTTCCTGGTAGGTTGCCTACTGTTTTTTCTGGAGAGCCTACTCCAGGCAAAGTACAGCTCTAGGCAATGGAGATATGAAGAAAACATTTAAAAAAGAACCATCTCCTGACCTTTTACAGTGTACCTTCTACTTTGTGTGTGTGTGTGTGTGGATGTGTGTGGATGTGAGTGTGAGAATGAGTGTGTGTGAATGTGTGTGTGTGTTTGAAAGTATGTGTGTGAGAATGTGTTTGTATGTGTGGGAGTGTGTGTATGAATGTGTGAGTGTATGTGTGTGAGTTTGTGTATGAGTGTGAATGTGTGAATGTATGTGAGAGTATGTGAGTGTGAAAGTGTGTGTGTATGGGTGTGTGTGAATGTGTGTGAGAGTGAGTATGAGTGTGAATATGTGTGTAAGTGTTTGTGAATGTATGTGAGTGTGTGAGTGTGCCTGTATATGTGTGTGAGTGTATGCATGAGAGTGTGTGTATGAGTGTGTGTTTCAGAGTGTGTGTGAATGTGTAAGTGTATGTGTAACAGTGTTTATGTGAGAATGTGTGTGAGAGAGTTTGTGTGTGTGTGAATTTGTGTGAGAATATGTGAATGTGAGTGTGTGAGTGTGTGTGAGAGTGTGTGAGTGTGTGTGTGTGGGGGGGAACATATGTACTTTAATAAGGACAACACACAGATAATTGAGGAGGAAGAAAGCCTCGTAAGGGAGGCGAAATCAGGAAAAGCTTGATGGGGGAGGTGATATTTAAGCTGAACCTTGAAGGAAGATGAAGATTCAAAAAGGTGAAGAGGGAACATAGCCATATTTCCTTGGCCTTGTCAACACATTGAGCCTCATAGGGAATGTGAACGAGGACACCCTCATTGATTTAGGCTAATAGGACCTCAGAGACCAGCTGGTCCAATCTCCACTGAAGCCCAGGCCGGTGAGTTCTACACTTAGCGCAGACACCGGCTCCAGCTGCACCAGTAACAAGTGGCAGAGCCAGGATCTGATGCCAGGTCTCGGGTACCACTTGGCTTTTTCCTTTAATTTTTCTTTCCTATCTGACAGAACGTGTAGGACTGGTGTCATTTCCTAAGGCTCCTCTTGTCAAGTATCCAGCAAAATGATCCTGCTTAATCCTTGCATGGCCTTGGTCTGGAAGGGCAAGAATGATCTGACAAACACAAATTCAGCCTAAGGCAATATTCAGTGCTTGCCAGGGCTTAGATTTGCCTCTACAATGAGACATCAGTCTGGGTGGGGGGAAGGATCCCTAAGGTTTGTGAGCTGCAGTGTTTCTGTAGTTGCTAAGAAGCAGCCAGAATTTAAGAAGGGAGTTGGACTAGGTGACCCTAGAGCAGTGGTTCTCAATCTTCCGCGACCCTTTAATACTTGTATGTGGGCATAGCTGGACATATCTGCATGTGGACGGACCTGCCTGGAGATGAATAGAGAAGCGGAGTCTCGGTTCCTAAGACCAACGGAAATATGTGTTTTCCAATGATCTTAGGTGACCCCTGTGAAAGGCTTGTTCAACCCCCAAAGGGGTCACGACCCACAGGTTGAGAACCACTGCCCTAGAGGGTCCTTCCAGCTCTATGAATCTATAAGAGGAAACAAACATTTGTTAGAGGCTTATTCTGTGCAAGGTGGGCAGCTAGGTGGTACAGTGGATAGAGTGCAGGGCCTGGAGTTAGAAAAACTCATCTTTCGTGAGGCCAAACCCAGTCTCAGACTCTTCCTAGCTGTGCAACCCTGGGCAAGTCACTTAACCCTGCCTGGCTCATTTTCCTCATCTGCTAAAGTGAGCTGGAAAAGGAAATGGCAAACCGCTTCAGTATCTTTGCCAAGAAAACACCAAATGGGGCCAGGAACTAGACATGGCTGATCAGCTAAATAACAACAACAAATGTGCCAGGCTCTGTGCTAAGAGCCTTATCCATATTATCATCTCATTTGATCCTCACAACAAACCTGGAAAGTGGGCATTATTATTATTTTCGTTTTACAGTTGAGAAAACTAAGGCAAAGAGGTTAAGTGACTTGCCCAAGGTCACACCCCTCCGAGATCAGATTTAAACTTAGATCTTCCTGTCTCCAGACCCAGCTATCCATTAGGTCACCAACCTGCCTAATACTCCTTATTTTTTAGGTCTTATACATTCTATCTTGTACTTAGTTTACAAGAGAGCCATCATGGTGCCATGAGTGGAGAACCAGTGTTGGAGTCAGAAAGACTTGGGTTCCAGTGTTGCTTCTAACCCACAGAGGCTTTGTGACCCTGGGCTTAATCTGTCAGTGCCCAAAACACATAATGTCTCAGTACACTATGATGGTCATCCAGAGGTAGGAAACCTGCAGCCTTGAGGCCACATGTGACTCTCTAGGTCAGCGGTTCTCAATCTGTGGGTTATGTTCAATTTGTAACAATGAAAATACATCCTGCATATCAGATATTTACATTATGATTCATAACAGTAGCAAAATTACAGTTATGAAGTAGCAACAGAAATAATTTTATGGTTAGGGGTCACCACAGCATGAGGAACTGTATTAAAGGGTCGCGGCATTAGGAAGGTTGAGAACCACTGCTCTAGGTCCTCAAGTGCAGCCCTTTGACTGAATCCAAACTTCACGGAACAAATCCCCTTAACAAAAGGATTTGTTCTGTGAAACTTGGACTCACTCAAAAGACCACACGCAAGACCCTAGAAGTCCACATGTGACCTCGAAGCCACAGGTTCCCCACTCCTATATGGACTTTGGATCTGGGAGAGAGCTTAAAGATCTGCTAGTCTAACTCTGTCATTTTATTTTTTCCTTTTTTAATTAAAAAATTTTATTTTATTTCTAGTTCCAAATTCTCTCCCTTCTCATATTCTTCTCCCAGTCACTGAGAAGGCAAGAAAAGGAAAACCCATTACAAATATATATGGTCATGTAAATCAAATTCCCACATCAACCACAGCCACATAAAAAAGAAAGAAAAGAAATCATGCTTCACTCTGCACTCGGAGGGTATCAGTTTTCTGTCTGGAGCCAGATTGCATGTTTCATTCTTGAGTCTTTTGACATTGTGGTTGGTCATTGTGTTAATCAAAGTTACAAAGTCTTTCAGAGTTGTTTATCCTTATAATACTGATGTTATCATATAAATTGTTCTCCTGGTTCTGCTCCCTTCACTTTGCATCAGTTATGAACTGACATCTTTCCAGGGTTTTCTGAAATCATCCCCCTTCACCATCATTTCTTACAGCACAATGGTGTGACAAGAACATTTCTGGCTCTGGTTTTTGCTCCATTATGCTAAGAAAAAACTCTGTCCCAGGCTTTCTATCTCGAGTTTCTTGTCACTGTCAAACAGGTCACCTATCTTGCTAAAGTCAGCAAAAACCAGGTTGGGACACAGACTTCATGTTCCAGTTTCGACTAGCTAGTTCAATCAGCTTCCTGATGCAGGGATCCTTCTTTTCTCCCTTTTTCTGTAAAATTTCATTACACGCATGCTGCTCATGTATTCATATATTATGTAATGTCATTGAAACTGATACTCTGGGCTCACTGACTTTTGTATACAGTGAAGCCCACACTCTGGGTATAATAAAACTGTAGTATTCTCTCGATTTAGGAACTGACAGCAGGACCTCATCAAAGGACACTCAAATAATTTTTAACTCAATATTGTATCACCTTTACATACCATAACTTCTTTGGCCATCCCCAGTTGATGAACATTCTCTCACTTTCCAGTTCTTTGTCACCACAAAAAGAAGGTGCTATACATATGTTTGTATGTGTAGGTCCTTTTTCCTTCATCTCTTTGTGTTTGATAGATCTAGCAGTGGTATTGCTGGATCTAGGGTATATACAGGCTATACCTATCACCTTAGAGATCTCTGAGGTTAGGTATCTTGCTGAGATCACACAGTTAGTGAGTGCTAGAGGCAGGAGTCTAAGCCAAGACTCTAATTCCCAAGCCAATGTTCTTTCCAGGACACCACAAGATGGGATTTCCCTCTCAGGGATTCTGTTACTTGAAGCTTTTGACTTCTATTGTTTTCCTCAGGTGGAATAATTGGTTATTCAGTGCTTACTAATTGATCCTAAAGTCAACATCTGAGTTAATAAGAGAAAGGCTATTTGCTTTCTGTGTTTGAAGGCCAGTCAGATTAGGTGCAGACGTCAGTGAACAGTGATAAATCATGAGACCCTCTCCATATCTCCATAGTCAGAGTTCTTGACCTCACTGGGGCTGCTGGAGCTGGTTAGCCCTCGGCAAATCCAAACCCAGGGGAGTGGTAAGGCCATCCCTTCTCTCCTCTGACTGCCCATGAGGATGTGCTACTCAGCCAATTTCCTCCTTTGTACTGTAGCCTGAGAGTTCTATACCGAGCCACACCACTAAAAGTATGGAAATAAATGTTTAGAAATGATATTTGCCGTGCTTTCTTTGTTTAAACAGTTTTCTGGTTGTGTAAGACCCTATTCTTGTGCAACGGCAGCAAGAACCAGAGCCAGAAATGTTCTTGTCACACTATTGTGCTGTAAGAAATGATGGTGAAGGGGGATGATTTCAGAAAACCCTGGAAAGATGTCAGTTCATAACTGATGCAAAGTGAAGGGAGCAGAACCAGGAGAACAATTTATATGAGGAAAGGACTAGAAGGACAAGGGCACCTGATGATTTCCTAATCAATATAATCAATCCTAATCAAAGCATATATTAAAATCAAGTCTAAAAGAACCAGATAAACAAAGTCCAAGGACTCACCAGGTACAGGAGGAGCTTCTCATTTGAAGGCTTGTCTTCTTAGAATCTTTTTTTTTTTACCGGACCAAAGTCAATAATGATAAAAATTCTATCCATTTAGTTTCCTCTACGTATCTGTCACATACAAATCACGGTGCTATGTGCTAAGGACACAAACAAGAAAGGAAAATAATTCTGGTCCTCATTAAGCTTACATTCTTTTTTTAAAATTTATTTTATTTTCAACTCATAGAACCAAACAAGCATTTCCATAACACAGTACAATAAAAAAGATGATTGCACATGAAACTGAAAATCTCCAATTTACAGCTTGCTATTCCCGCCAAATATACAACAAAGTTATGCAAATTTCTTTTTCTTTTCTTTTTTTTCTTTACTCACCTCGTGCCCCATTCTAGAGATGGCTACCATTAAACACAAATAGGTGTATATGTAAAGTTATTCTATACCTACTTCTACTTGTCAGTTCTTTCTCTGATGTCTTTCTTCGTATGTCTTTTATTTTTAATTTGCATATTTGTAACAGTCAAAATGACTTGGTTGGGGCGCCTAGGTGGCACAGTGAATTGAGCATTGGCCCTGGAGTCAAGAGGACCTGAGTTCAAATGTGACCTTAGACACTTCACACTTACTAGCTGTGTGACCTTGGACAAGTCACTTAACCCCAATTGCACTGCCTTGCCCCTTCCAAAAAGCAAAACAAAACAAACAAAAAAATGACAGTCACTCAAAACTGTTCTTAAAATAATAAATTTCATAATAGCAAATGTTAATTTCATAATAACAATATATTCTCATAATCTTAGAGCATCTGGCTCCCAGTCAGCTCTTAATGTCTTTTTGTTTGATTGATTAATTATTAGAGTTGAAAGGGGTCTTAGAGGATACCTGGTTCAAGTCTTCATTTTACATAGCAACAATATCGATGTTACATAGAAGAGGCTAGCTTTGAAATCAGGTCTTTGGACCAGGATTCTTTCCACTACACCACACGACGTCTTTTCTTGAAACAGCTAAATAGGGTTAAGCTATCATGAATCCTGACTACAGCCCCTCTATCCCATTCTCCTGTTAGTCAATCAACAAACATTTATTAAGTACATACAATGTGCCAAAGACTGTGTTCTATGCTACAGTCTTTACAACTCCTGGGAAATGAGAGGTTTGGATTGGGAGATCTCTGAGGTCTATCTCACCTCCACATCCATGATTCAAGCCACATCAGGTCACTTTTTACAAAGGGTCATTTACTGTGAAGATACAGCAAGATCCGGAGCACAGAAAATTCCAAACTGGCAGCACAATCTTATCACACACCTCACGCCTTGCTCATTGCAACAGCCTGCTGGAGGGTCTGCCTGCTGCAAGGATCCCCCCCATTCCAGTCCATCCTCCACTTAGCCACTAAAGTGATTCTCTAAAACACATGTCTGATCATGTCAGCTACCCTTATTCAATAAACTCCAGTGGCTCCCTGCTACCTCTGGGAGCAAATACAAAATTCTGGCACTGGCATTTGAAGCCCTTCATTACCAAACCCATTCCCCCTTACCTTCCCAGTCTTCTTCCACCTTACTCTCTGACACGTAATCTTTGATCAGTGACACTGACTTCGTGACTGGTTTATGAACAAGATGGTTTATCTATCAGCTCTGGGTATTCACTCTGTCTGCCCTCCATGCCTGGAGCGCTCTCCTTCCTAATGACCTTCCTGGTTTCCTTTGAGTCCCAACTAAAATCTCACCTTCTACAAGAAACCTTCCCTAACCCCTCTTAATCCCAGTGCTTTCTCTCTATTAATTCTTCACTATTTATCCCATATACAGCTTGCTTTCTCTGTATTTGTTTGCATGTTGTATCCTCCATTAGATCATAAGCTCCTTCTGGGCAGGGACTGTCTTTTGCTTCTTTTCATTCCCCCAACAATCAGTAACGTGCTTAGCACATAGTAGGGGCTTAAAAATGTTTATTGCTTGATTGGGCCCTGGGGAGAGTGAACCCAAGTGTAAAGTGGCTGCTACAAAAGATGAACTTTAACAAATTGACTTCTGTGTGTGGCTTAGCTGATGGACAAATCCTTTCCTTGTTTGCATGACATAGTGAGTCAAGTGCCAAATTCATTAGTAGACTGGTTTGGCTGCTGTAGCTACTGACAGATTCCAGTTGCTGGACCTCTGATTTGTTTTTTTTTTTATCTTTTAGAAACTACAAGGTTGTAATCTGGTTTGGTGTAATACCCAATCACTTAAGAACAAACTGGGAAGAAAGACAACAATGGCAGAAGGAACAAGAGATGCCATGCACTCATTTGGGATCACTTGGCAGCCCAGGAAACAGCGTTGGTTACCTCTCCTTGGCCAGAAGCTTACCACAGCTCTTCCTCTTTGCTAAACAGCTTTCAGGGAAGGATGGATGGCATGATCATTTATAAAGTGCCTACTATGTGACAGGTACCATATTAAGCATTTTTATTTCATTAGATCATTATAACAACCCTAGGAGGCTGATGCTCTTATTATCCCCACTTAATTGTTTAGAAAATTGAGGCAAACAGAGGTTAAAGACTTGTCCAAAGTCGTATAGCTGCCTAGCAAATGCTTGAGGTCAGATCTGAACTCAGGTGTTCCTCACTCCAGGCTTAGTTCTCTATGGACTGTCACCACCCATCTACTTCTAGGCGGGGAAAGAGAGATTTCTTCCATGTTTGTACTTTTTGTATGTGTGCTCGGTTCTCCCTTAGCTGCCAATTAAAAAGGCTTTTCATCACTTGGTAGAAAGCCAGTAGGAAACTGGGTAAGGTAGAGGGAGGCATTCTGTTTTATTACTCATGTAGAAGTTCAGACTGATACTAAATGGACCATTTTGCCCAAGGGTCCACAGATTGGGTTTTCATTAGCCACTTATTCCCTTCCTCTCTTCCCATCTTCCTGCCCTTCCTCTCAGTTACTCTGAGACCCTAAAATAGCTTCCTCCAAATATTTGAAGGGCTGTCATATGGAGAAAAGATGAGACTTGTTCTGCTTAGTCTCAGAGGGCAAAATTAGGAGAAATGCACTAGGGGGAAGGTAGGACAGAGAGGTGCAGAGGTCAACTGAACCTTTTTTAAAATTATTTTTTATTTTTCCAGTGATTGAATATCTGCCTTCTTGAGACCCAGAGAAAAATAAACCTTGTTAGAAATATGTATTGTCAATCAAAACAAATCTCCGGTTCCAGTTTTTCAAAAAGTCTTATTCTCGCACTCTGAGTCCTTCACCTTTCTGTTAGGCAGTGGGTGGCCAATTTACTCGTCAGTCCTCTGGCATTGTACTTGGTCATTACGCCAATAAAGTTCCCAATTCTCTTAAACGTATTCCCCTTTACTTATTTGGCTGCTGCACAAATCGTGCTCCTGATTCTCTTTACTTCTCTAGGCAATGGATCGTCTATGTCTTCCTAGCAGTCTCTGAAATCATTCCCTTCACTTCTCACAACACATAACTTGTTCATCCATTTCCCAACTTACGGGGACCTTCTCAGAAAGATTCCTATGTTTACCTCCTCCTAAGAGCTAAAGATATTTTTTGCATCTTAGAGTTAATTTTGCTTAGAACTAACTCCTCCCTTATCTGTCTTTCCTCTATTTCCCTCCTCTCTTCTTCCCTTTCTATGCTGTTTCCTTGTTGAATTAAATCTTATACTGGGGGCGGCGAGGTGGCGCAATGATTACAGCACCAGCCCTGGAGTCAGGAGGACCTGAATTAAATCTTATGCCCAGTTGTGTGCACACAATATATTCTTTCTTCCTTTAGCCAGCTCAGATGAGAGTAAAGTTGAGGTGTCAGCTACTTATCCAAAAATCCATGCAACAATCTTTCTCTTGTCTGAGCTCCTTTAAATTCTTGACCTGGGTTTCAGTCAGAAATCTCACTGGGTTCAGCCCCTGTCAATCAACTAGATAATTCTGCTGATTCAGAGCAACAGAACGGCATGCAGTCTCTCCTCTGAACTGGGATTCCTGCCCTGTATAGCTTCTGATGACCAGAATATAGTGTCAAATGTATAAACTACTTTGAGTTAGTCTACACAGAAAGATTTAGAGGTGAGAGACTTTAGAGAATTGTTTAGTAGAACTGAGGCCCAAAGATATTAAGTTCAATTCAGCAGCAATTTATTAAGTCCCTGCTATGTGCAAAGCAAAGACAAAATGGCATAGTGGTTTGAGGGCCATCTTCAAAGTCGGGAAAATCTGGGTTTGAATTGTTTCTGACAATCAAGCTGTGCGATTGTGGGCAATCACTTAAATTCCCAATGATCTTTGGCAATCCTCCAAGGACAGAAGTTACAGGGGAATTACTGATATATAGGTTGAGGGAGTTTCTAAATTGGGAGTCACACACGGATGAACAAATACAGTCTGTGCACAATAACACAGTGACAATTTCAGGAAATGGGAAATGGAATTCTCCCACCGAAAATAAAAGCCAAACCAAAAAATACTCTTAATTAAATGAAGGCACTGATTTTAAATTTGTATGGGCAAACAGAATTCGTCCACTGATACTGCTAGACTTGCACTTCTGAGAACTGTGATTGTATAGGAGATAGCCTGGAGTGGTGGAAAGGATATGAAACACCCAGGCTGCTTGTGTGTGATGACGTCATGAAGAAGTCTCATATACCAAGTAGGGTTTGTGCTTACATAATCTGTGTGATCAGTGCTGGGAGGGACCTTAGACAGAAAAGGCTTCAACTCCCCTAAGTTTCAGGTGAGGAAAATCAGTCCCTACCCAAGTCCAGCGTTCTTTTTACTTAAGATTCTAAACTTCTCTATGTCCTTAACAATCTGTAAGATTCTTAAAGCCATTCTGTGACTTCATTTTTAGGTAGCACAGTAGGTAAAAGGACCAGACCTGCAGGCAGGAAGACCTGAGTTCAAATCCTGACCAAGAAGAGTTCATATCTGGCCTCAGATATTTACTGTGTCACTCTAGACAAGTAACTTTGCCTCAGTTTTCTCAAAAGGCTGTTGCGAGGATCAATTGAAATAACATGTGTGATGCCTTGCCAAATTTAAAGGACTCTCTAAATGCTGGCTGTTGCTGTTGTCATTCAGTGATTCTCTTATTTTAGACTTTGTAAGGAAGATAAGAATTCTCTTTGCCTCTTGGGATGCAGACAAGCCGTGTTACAAAGGTCAACTAATTTGGTAGCTTTCATTCATTTATTGAACACATATTTATGAAATGCCCCCTATGTGCCAGACACCATGATAAACGCTGGCTTGAAAATGAAGCCCATATTCATATATGCATTTGTACATGTTCTCTGCATCCTCAAATATTCCCTTGAATCCGTATTTGCTTTTCGTTTGGGGGGTTAACTTCCACTGGTTCCATCCACGAGGGTAAGAATGGAAACCATACCGTGTCACAGAACTAAAGAGATGTTTCCTCTTTTCTGCTATGTGTAGGAAAAATGGAAAATTTTCTTTTTTAAGATACTGTAAAATATAAACCTTCAAGTGAGTTCCCATGCCTTTTGCTTGGTATTTGGATAAGGTACAGGCCATCCTTATTTCCCCAGTTTGATCCATGACAGCCCAAGAGATGGGGTTCCCCTCCGAGTTCAGCAGGCAAAATGTTGGGAAGTTCTGTATGCAACGTGTGACATAATTCAGGCTCTTCTCATTGAGACCCAGATCCCAATGATCGTTTACAAGTTTTGCATGTGATACATTCAGGAGGGCAAACTTAAACTCCAGATTTCTACTGTGAAGAAATTAAGCCCAGTTATTTATGTCTCTGTTTTCCGATTTTCTGAAATCCCCACAATGAATGGTGAGTCTCTCCAAAATGCATTTTTGCTTAACAGTAAGAGCTAGCATTTGTATAGCATGAAAGGTTTGCAATATGCTTTGTCCATGTTATCTCACTTAATGCTCAGGAAATCCCTGTGACGCAGATGTTATTGTCACCTCTATCAGGAAACTGAGAAGCCAGGTGACTAGTGTCTGAGGGCACATTGCTGACTCAAAGGCCAATATTCTACTTAACTGAGTCACGCAGCTATCTCAAATGCAACTTAGAGTCTGAGGAGAGACGGAATTCTAGAGCAGGTCAGTAGAGAGCTGAGTCTAGAATCAGGAAGACCTCGGTTCAAATCTGCCCCTCAGATGCTCACTAGTTGAATGACCTTGGGCAAATCACTTAATTTCTATCTGTCTTAGTTTCCTCATCTGTAAAATTGGGTTAACACTAGCATGTGCTTCTTAGCGTTGCCACAAGGATCAAAGGATAAGATATTGCTAAAAGCACCAGGCACATAGTAGGTGCTGAATAAGTACTTATTTCTCTCCCTTCTCCCCTTTGCAAATCATATGGCCAAGGCTGTCCACACAGTAAGTTCTTGATAAATGTTTGTTCAGTCATTCGTTCCCCAAATCAGAGAGCTGACTGTACTTGAGCAAGAATGCCGGCTACAGCATCCCTGGTGGGTCATTTTGCTTTGACTCCACGACCTCTGATGAGGAAGAGCCCACTACTCCTCCTTCCCAATAGTAGTTTTTGTTACATTTTAGTTTACATTTCCACATTCTCATTCTCTGTAACTTCCACCCGTTACCCATAGTTCTGATGTCTGACAGAAGTCAGCCTTTAAATATTCAAAGACAGTTCTAGTATTCTTATATTTCCTTTCTCCTTCCCACCTTTGAGTTTTCTCTTCTTCACACTAAAAATTCCAATGTCTTCAATCAGTCTGTTCCTGGTATCTTTCTAGTCTCCCTCATTTGTTTTTTTTTTTT
>CM053583.1:13657380-13690436 GCA_028627135.1 Pseudochirops cupreus | reverse complement strand
ACCATATCTGTGTCATAAAAAGAATTTGGTAGGACTCCTTCCTCACCAATTTTCCCAAATAGTTTGTAGAGTATTGGGGTCAATTGGTCTTTAAATGTTTGATATAATTCACTAGTAAATCCATCTGGCCCTGGGGATGTGAGTTTACTCTTTAAAAAATATATATTGGCAACTTATTTCAATATAACTGTTTCTTTTGTAAGCCTGCAAATTGGCCTTCAGTCCACATGGCTTCCCTTGTCTGATCTTTTAAGAAACTTATTAACAGAGGCTAATAATAAAATGTCATTATTTCACCTTTGAGTTGCCAAGTCAATAGAACATCCTGATTCTCTGGATAGTGATATGGCTAACTGCAGTTCTAATTATAATTTTATACTTGTACTCACTACTATCTCCTCATTTATTCTCTATGCTTGTTATTAAAGACATACACTCAGTAACAATCAAGATCAGTCTTATATTTATCTAGAGAAAGCTGACTTTGAAAAATATATGGAAAATAAATAAATAGCTTAGTAAACTTAAGATTTAAATATCAGTCATTTCATATATAAAGGGAGAGAAGAGGAGGGTTTTTTCCCTCAGCTCCCTAGTCTTAGTCTGGAAAAAAAAATCACTAATAATCAATGATCTTCCATATAGCCACTGTCGTCTTGTTGCATCCCACTAGTGGATAAAAAACATGAGGAGCCCTGGTGAAGCACAGGTGTGCTCAATCCCATTCTCCTTTCCATTTGTCTTCTGATCATCTGTACATCTATCTATCCTTTGCTTCCTCTGTGCCTCTCATAAAATTGGGAACTTGATTCTCCATCTCTTAGTCCACAGTAACTCAGTCTCTTCCTGGCACAGAATACTACAAATCTCATGACTCTACTTGGCTTCAGAACTTTGTCCCTGCTTAAGGGGAGCCAAGTTTCTGAAGGTCTGTCCCTTTGAACTTGTCTGATCATTAGAGTTGTCTATTGTCAGTAAAGTGACTTGGGAGACATTTACCACTCTTGTGGACCTCATCATAGGATCATGGTTAAAAAGGTAGAAGTGTCAGTTAGTTTAACCCCCTTATTTTACTAATGAGGGAGCCTAGGAAAGTTAAGTCCTTAATCCCTACTGCCCTTAGCACAGTGCCTCCAGATCTTGGCACAGTGCCTGGCACATATTAGGTGCTTTATAAATGTTCACTAGCTGAAGAGTTCCACTTCTACTGTCAATTGCTGCCGTCCTTGTATGGAACAGACAATATGTTCATGGGGAAGAAATTGGCTTATGACATATTGGCCAACAGGCAAAGTCCAGGGTCAATGGACAATTAGGGCTTAACTGATTTTTCTGTTGTATAGAATTTCCATCCCCCTATGATCTCCAAAGGGTGAACAGCAGGCAGAAAGTTGGATGCCTCTAGATTTACCTTCAACTAAATCTATTAAATTTCCTCTATAACCCCCCAATGGCAAAGATTGCCTACAGTTTGGGTAAAACCAGCTGGCATTCTGCATTGTCTACCAGTATCCTTAGCTTCAGTTTTATGTGTGAATGCTGACCAAGGTCACCTTTACATTGATTATTCCTGAAAGTCTCTGCTAGGACACATATCACAGATAGGAACTTCTGGGTGTCTGATTCCTTGCCTCTTTTTTTTCTTTTACTCCTCTTGATTTGGTAATCCAGGTAATTCTCTCACAGGTAGTAAGGAATTTCAATGTGTCCTCTGTGAAGGACTTTCACCACTTCATATTGCTCTCTTACAGACTCTTAAATCTCCTAAACTTTCAGTTCTCTGATATTGTTTCCCATTTGATTGATCAGACATTCTTATATTTGTTATTGCTGCCAAGAATGTAACAGGACTCTATGTTGCATCTACAGTTTTGGGCAGTGAACACAAATATTGAGATGATGTTCATTCTGATTTATTTATTTTTCATACATCCTTCAACTTTTCTCTTGGTTGCATGGCATACCTATTTGGAATTTCTAGTTCTCTTACGTTCTATGACATTTAAGGACACAATTCAATTGGAATCTAATATTTTTCTCTCAAACGTCGACAAATATGATGTAGATTAATGATACCAATTAAATAAAACCTTAGGTTTTGCAAAAAAAAGCCCTTTAAATTATTAACTCATATCATCCTAAGTATGACATATTGCTATTATTATTCACATTCTACAGAAGAAAAAAACTGATATTTAGAAAAGTTGTGAGTTGACTAGGATAATAAAGCTAACCAATTTCTGAGACAGGATTTGAACCCATCTCTTTCAGATTAGAATGTTGAACTACAGTACTCCAGACGCTATTCCTCTCTGTCCCCAAAACTTGTGACTTTATCCCTTGGTGTATTGTAATGCTTCTATGGAAAAATTATTCATGCTGGTTCCAATTATATTATGCTCTTGTCAGTATTCCCAACCAATTTAGCCAGCTGCCATTAAAGCTTTTTGAATGAGGGATTGTCTTTGTGATTGTCACATAGACTTACATTTATTAGTTCCTGACAGGTCAAATATTTCTCTGAGTAATTTTCTCTCAAAATCTCTACCTTGATAAGGGATCATGACTTAAGAGTCATAACCTGGGAAACTCTCTTCCTACAACACCTTGGTCAGTGGTTAGCCGCACTGATTCTATGGTGGATATGACTGTATATAAGTCCGTTGGTACCAGGGGTCTTTTCAGGCTCTGAGGACCTCCTTACAATGCTGGGAACTGGGTCAAAACTCTCTATCCATTAGCTGGGATTCTGCTTGGACCCTCCCTTTGTCATGAAATCAGGACTCTGTGCAACTTTTGGTATTTATCTTACAACACCTACAAAGCCATAACCAATAAAAAACATTTTTGTTCTAGTAAAAGAAACATTTAATATATAGTCTATAAGGATTTTTTTTCTTTTTGCTCAATAATGAACATGATCTTGTTATATATCTTAAATTACAAGCATTTGAGCCAACAGGGAAATCTTTTTCTCAGCAACAAGCAAGCATAACAATAATGAAATGAAAAATGCTTTTTATCATCAGCAGTGAGGGAGACTGAGAAGAGTCCCTGCAGCCAATATATGGACCAGTATCCTCAAATGTAAAAATGAAGCTGTATCTGTGGAATTAAAATAGAATCTTTAAAAATAAAGACTAAGTATAGAAAGTCCACAAATATTTCTACAGGGAGAATTACAGTTGATGGCCATCAATACCTGTTCTAAATCCTGTGGGGCTTGTGTTGAGCCTGGTTATCTTCTGAATTCCTAATACAATGAGGAAAGAGATAGAGGAAAAGGGGTCAGGTCACAGAGAGAAGGGTAGAGAGAGGGAGAGAAAAGAAAAGAGGGAAGAAAAAGCAAAAAGAATGAAATGGAGAGGAAGGAAAAGAAAAGAAAAAGAGGAGAATAGAGAAGACAACATGAGAAGCAGGCAGATTCAGGTTAGCAAGGAAGGAAGGTCTAGAGAGAGACCACTCTTGGCTCACCAGAAGAGGGGGAGCAAAGGAGCAGAGTCTTCAAGCTTGTGAAACTTTGGCAGATGGAAGGCATGATACCATCAGAAGGAAAGCCTAAGGGTCAAGATTCTAGAAATTCTAAATAGGACCTAAGCTTAGTCATATGTTTCCTCTAAGCTACACCTCTTTGGCGGTAATACAAAAACTATTCATATTGCAAATGTAGAAGGGACTCAATGTCTCTCCATTTTGCAAACTTTCCTAAAGAAAAAACAAATCAAGGTCCCCTTGAGAAATATTCTTCTATGAGGGGGAAAGACAGTGGATCAAGAGCAGGTTCGAAGGTGTCATTTGTGAACTATGATGATGGAAAGGGCTGTATGCTAAGAATGCCTCTTACTAAGTTCATTAGTTTGCTACTGTTTGCTGCTGTCCAGGTTATCAGCTGAAGTTGGAAGCGTATCCTTTTAAAATGTTATTATATATGTTGTTTCCATGCCCCAAATAGACTGTAAACTACTTGAGGTCACAGACTATTTCCCTTTTATCACTGTATCCCTACTTCCCTTTCCAGTACAGGGCATATACATAGTAGGCTCACAATAAATGCCTATCAAATTAAATGGAATGGCATTTTTGGACCTTCCTGATATAAGTATTAAATTACTCGGATGAGACATCTGCCATTAAGGACCAATCAAGTCTTTGGCATCAGATCTTTCATTCTACTTACTGAGATGTCCAGAATTATCTTGGTGGCCTCTCATGACTTCTGATTGGTAGGTCTTAGAGAGCATGTACAACAGTATTTATATACCTTGTATAGAATCTTTTGTTTATATCAGAATTAAGATCTCTGTCAATAGAGTTTGTTTCATTCTTTATGTTTTTATTTCCAGTGCTCAACACCATTTCTGGTACCGAGTAAATGCTTAATAAATGGTTGTTCATTGATTGAATCTTCATAATGCTCTACCCATATGTTGCTGAATCTGTCACTGGTGATGGCAATTTTCTGACAATTATATCCACTCTTTTTGGCTCATAATTCATTCTGCAGTTAAATGCATTGATAGAACCTGGCAGAAATTACAAGGAAATAGGCTTTGCTTGACAACATTAAAATATTTCTTTTGTAAATAATGTAGTAATGGAACAGAATAGCCCTAGTAGAGCTTGACTGGCTACAAAGCATCATTTTTGCCGTTCAGTATTTTGACAAGTATTTGCTGGTACTATGTACATAATTCTCCTGGTTCTGTTTACTTCACTATGCATCAGTTCAAGTTGGTTTTTCCAGTTTTTCTTGCTTGTCATTTCTTATAGCATAATAATATTCCATTACAATCATATACCACAGCTTGTTTAGCCATTCCTCAATTGATGAGCAACCCTTTGATTTCCAATTCTTAGTCACCACAAAAAAAGGATTGTGAAAAACATTTTTGTACAAATACATTCTTTCCCCTTTTGGGGATGTATTTGGGCTATAGGCCTAGCAGTGGCATTTGGGCATAGTTCCAAATTTCTCAGTGAATTCTTTCAATTTCTATTTTGCCCTCTGGTTCTAAAATATTAGGGCAATTTTCTTTGAGAATTTCTTCAAGGATGATTTCTAGGTTCTTTTTTGGATCATGGCTTTCAGGTAGTCCAAAAATTTTTTAATTGTCTCTCTTGGATCTATTTTCCAGGTCAGTGGTTTTTCCAATGAGATATTTCACATTGCCTTCTATTCTTTTCATTTGTTTGGATCTGTTTAATAGTATCTTGATTTCTCATAAAGTCATTAGCTTCCATTTGCTCCAATCTAATTCTGAAGCAATTATTCTCTTCAGTGATCTTTTGAAATTCTTTTTCCATCTGGCCAGTTTGGCTTTTTAAGGCATTCTTCTTCTCATTGGCTTTTTGGGCCTCTTTTGCCATTTGAGTCAGTCTATTTTTAAGGTGTTATTTTCTTCAGTCAGGTTGTTGACTCTCTTTTTGTGACTTTCTTGCATCATTATTTTCATTTCTCTTCCCAGTTTTTCCTCCACCTCTCTTACTTGATTTTCAAAATCCTTCTTGAATTCCTCTCTGGCCTGTAACCAGTTCGTATTTTTCTTCAAAGCTTTTGGTGCAGGAGTTCTGATTGTGTTGTCTTCCTCCTGTTTCATGCTTAGATCCTTTTTGTCCCCCAAAAAGAAATCAAAAGTTGGATGGCTATACTTGCTTTGCTTCCTTTACTTGCTCATGTTGCCAGTCAATTACTTGACTTTTGAGCTCTTTGTCACA
This sequence comes from Pseudochirops cupreus, assembly GCA_028627135.1. NCBI lineage: Eukaryota > Metazoa > Chordata > Mammalia > Diprotodontia > Pseudocheiridae > Pseudochirops > Pseudochirops cupreus. Next base: position 13,684,721 of record CM053583.1, on the reverse strand, counting down.
GTAGAACTCTTCTTCCAGAGGGGAGAGCTTTGTCCCACATCACTGGGGTTTTTGCAGCTACTGGAGCTATTAGGAGGCTGCCATCTCTACAGCTCCCACCAGCTTTGGCTCACTGGTCACACACCTCAGGACTACCACCCAAGACTACGATCCTGATCCAGGTAGGGTAAGGCAAGAGCACTTAGCCTCTGAATGGTCACTTGGCACCCCTGCAATCTGCAGGCCAGGAGCTCTGAATCAGTCATGTGGAGGTGGCTGCAGGGCTGCAACTTCTGCTGCTTCTGGCTCTGGGGAAAGAGGGCCAGACCCACTCCTCCATTGCCCTCAAATCCTGCTGAGTTCCATTGACCTTTTACTTTATCTTTGGCATTTATGGGTTGATAATTCTGGAAACCACCACAGCTGCTGGTGATCCACTCCCCCCAATGCTCCAGCTGCTGCTCATCTGGGCCACCCTGGGGCTAAAACCATGGGTTCATGCAGGGCTGGGCTTGGCTCCCAGCTAGCTGCGACGAACCCTTCCTGTCTACCTGCTGGGCTGGCTTCAGTGGAAGCTTTGTTTCTCTGTCACTTTGTGGGTTCTGTAGCTCTAAAATTTGTTTAGTCATATTTTATGGGCATTTGAGGTGGTTATGGGGTGAGCCACAGAGTTTTCCTGCATCTATGCCACCATCTTGACTCCACCCCCAAATTTCTCTCAATAATGGTTAGATCAGTTCACAACTCCACCAAAAGTGCATTAGTGTCCCAGTTTTCCCACTTTCCCTCCAATATCCTACATTTTCCTTTTTTATCATATTAGTCAATCTGATATATATGAGGGGTTATGTCAGAATTGTTTTAATTTGCATTTCTCTAATCAACAGTGATTTAGAGCATCTTTATATGACTACAGATAGGTTTGATTTCTTTGTCTGAAAATTATTTGTTTATATTATTTGACCATTTATCAATTGGGGAATAATATGCATTTTAATAAATTTGACTCAGTTCTCTATATATTTGAGAAATGGGGCCTTTATCAGAGACACTTGTTGCAAAATTTTTTCATCAGTTTTCTGCTTTCCTTATAATTTTGGTGCATTGCTTTTGTTTGTGAAAAACCTTTTAAATTTTATATAATTAAATGTATTTATTTTCTATCTTGTAGTGTTCTCTGTATTTTCTTTCATCCCAAATTCTCCTATTTTCCACAAATCTGACAGATAATTTTAAGATAATTTCTTAATTTGCCTATGGTATCATCATTTGTGCGTAAATTCTGTACCCATTTTGACCGTATCTTGGTATGCAGTATGACATGTTGGTTTATATCTAGTTTCTGCCATACTGTTGTCCAGTTTTCCCAGCATTTTTGTTAAATAATGAGTTTTTGTTCCTAAAGTTTGGATCTTTGGGTTTATCATATCCTTAATTATGACCGTCATTTACTATATTTTAATTTGCACCTAAACTATTCCACTGATCCACCACACTTTTTGTTAGCCAGGACCAGATTGTTTTGATCATTACCACTTTATAATACAGTTTGAGATCTGGCATCACTAGACCGCTTCCTTTCACATTTTCCCTTGATCCCCTTGATGTCCTTGAGCTTTTATTTTTCCAGATGAATTTTTAACAATGATTTTTACAACATTTTGAGTTCCAAATTTTTCTCCCTGCCTTTCCCCCCTTCTTCCTAAAATGCTAAGCAATTTAATATAGGTTATATATGTTCAGTCACGTAAAAAATATTTTCGTATTAGTCACATTGTGAAAGAAAAGTGTTTTTTTCCCAATACCAAAAAAAAAACCCTAAAAAGGGAAAATAGATTCTTCAATCTACATTCAGAGTCCACCAGTTTTTTTCCCCTCTGAATATGGATAGCATTTTCCATCCTGAGTCCTTTGTAATCATCTTGGATCATTGTGTTGCTGAGAGGAGATAAGTCATTCAAAATTGACCATCATACAATGTTACTATTGCTGTATATAGTGTTCCCCTGGTTCTGCCCATTTCACTTTTCTTCAGTTCATATAAGTCTTTCCAGGCTTTTCTGAAATCTTCCTGCTCATCATTTCTTATGAAACAATAGTATTCCATTACATTCATATACCACAGCTTATTCATTCATTTCCCAATTAATGGGCCTCCCCTCGGTTTCTATTTTTTGCCACCAAAAAATAACTGCTATGAATATTTTTGTGCATGTATGTACTTCCCTTTTTTATGACCTCTTTGGGATATAGACCTAGTACTGTTACTGCTTGATCAAAGACTATGCACTTAATTGCCCTTTGACCGTAGTTTCAAAATGTTCTCCAGAATGGTTAGATTAGTTTACAACTCTACCAACAATGCATTAGTGTCCCAATTTTCTTACATCCTCTCCAACATTACTCATTTTCCTTTTCTGTCATATTAGCCAGTCTGATAGGTGTGAAGCAATATCTCAGAAATGTTTTAATTTGCATTTCTCTAATCAAAAGTGACTAAGAACATTTCTTTGTATGATTATAGATAGCTTTAATTTCTTCATTTGAAAACTGCCTGTTCAAATTTTTTGACCATTTATCAATTGTGGAAGGGCTTGTATTCTTATAAATTTGACTCATTTCTCTCTATATTTGACAAATATATAGATAAGGCCTTGATGTATACAAATATATGTATACAAATATACAAATAAGGCTTTGATATGAGACTCTTGCTATAAAGATTGTTTCCCAGCTTTCTCCTTTCCTTCTAATCTTGGTTGCGTTGGTTTTGTTGGTGCAAAATCTTTTTATTTAATATAATAAAATTATCTATATTATATTTTGTAATTCTCTTTATCTCTTGTATGGTCATAAATTCTTCCCTTCTCTAGAGATTTGATAGGTAAACTATTCCTTTCCTTACTCTCCTAATTTGCTTATGGTATCACCTTTCATTTCTTAATCATGTGTCTGTTTCGACCTTAACTTGGTATATGGTGTGAATGTTGGTCTATACCTACTTTCTGCTATATTTTTTTTTCCGGTTTTCCCAGCAGTTTTTGTTAAATAGTGAATTCTTATCCCTGAGGCTAGGGTCTTAATCAAACACTAAGTTACTATTGTAACATACTATTGTGTCTTGAGTACCTAATCTATTGCAATAATCCACCATTCTATTTCTTAACCACTACCAGATAGTTTTGCTGATTACTTCTTTATAATATAATTTAAGATCTGGTATGGCTAGGTCACCTTCCTTTGCAATTTTTTCATTGTGTCCCTTGATATTCTTGACCTTTTATTCTTACAGATGAATTTTGTTGGTTTCTTTCCATCTCTATATAATAATTTTTTGGTAGCTTGATTGCTAGGGCACTGGATAAGTAAATTACTTTAGGCAGGATTGTCATTTTTATTATATTGGCTCAGCCTACTCATGAGTAATTGATATTTTTCCTGTTCTTTAGATCTGATTTTATTTGTGTGAAAAGTGTTTTGTAATTGTGTTCATTTAAGAACTGGGTTTGTCTTGGCAGGTAGACACCAAAGTATTTTTTATTGACTACAAATTTTTATGGAATTTCTTTATCTCTGCTGCCAGGCTTTAATGGTAATATATAAAAATACCAATGATTTGTGTGGTTTATTTTATATCCTGCAACTTTATTTTATATCCCTTCTCTAGAGATCTCTAATTATACCATCATATATTCTGCAAAGAGTGATAGTTTTGTTTCCTCATTACTTATTCTAATTCCTCCCATTTCTTTTTCTTCTCTTAATGCTATAGCTAACATGTCTAATATAATATTGAATAACATCAAAAATAGTGGTGGTAATAATACTTGTACTCCCCATCTCCCTTGTCATGCTCTCATTTATGTAATAGACGTTATATACGTACCTCTCCTGTTATCTCAAGCACATGGTAAATTCCTTCAGAGAACACATCATACTGTATTCACCTTGGTAGTATCCAAACCTAGCATGGTACATTAGAGTGAGAATAATGAGAGTATGAAACAGGGTATGAAGTACTGGCCTTGGATCCAGAAAGACTTTGCCTCAAATCATGCATCTGTAGCTCATTAGTTGTATAGTCCTGGGTAAAGTCACTCACTCTGAGCCTAAGCCTTCTTCTTCATATTCCAAGCATCACCTGCCTCACTGTTGTTGTGAGGTTCCAATGAAACCATTTCCTTTTCACCTTGAACTTGTTACCTCAGATTGTGAGGTTTCGTTTCCAGTTGATGACACTCTCAGATCCTAGGATCTCTGGAAAATTCTGAAGGTCCTTGGAGAAGATGTGGTAAGAGTTTGTATAGAGATCCTTGTCATCCATCATCTCCTGCATGGGACATGAATGTTGAGGGGATGAAAGCTAGGTTCTATTAAGATCACCATTTTATACATGAACTGAGGCAGAAGCCACACATCTAATAAGGGATTGTGGATGGATTTGAACTCAGGTCTTTCTGACTCCATGTCTAGCACTATATCATACCACTTAGGTGTCCCAGCCAAGTCCCTAGGATGCAAAATAGAGAGAAGTACAGAAGAAACCATTTGCTTCAAGACTTCTAAACAACTCAACATTTTTGTGCTCTTCATCATTCTCCACAAATAAAACCCTCACTCAATGGGCTAAAACTAAAAAAAGAAAAAGTGAAACCACTACTGACCAGCATTTGGCACTCTTCCTGGCATACATTAAGCACATAATAAATGTTTCCTGATTGAAAAGTTTCTGGGAACGATCCTTTCTTTATCACTTAGTTCAGTTGGTCCTTTACTGAGGGATATAGACAATCTATCATTAGACATCCACTGGAAGCATTTTGAGCTTGGAAGTACTTGTTCCCTTCCGTTGTGAGCTGAATTATGGGTTGCTAAATGTCTGGCTCTCCACAGGACCCAGAGGAGACATTGTGTCTTTGTTTCCAACTTTGAACCCCAGTGTTCTTTCCCCTCATGTCATGTCCCTGTACTTCTTGCCCTGAGAACAGGATCTCTGCTGAGCTGGTGACCCACTGCAGCTCCCTAGGACTACTTTCTGGTGGTTTCAAAGTTTCTTACACAGTCAATTATTCTACTTCAAGACATCACTGCCAAAGTGAGGTAGGAGGGAAAGAGGAAAGAAGGATCTTTTTCTTTCCCCCTGTTGGACTGCAGAAAGGGTTTAAAGGACAAGGCTAAGAGTTATTTCCTCCCAAGGCTTGGGTTCTTTTTCCTTTCTCATCAACCACCTAGGATGATGCTCTCCTTGCAGTTTCTCCTTTATGAACTCACTTTAGAGATAGAAAATTGACTTTGTGAAGAGTTTGCTTCCTTTAAATATCTTCCTTTACTGTTGAAGGAGACTTGTCTTATTGTTTTAGTACATTCAAAAGAAAATAAAGTAAAAAAAAAAAACAAAAAACAAACCTTAACATGACTGAGCTCCTATGTAGGTGAGTTGCCAAGGAACTAATATTCAAGGGATGTGAAACCTAAATAGCTTATAGGAGCTTTCGTTAATATAAGAGGTACCATCAATCAAACAATCAACAAACATTTATTAAAGACCTACTATGTGCTAAGCCCTAAAAATAAATATCAATATTTAAGCCTCAGAACAAGCAAAAGTAACCCTAAAAATAATGGGACTGATTTGTAAAGGAAACACATCAGGAAATTATCTAGAGTCTGAATGCAAAAAAAGTATTAGTTTTCACGTGAGTGGTTCCTTAGACTGCACAGGGCAGTGCAAGTATATACAGGATGAGTCCTGACAATGTAGAGGAAGTGTTATGTTGCCTTCTCTGTGTCTCTGCCTGTCTCTGCCTGTCTTTTCATCTCTCTCACCTCTATGATTCTGTTCTTCTTTTTTCTCTCTTTCTTTCCATGGACTAGAATATTGGTTGGCAGGAAAGAAGAGATGAGAATATCTCCCTTAGGGAAGTGGCAGGAAAGAAGAGCCAATGAGACAGTAGTGGGAAATTTTGTTAATTTAGGAATATAAAGTAAGAGGGGCCAGTGAAAGACACCATAATCAATCAAAACCCAAATCTGAAGATGGGCTTCTATGGTAATCTAATTGTCTTACAAATCTGAGGCAACTCTACAGGATCTTAGGTGACAAAAGGAAGGCTTCTGTCTCTACTAATAGAAATCCCTTGTCTTTAATGGTCTTTTTCTAATACTTTAGTACTCTCTGTTTCTGAGGCTGGGTAATAACAGTCTAATAGTCTGGCCAGGAGCCTACCAGTACCTCCAGGTTGAAAAGGTTTCCACTATTGATATGAAAAATGGAGTCATATAAGTAAAGTAGAAGACAAAAATAGATGAGTCTACACAGGTAAGGCAAGAACCTGAAGAGGAAAAGGGATGAGAGGATTAAGTAAAGGGTAGGACCCTCACATCATGAACTATTCTAGGAGTGCCAACCAATACCACAACACTAAACCCCAAAGGTACTCCGTCTGCATCCTAGAAAGTGATATTGTCCAATCCTCTCTTCCTTTTCTGTCTCTACATTCCCATAGCACCCCTTCCCATCTTGTCCAGATTCTTTACAAGGAAATGTAGGGAGAGATGAATCATCTCATCCTGGTGATACCCCTGCCCATGAGACCCCCTCTTCTAATCAGCAAGTTTCTGCCCAGAACCAGCATTTCAGGAAGTACTCAGGGCATCATGTGGCTCCAGTCCTGATTCTCCAGTCTTTTCTAGCTTCTGTTCATGTGGATACAATCTTCTCCCACCAACTGTTTCATATATTGTCTTCTCTTATTAGAACATAAACTCCTTGAGAGTAGGGCTGTGTTTTTATTTGTTGTAGTTTAATTCCCAGCACAGTTCCTGACTTAATAAATTCTCTCTCTCTCTCTCTGTCTCTCTGTGTCTCATTCTGTCTCTCTGTCTCTCTATCTCTCTGTCTCTGTCCTCTCTTTCTCTGTGTGTATGTGTGTGTGTGTGTGTGTGTGTGCGCCTCTGTCTCTCTCTCCCTCCACCCTTCTCTGTCTCTCTGTCTCTCTGTCTCTCTCTGTCTCAATATGTCTTTCTCTCTCAAATTCTCTGTGTTTCTAACTCTCTTTCAGCCTCTTGCTGTCTCTGGTCTCTCTGTCTTTGTATGTCTTTGTTTCTGTCTGTCTGTCTCTGCTCTCTTTCTCTGCATAGTCTAGAGTCTAGGAGAATAATAACAATGATTCAAGGAGATAGACCCTATGAGTACCCACTTTACAAGTTAAGAAATGGAGGTTTAGAAAACTATAGTGAGCTGACCACAGTCTGATGCAGTTCCTCTCAGGTGACCTCCCACCTTGTCCTCCAGCTTCCATGCTGAGCTTCTTCTCTCCAGCCCTAAGGATTCAAAGTAGTGCTTTACTTCTTCTGTTGTCTCCTATGACTCTCTGGCCAACTCACCTTCATTGCCTCTGAGAGACTTCATCAGGAATCCATGCAGAGTCTGCAGTACCCTGGCTTCATGTAATCGAATAATTTTATATGAACCTCTCCCTCTGCCTTTCACAACACAACAACACAAAGAACAGAGGTAAATGGGGGGCCCTAGGACCAAGAAGATGAGGCAATGACAAAAGCAACATGATGAGTAAAGGTATGGGGAGATATGACTAGATACCAGTAGTTCTGGGAGTTTTGGGTGATGGGATCTCAGTATGTCAGCATTGTTATGTGGAAGCCCCAAAAGCTAGTGGCACCTTGGCAACCTTGATAGAGATAAAGCTCCCAGGAAGAGGGGCAAAAGGACTGTCCTTTGTCATTATCAGACCTCATCTGGAGTGTAGTTTTCAGTTCTGGGATATGAGAGAGCTGATACTGGTGAGTGTCCAGAGGAGGGCAGCCAGGGTGGAGAACGGCCCTGAGTCCATGTTGAATGAGGATCAATTGAAGGAATCGGGGGAAATTTAACCTGGAGAAGAGAAAACAGTGGGGAAGAGAGGGCTATAGCTTTCTTCAGGCATTTGGAGACTTTATCATGTAGAGGAGGGATAAGGTTTGTTGTGATTGACTCCAGAGGGTCAAGAGTAATGGGTGGAAATTACACAGAGGCATATTTGGGCTTGACTTCAGAAAAATGTCCAAACTATTCAAATGGCACAAAATTGAAGGTCCTGCCTTTGGAGCTGACGGGCTTCACCTCTTTGAATGCTTTCACAGGGAGTCTAGATGACCACTTGTCAGGTGTGTTAAAGTAAGGGGAGGGGGAAGAAGCTTCCCTGCATAACACGTGGTTTCTCCATGTGGACTAGAGAGAAAAAGAGCTATCGCCACACTTGTTGCCCTTCTTAGCACTGTAACCAAGAAGCGTTCCCGTCGTATTTTGTCTGAAAAAAGACTTCACCCCTCCCAGAAGACCGTATATGTCTCCTCTTACTGAGCTGGCTGAAGGAACTTCCCTTTGACTCTTTTTCTTTATTTTCTTTCCTTCCTCTTCTTTTGGGTTAGAGACTAAGGTCTTACTAAGGGATCTTCATTTGACCAGACATCCTTCAGTACAGTAATTGGCTCATGTTAGCCTTGGGGGAGTTCTTAACTTGAGATCTGTGAGTTTGTTCTTTTAAACAATATATTTTGATAACATTTCTATATATCTGTCTCTTTTATAACCCTGTGTTTGTTTTTATTTTATGAATTTAAAAACATGATTGTGAAACAGATTCCTTACATTTCCCTGGATCTCCAAAGGGATCCTTGGCACAAAAAGGTTAAGAACATCTGACCTAGAAAGAAATCAGCCCTCAATCCATATGGCTTCCCTTCTCTGATCTTTAATGAAGTTTATCATCATAGGCATGTGGTAATAAATGTTGGCATTCCACCTTTGTGTCGCCACTCAGAGAAGAAGATCTTGGTTCTCTGGGTAGAGGTTTGGCTAACTGCAATTCTAATAATAATTTTTTGCATTAACAATTGTCACTACAGCCTTCGACTTCTTAATAAAGACATACACTAGATAACAATCAGGATAAGACTTTTATTTGTCTAGAGAAACCTGGCTTTAAAACAATGCTGAAAATAGCAAAAAAACAAAACAAAACAAAACTCAGAACAATAGCTTACAATAAACTTAAGATTTAAACATTAGTCATTTCAGACAAAGAGGGAGAAAGGAAGAGGGGGTTTTTACTTGGCTACTGTCTGTGGGGAAGAAGTTGACTTGGGGCAGGAAAAGGTCAAAGTCCATGGATGACTAGGGGCTAACTTATTTTTCTCTTACAGACCATCCTCTTAAGGTCTCCAAAGGGTGAGTAGTAGTTAGAAAGTTAGATGCTTCCAGTTTTAACTTCTGTTAAATTTCTTCTTTAACCCACAATATCAAAGATTGCCTACAGTTTGAGTAAACCCAGCTGGCATTCTGCCTACCAATGCCCTTAGATTCTGTCTCATTTGTGAATGCTGACCAAGGTCACCTTTATGTTGATTATCTGCAAAGATTTCTGCTAGGACACATACCACAGATGGGAATTTGGGGGTGTCTGATTCCTTGACTGTTCATTCTTTCACTCCTCTTCTTTTGATATCCAAGCACTTCCCTCATGGGCAGCAAGGAATTGCAGTGCGTCATCTATGTAGGACTTCCACCACTTTGTACTGATACAGACTAGTAGATTTCCTAGTCTTTCAGCTCCCTGACATGGTTTGACATTTGGTTGATCAGAAGTTCCCGGACTTGTGTTTGTTGCCCAGAATGTACCAGGACTCTCTGTCCCATCTGGAGTTTAGGGCAGTGAATGTGAATACTGAAATAATATTTCTTTTGATCTATTTTTTCCATACATCTCTCAACTTCTCTCGGCGGTATGATGCACTCATTTTGAATTTCTCGGATTCTTACATTCTATCACATTTCAATGGGAATCTAATTTTTTCCCTCATGTGTCATCAAACATGGTGTAGATTAATAATAGTTAGCAATTAAATAAAATCTTAGGTTGTTCAAAACACTTTAAATAATTAACTCATATTATCCTAACAATAACCAATATGGCAGGTTGCTATTATTATTCATTTTACAGAAGAAAAAAACTGAGATTCAGAGAGGCTGTGAGTTGACTAGGATAATATAGCTGACCAATTTTTGAGGCAGGATTTGAATCCATCTCTTCCTGGGGATCTATGTGCTGAACTATAGTACTCTAACCACTATTCCTCACCGTCCCAAACACTTGTGGCATTATGCCTTGGCGTATTGTAATGCTTCTATGGAAAAATGATTCATGCTGGTTCCAACTGTACTTTACTCTTATCAGTCAGTATTCCCAACCTATTTAACTAGCTGCCATTAAAGCCTGCAGAATGGGAGACTTTTTTTTTGTGGTAGTGACATAGACTTACATTTCTTAGTTCCGGACAGGTCAAATCTCTACCCTGATCAGGAATCATGGCCGAGGAATCATTCCCTAGGAAGCTCTCTTCCTACAACACCCTGACCAATGATTAGTCCTGCTGATTCTGTGGTGGATATGACTCTAAACATTACAAGTCCATGGCTACTAGGGGTCTTCTCTGGCTCTGATAACCCCATTACAATAGCAGGAACTGGGTCAAAAACAGCCCTCTATATCCATCAGCTGGAGTTCTGCCTGAACTCCCCATGTCAGGAAATCAGGATTCTATGTATTTTTTGACCTTTATCCTAAAACACCTACAAAACCATACCCACTAAAAAATCATACAGTTCTGTTCTAGGAAAAGAAGTATTTTATATCATTTATAAAGACTTTTTAAATCTCAGTAACAAACATGATCATTTTGTATATGTTGAAGTACAAATACTTGAGCCAACAGGAAAATCTTTATCTCAGCAACATGCAAGCATATCAGTAATGAAATGAGGCTAGCTTTTTTATCATCAGAAGTGAGGGCTACTGAGAACAGCCCCAGCTGTCAATAATGCAATCCCCAAATGCAAAAATGAAGCTATTTCTATATAATCAAAATAAAATCCCTAAAAACAAAGGCCAAGTATAGAAAGTCCACAAATATTTCTATGAAGAGAATTACAGTGGATGACTATTAATACCTGTCCTAAATCCTGTGGATCTTGTCTGGAGTCAAGTGGAGGTATAGTTCTTTGCTGAATTCCTAACACAAGGAGGGGAGGGATAGAGGAAGAGGAGGCAGGTCAGAGAGAGAAGAGGGTAGAGAGAGGGAGAGAAAAGGGAAGAGAAAGGCAAAGCAAAGGAAAAGGAAAAGCAAAGAAAAGGAAAAAAGGAAAAAGAGAAGAAGAGAGAACAGGACAGGTCAGGACAAGAGATGAAAGGAGAAATTAGAAGAGGAAATGAAAAGAGAGGAGCAACAGGGAGACTCCGGTTAGCATGTAAGGAAGGTCTAAAGGGAGACCTCTCTTGGCTCACCTGAAGATGGGGAACAAAGAAGCAGAATCTTCAATCTTGGCAGATGGAAGACATGATACCATCAGAAGGAAAGGCTAAGGGCCAAAATTCTAGAAGTTCTACCTATTGCTTCAGCACTGAAATAGTCCTGTGTTCAGTCATGTGTTTCCTCTAAGCCCCACCTCTTTGGAGGTAATACAAAAACTATTCATATTGGAAGTGTAAAGGTGATTTAATGCTTATCCACTTTGGAAACTTTCCTGGAGGAAAAAAAAATCAGTTTGGAAGGAGGGAATCTGATCCTCATTAAATGAATGGGGATCTATGTCCCCAGTGGATCAGGAACAAATTCTTCTATAGTAGTGTCCTTATTCCCAGAAGATGTTATCTGTGAACTATGGTCATGCAAGGGGCAGTAGTCTAAGGATACCTCTTTAAAAGAGCATTAGTTGGAAATGTTTACTACTTTTGCTGCTGTCCAGGTGATTAGCTGGAGTTGGAAGTGCATCCTTTTGTAAGTTATATGTGTTGTTTGCATACCTCAAATGAAGTGTAGGCTACTTAAGGTCAGGAACTATTTTCCTTATATCATTGTATCTCTACCTCCCATTCTAGTAGATGGTACGTAGTAGGCTCACAATAAATGCCTACTGAATTAGGCATTGCTGATGTAAATCTGAAACTACTCATATGGGGCATCTGCCATTCAGGATCAATCAATTTCTTTTACACCAGATCTGGCATTCTACTTACTGAGATGTCCAGAATCATCTTAGTTGTCTCTCATGGCTTCTGATCAGCAGATCCTAGAGAGCATATGTAACAGTCTTTATATATCTTGCATTCAATCTTTTATTTATATTGGAATGCAAGGTCCTTATGAATAGAGTTTGTTTCATTCTTAATGTTTGTATTCCCAGTGCTCAACATCACTCCTGTTACAGAGTAAATGCTTAATAGATGGTTGCTGATTGATTGAGTTTACGTAATGCTCTATTGGTAAGTTGCCAAATCTGTCACTGGTGATGGCAATTTTCTGGCAATTATATTCCTTTTGTTGGCCTGGTAATTCATCCTGCAACTAAATCCATTGATAGAACTGATAGAAATTATGAAGAAACAAGTTTTGCTTAACAGAATTCAAAGAAATATCAAGTGCCTCCTTTGTAAATAGTGTAGTACAAAATAGAACAGGGTAGCCCTAGTAGGTAGTGACTGGCTCCAAAGCATTCTTTGGACCTTTTGGTATTTTGTCAAGTATCTGAGGTTTTGCTATTGTTGAGTTTTTTGTTGAAAACTGGCAACTTGTAGCAAATACTTAGTCCTTCTTACATTCATTTTAAAAATTATTTATTTTATTTTTAATTTATGGAATAAAACAAGATTTCCAGAATGTAGTATAATTTAAAAAAATGATTATTGCACAGGAAACTGCAAATCTGTTGTGTACAACTTGCTATTCCTTTTAAATATATACTAAAGTCATCATGCAAATTTCTTTTTTTCCCTTTCTTTCCCCTTCCCCTGCCCTAGAGATAAGGTACTATTAGATGCAAATCTGTATATATGGGTAAAATCATCCTGTACATAGTTCTATTTATCAATGTTTTCCTCTGGATATAGATAGTGTCTTCCTTTATATGCCCTTTGTAGTTAATTTGGGTATTTATAAAAGTCAAAATGACTTATTTGCTCAAAGTTATTCTTAAAACAACATTGCTGTTACTCTATGTGACATTCTCTTGGTTCTGCTCATTTTGATCTTTATTACTTCATGCAAGTCTATCCATGTTTTCCTAAGATTGTTGAGCACATAATTTCTTATACGTTAGTATTATTCCATCACAATCATACACCACAATTTGTTCAGCCATTCCCCAATTGCTAGGCATCCCTTCAGTTTCCAGTTCTTTGCCACCACTGAGAGACCTGCCACTAAAATAAATATTTTAGAACATAAAAGTTCCTTTTCTTTATTTTCTAATCATTTTGGGAAGCAGATCCATTTGTGATATTGCTGGATCAGATCGTATACAGAGTTTTATAAGTCTTTGGGCATAACACCAAATTGCTCTCCCAAATGGTTGGATCAGCTGAGAATCCCACCAAGAATGAATAGTGCCACAATTTTTCCACATACATTCCAATATTTGTTGCTTTTCCTTTCAATCATATTAGCCAACCTAATAGTGTAAAATGATATGTTAAGGTTGTTTTAATTTGCATTTCTCTAATCAATAATGATTGAGTATTTCTTTCAAATGACTATAAATTCTTTAGATTTCTTCCTTGGAAAACCCCTTGTTCATATCCTTTGACTATTTATCGATTGGAGAATGACTTATATTCTTATAGATTTCACAAAGTTCTTTATATTTTTGAGATGAGGCCTTTATTTGATAGACTATTCATAAAATTTCACCCCTAATTTTCTGCTCTCTTTTGATCTTGGCTACATTTGTTTTCTTTGTACATTGCCTTTTTTTAATTTAATGGAATCAAAATGATCCATTTTACACCTCACTCTCCTCTCTGTCTCTTGTCTATTCATAAATTGTTTACCTGTTCATAAGTCTGATAAGTAATATGTTCCATGTCCTTCAAATTTTCTTGTTTCTCTCTCTTTATATCTAGGTCATGTATCCAGTTTGACCTTATCTTGGTAAATGCTATATTGGTCTATGCACAGTCTCTGCCACATTGCTTTCCAGTTTTCCCAACAATTTTTGTCCAAATAATGTATTCTTATCTCCAAATCTTGAATTTTAATATAATTTAATATAATTTCACCAGGAATGCACATGGATCATCAAGCAATGAATCAAACGATAAAAAGCATTTATTAAATAACTACTATGTGCCGAGCACTCTCTTAGGTGCTGGGAATATAAAGGCACAGAAACAACAGTCCCTGTTCTCTAGGGAAACACATTGTCTTCCTTTTCCAGAAATATTTTGTATCTGCCACCTTGAAATTTATTTGATGAATGAAATAACTCAAAGACAAGGGACTGTCTGTTCCAGAAATGGATGTTTTGTGCTGTGGGCATTTCTTCTCTACTAAGGGTCGCAACATGTGGTTATAAAGACCAAAATCAAGATTAGTTGAGGAAGGAACTTGGGAACTGCCAAGAAGCATTCTAACATGCCACTGTTTGCCTGTGGACTCACATTATTGCCATCACTGCTAGAATTCCTATCCTCATTCGGTTATTCTTGAATGTTTCTCCTGTATTATTTGTGCTTCTATCCCTTACTTTGTATATCAAATGATTAAAACTGTAACCTGAGCCCCAAGGCTGGTGCACTACTCTTCCTCCCTTTAGGTTACCAAATCTGCAGCTATTAACTGTATCTTGAACATTTTAACTAGTATTTTATTTTTCTAATTATCCATAAAGACAATATTTAACATTCATTTTTTGGTACAAAATGAGAAAAGAAAAACAAATTTTGTCATTTACACAGCAGAACACAAGAGAGAATTCAATATAAAAATGCATTTCCATTTGAAGAAAATCTATGTAATAAATACTACATATTGTTCTCAAAGCCCATCTTTTCTTTGCTTCCTTGTAGATTTTCTTTTGTTCTCTATGTACTTTTTTTTTTTATTTGTTTTTTTTGCTTTTTGGAGGGCAACTGGAGTTAAGTGACCTGCCCAAAGTCACATGGCTAGTAAGTGTGTCAAGTGTCTGAGACCGCATTTGAACTCAGGTCCTCCTGACTCCAGGGCCAGTGCTCTACTCACTGTGCCACCTAGCAGCCCCCTCTATGTACTTTTTAAAGAAAATTATTTAAAGCTTTGAGTTTCAAGTTCTCTCTCTTTCTCTCTCTTTCCTCTACCCCCTCCTTGAGATGGAAAACAATCAGATATAGGTTATACATAGGCAATTACGTAAAGCATTTCTATATTAGTCCTTTTGTACAAGAAATCTTGAATAAAAGAAAAAAAGAAAGTGAAAAATTGCATGCTTTAGTCTGCATTCAAAGAATATCAGTTCTTTCTCTGGAGGCAGAGAGCAGGCTTCATCATTCATCTTTTGGAATTGTCTTGGATCATTGTTATTGCTGAGAATAGCCAAGTTATTCAGAGTTCTTCATCAAACGATGTTGCTGTTACTGCAGACATTTTCCTGGTTCTGTTCATATCACTATACATCAGTTCATGTAAGTCTCCATCCTGCTTGTCATTTCTTATAGCACAGTAATATTCCATTACAATTGTATGCCATAACTTGTTCAGCTATTCCCCAATTGATGAGTATCCTCTTGATTTCCTTTTTTTTTCTTCTTTTTGGAGGGGGAAGGCAGGGCAATTGGGGTTAAGTGACTTGCCCAAGGTCACATGGCTATTTTTGTGTTAAGTGTCTGAGGTTGGATTTGAACTCAGGTCCTCCTGACTCCAGGGCCGATGCTCTAGTCACTGCACCACCTAGCTGCATTTCCAATTCTTAGCCTCCACAAAAAGAGCTGCTATATTTTTGTACAAATAGATCCTTTTCTCTTTCTTCAATGTCTTTGGGATATAGACCTAGCAGAGGTATTGATGAAAAAACTGAACAACAAAACACTAACTCTTTCCATTAAGTCAGATTCTTACGAGGTTTGTGGAAAAGAGTTACGGGCCACACTCAGCAAAAGGTTAAATCATTGAATAGTATGCAGAGGTATTCAAGTCCCATTGTCTATAGGGCCACTACCACTGTTTCCCAGCTTGCTTGACTATAAATTACAGATCGGGTTTGTCCAAAAAGAGGATCCTACACTTTATGGACAAAAGGTCAGGACGGGAAAGTTGCTTACTCCAAATACGGTCCCACTAGAGAAAGAAGAATCCCCATGGGCAGCTTCAACAAGCCCGGATCACTTGTTGCAGTGGTGATTGGCCTCCAATCCCACGCTTCATGGCTTCACATCAATTCTACATTATGCTTTTCCAGCAATATGGTGATGCCAAGGCCAATATGAGGGGTAGATTTTGATCTATGCTACCAAGTGGGCATATACACAAAATCATTAGCCTATGCCAGTGTAGTGAAACTAAATAAGCCTGCAGCAGGAAACTAATATTTACTCCTGATCAGAAAACAAAGAAGTTTTGCAGTACTGTTAATCAGGTCGTTTGCATTTCACCTCAAGAAGCACTGTCTAATCCAACAGTCAAGCTTGATCATCTTTCCATTGACGACTGTCTCTCTGAAGCAAATTTCTTATTCTTCTTAGTCTAGAGACACCTGGGCTGACGAACTGTATTGGTAATGGAATATGGAGATGCCCCTGTATTGGGTTGGTTTTGGGGTTGAGTGTTAAAACCCAGAGCTTGTGAATCTCACTTGTGGGATGGACTTGTTGATGTGAAGAGAGAGGGCTGAACTCGGAGGAGCCGTGAATTGGGAGAGAGACCCAAGCTGAGAGAAGGCCAGAAGGACTTTGGGAGAGCAGTATCCAGTATCCTGGAGCCTGAGTTGCTGAGAGTAAGACTACTGAGAGCCCATTGGAACTGCCTAGGACTTTTGAGAACTGCCACCTGGAACTGCCAAGGACTGAAGAGGCATGGTTGTGATGTCAGTATTTTGTCTGTCTGTTTTGATGTTGTTTTGCCAGATTCACCTGATGGTGAAGGACAGTGCTGCTGTTGTAAAGGTCCTGGAACCTGGCTGTTGGTTCAGAAGCCCTGAAGGAGGATTTTCTTGTGGTACCTGCACAGAAATCCTGGAAGAGGGCCTTGCTGATGTTTTCAGGGGTTCTGGGACTGTTCTACAGGCAGACAGTGACTTGGTGAGGACACTGGCTATGGCTTTGTTGAACCTGGTCTCCCCAAGAACTGAGATTGCTGAGGGCTTGCCTCGAGTGAAGATGAAAGAAGGGCCTTTCCTTGGGTATTCATTGCTGAGTTTAACCTTGTTATAACTTAAGGGTGGATGGCCTTTTGTGTTCTCCCGCCCCTTTTGAGATTCAGGGGTGGGAAGCCTTTGAATTTTCTTTGTGCTCTGTGATTGACCAAACTGATGTACTTGGTTTATGGTTGGAAACTAATCTCCATTTGAGAAGAGACTTTTGACTGACTAAATGAATGTACCATCTAGGGGTGGAGTAGTATCTGGATTAAATTGAGAACTTACTTGCTAAAGGAACAAGTTACACTGTATTTTGACTTTCTCTATTCTGTGAATATTTGCTGAATAAATGGGGTTTATTATGCTGGTAATCCAAACCTTGGAAGTTGCCTTTGCTTGGCATTACACGAACTTACTTACCTCCTAAGACCTTTGGACCTTTCAGAATTCGCATGGTCACTGCCACTGGAACATGTGCATCGTGGGTACTCATTTGCCACAGGTCAGTAGATAATAAACATAAACAGAACAAAGGCAGCTAGGGGACCCTGAACTTGTCCCTAGCTGAAGTTAAGTGAAGTTACTACAACACTAGAGTAGGGGAGAACTGTTTTCCACTCCTCACTGGAAAGTGGAAATAGCCAAGCTGGGAGGGGATTTTTTTTTTAACAGATACAGCACTTCACCTCGTATTGTCATAGTGACATAGTTTTCATTTACCTGAGTTTTCCCTCCCACTTGGATTAAATAGAGTCTGAGTCTAATGGCTCAGCATTAGGATGATCCTGGGCATCTGTCTTTCATTAAGCAATCCAGGGACTCAGTGCCCAAGTAAAACAACTGGGGAAGATTAAACTACATTTCTAATGTATACCTGATTGATCAATGAGAAGTTCCTGCAGGCGATATCTTCTTTGGCCTTGGAGGAGTCTGAGGTAGCAGAAAGTTCTGTTCTTGAGCTCAGACCTCCACCCTAGGTGATGGGTGCCAAAGGATGTCTGTTGTAAGGTGTGATCCAATGAGGAAGAAGTCGTTTCACCTTTGTAATTGGCTGGGTTGAGTTGTGCACTGGACTAATACAGAGGAAAAGGGACCAGTGCCCTATGACCCACAGAGGAATCTGATGGCCCAAGTGAATTTAACTGTAGAAATTTAAATGTATTTAATTTGGATATTTATAATAGTCAAAATAACTTAGTTTCTCAAAGCTGTTCTTAAAAAAATATTGTTATTACTGTATACAACATTTCATTTCACTCTTCATTGTTTTATGTAAGTCTATCCATGATTTCCTAAAGATCACTAAACTCATCATTCCTTATAGCACAGTAGTATTCCATCAAAATAATATACCATAACTTGTTCAGCCATTCCCCAGTTGATGGGTATCCTTGCAATTTCCAGTCCTTTGCCACTACAAAGAGAGCTGCTATAAACATTTTTAGAACATATAGGCTCCTTTTCTTTTTCCCTAATCATCTTGAGAAACAGACCTAGCAATGGTGTGGCTGGGTCAAAGGATATAAACAATTTGATAATTCTTTGGGCATAATTCCAAAGCCTAGGCTTATACAGAGCTGCTAAGAGCCCTTTCCACCCTTACCTTTGTAATGGTAATGGAATTTGAAGATCCCCTTTGTATTGGTAAACTAACAGGTACTTAGCACTTAGTTTCTGATTAAGTGTTAAGACCTGGAGCTTGTGAATCCCACAAGTGGGATGGACTTGTTGACATGAGGAGAGGGGAATGAGCAGGGAAGAGCTGGTGCCTTCTATAGGAAAAAGCCCAAGCAGAGAGAGGCCAGAAGAACTTTTGGGTGCAGCATCATGGAGGCAGAAAGAGAGAGAGAGAGAGAGAGAGAGAGAGAGAGAGAGAGAGAGAGAGAGAGAGAGCGCTGGAGCTGCCCAGGACTTCTGAGGGCCACCCAGAGCTGCTGAAAACTGAGGAGGCATGACTGTGGTGCCAGTACTTTGTCTTTTTGGATGTTACTTTGTCAGATTTGTTTGTTGATGGAGGCCTCAGACCTTGTTGTTGGGTCTAGGTTGGTTTCACAGGCAGAGAGTGAATTGATGAGGATGCCAGCAATGTACATGAATGTTATTGTGGCTTTGTTAAGCCTAGTCTTCCCAGTGTGTGGGGAATGGGGGCCTCAAAAATCCCCTACCCAAATTTTATAAAACTCAGAAGTATCTTAAGGTAAGAACAGGAAGCATTTATTCAGTTCTCGCAAGAAGGCATCACCTCCACCAGGATGGACTAGTGGAAGGAAGTATGTTACAGAAGACAAAGTGAGGTTATATACCCTAGCACAGACAAATCCCCTCCCACCACTATTCCTTATTCCCATTGGCTGGGAGGTGGTCTTACATTCTAGGTGAGAAAAAGACAAAGAACAAGGAAACAGGGTATAGCCAATCCAAATGTACATGTCCTTATTTGACAAACAACGCTGAAGTGGCAATAAAGGAGGGGGAAGGGTCCTGAAGGACTCCTAAAGGACTTAATGCTGATGTGGCAGTAAGGGAGGGGCAAGGGTCCTGAGTTGTGTAATTTCTTAGGAAACCAGAACTTAGGCCTACCCAGTCTTACAAAAGTCTGTCTTCAGTTTTGGGATAGTCTGTCTCTCACCACCCTGAAGAGTCTTCACAGAGGGTTCATCCCACTCACCAGGAACAGAAACTGCTGAGAACTTGCCTCAGGTCAAGATGAAGAAAAGACCTCTGCTTGGGTATTGAATGCTGTGATGATATAGTAACCTAGTTGT
This sequence comes from Pseudochirops cupreus, assembly GCA_028627135.1. Lineage (NCBI taxonomy): Eukaryota > Metazoa > Chordata > Mammalia > Diprotodontia > Pseudocheiridae > Pseudochirops > Pseudochirops cupreus. The sequence goes on along the minus strand of CM053583.1, from coordinate 13,664,816 downwards.
GACCTAGGGCTGGATGGTCTTTGTGCTTTCCACTGCCCCTTGAGAGGGTGCTTGGTGGTGATTGATGATATTGTAATTAGGCTGTCATCCAGAGGTGGAAAACTTTTGACTTTTGTACTTCATGACTGAACAAATGAATGTACTTTGTTCATGGCTGGAAAGTAATGTCCAGTGGAGAAGAGAGGAGAGTTGGTGATTGACTAAATGAATGTACTGTGTAGGGGTGGAATACTTCGAACTTTGTACTTTATGATGGAATTGAGGACCTACTAAATAATTGAGTTACACATAGTGAATGCTGTATTTTCATTTTCTGTGAATGCTTTGCCTTAATTTTTTACTGAATAAATGGGGAGTTTACTATGCTTATAATCAGAACCTTGGAAGATGCTTGTGCTTGGTGTTACAACCTTCTATGTTCAATGGCTCTATTTTTCTCATCCAACCCATGGTGGACAGAAGGGACAAGTGTGATGAACCTCCCCAAAGAGAAATACACTAACTTCTCCTCTCTTCCAGTAACCTAAACATTCAGTCACTAATTTGCCTGAGAGTCTAGCCTATACCTTGTTCCAACTCTGGTGAGCTTCCAATTTTCTAAGTGTGAGAGGGGCAACAGGTAGCAGTGGAAAGAATACTCTGTCTCAATTGATGAGAAATCTGGATGACCATGGAGAAGATCCTTTAGTTAGTCAGTTAATCAGCAAGCATAGTACTTTCTGTTTTCCACACTCTATGCCAAGCACTTGGGGATACTAAGCAAAGCAAAACCAAAACCAAAAATGGTCTCTGCCCTCAAGGAGATGGCATCCCCAAAATTACGATGTGTAAAGAATCAGATACTAGCAAGGCACACAAAGAGTCTATTTAAGGTAATCTGAAGTTTGAAGACTGGGGGACCAGGAAAGGCCTCTGGCAGCTGGTGGAACTTGTTCTCAGTCTTGAAGGAAGCCAGACAATGTAAGAGGAAGAAGGAAAAGGACAGAGAATTCCAGGCATGAGGGCTAAGGCATAGAGATGGACAGTGGGGTGTGATAAACTTCAGTTTCCTCACTATGAAGTGATGATTTTAATGCCTATAGTATCTACCTCAAAAGAGTCTTGTGACCACACGATAATGTATCTGAAACACCACGTAAACTATAAGCTATGGTTATTCCATACTCAAGGAACAGCTCCTTGTTTTCTTGGTCTGGCAAGAATTTCTTTCACGTCCTTAGGTCATTCCCATAAATCACTAAGAGTACATAGGTTAATTACCTGAGTCAATAATAGTGCTTCGTATTCATATGGTACTTTTATGACTTAGATTCATGGGCCAGTGGGACTGGAGGACTTTTCTGTGTACTTGATCCTGGGGTGACTTTGAGAAAGTCATTTCACAAACAGTATATTGGAATCTGTGGTGCCCGACACCTCACAGCTAGTCAGTGGTCCAACCAGGACTGAAACCCAGGTTTTTTTTTATTCCAAGGGCAAAGCTCCCTCTCACTCTTCTAAGTCACCACGTGGAAAACACCAGCAGGGAATGTCTTGACATATTAGACCTTGGACATTGCGTTTTAGTTTCTTTGGTACAGCAAACAGAGGGCTGAACTTGATGTCAGGAAGACCTGAGTTGAAATCCTGCCCCAGATACATGAAGATAATAACAGCACCCACCTCGCAGGGCTGTTGTGAGGATCAGATGAGCTACGGTCTATGAAAGCGCTTCTTAAGTCTTAAAGTGCTATGGAAATATTGCTTGCCTTCTTACTGAGTGGAGGAAGACTGGGAAGGAAAGAGAGTATTCGATCAAAATTTTTAAAAAATGAGTGTTAGACATTTTAAAAATCAAAAATTAAATAAAAATAAGTGAATAAACAAACAAACAAACAAATGAATGAATGCTGTATAAACATGAGCAGTTATTACATTTGCTATTGCTCATCCCTCAAGGGGGTCATTAGACCATGGATTTCCAATTAGAAGAGACCTCAGTGATCATTTAGTCATGTGATCTTACAGATAAGAAAATCAGATCCCACATTGTTTAAGTGACTTCGCCAAGGTCACGTGGAGAGTGTTGAAAGAGTTATGTCTTGAACTCAGCTTCTCTGCCTCTGAAGTCAGGATTCTTTTCACTATAGAGGAGGCTTTTCAAATGTTAAAGACCTACAGAAATGCCTATGCTTATTACGGTGGTTTAGTGTTTCCCAGTGGCTTCGAGTAAGATTAGAGAAAACTATCACCATTTCCCACATCCAGAAGGGTATCTCCCTTTTGGTACTTTCGGCATTTCTTTTTCAAGAGGTACAGTTGGGCTAAAAAAATTCATTTGAATGTTGATTTTATTATCCACAGAAGCCAACCCACTGGGCTTCAGAACTGAGGAGGAAATTGATAGAGTGTAATATTTCTAGAGGCAATCAAAAGGGAAAGGTGCATCCTACCATGTCTTCTTCTACAATGACAGGTTTCCGTGTATAGCTCTAGGATCACCAGTAAGCCTGGGGGAAAGCTACTTGACTTTTGATTCAGGAACACAAAGCCATGAGGCAAGGGGCACAACAGCCTGTCTGAATTTGTGTTAGGAAGACCACCTCTCTCTGATCCAAATGAAAGGATTAGGATTGTCCTTTTAGTTACTCCATGTAATGAATCCTAGAAAGAAAAACAAAAGACCATCCATGGCAGTAATATGGTAGTAAGAAAGCGTGAAGGAGAGTTAACTCTTTGTGTGTGGCCACACCTTTCCATGCAGTTTTCAAACTTCCATCTCCAGAATTCCATCTCTCGTCTCAGTTGGTCAATAAGCATTTTGTAAGTACTGGAACAACAAGCTAGGACCTCAGGGGGATAGAGAGAGGTCAGAAATGAGCATTCAGGAAACTCTGCAGAGAGGATGATTTAGGTTCCATGGAAGGAAAAGCTAACCAATTAAGAGCCATCCAAAAGCTGGTAGATAATGAGTTCCCCGGGAATCGCTGGAAGTCTTCAATAAGAGGCTAGATGATCACTTGTCAAGGATGTTATTGGGGCTTAAGCAAGGGTTACCTTGTTTCCTGCTGGTCTCTGAAATACTTCCCTACTTTCCCACTCCATAGCCCCATAGCGCCTCTCCCCAAAGTGCAGCATAGTCTGCTAGCCTAGAAGAACAGAACACATCCTGTTCCCCAGACTGAGAGCAAGGCTATTTTTGAAGAAACCATTTGGTTCAGGTTGTTCAGACTAAAAACCTGTGCTGTGGGTAACCCATCCTAAGTGGAGGAGGCAGTTCAGTAAGATTACTGGCCCTGGACTCAGAGCACCTGGATTCAGATCCTACCTCTAATATTTACTACCTGCATGACTTGGGATGAGTCCTTTAACCTCCACCAATCTCATTTCCCTCATTTGTCAGACTGGATGGGATCTGAGGTGCCTTTCAACTCTGGCTCTGTGATCTCATGACATCTAATGTTCATTAATATAGTTAATAGGTGTTGCAGTAACTAGGGCATTAGACTTGGATTTAGTAAGACATGAATTGGAATTATGCCTCAGATACTTAACTAGCTGTGACTGATGATAGGGAAACTTACCTTTGGGAGGCATAGAGGTGTGCCTGCTAGAAAGCTAGGCTGGCGGTCAGAAAGACCTGCATTCAAAGCCTACCTCTCATACTTCCCAGCTGTTATTTCCTCTCCCTGGGCATCGGTTTCTTTATCTATAAAAACAGGAGGTTGGAATAGGAATCTTGCTCTAGAGATAAGATCTTATCATCTTCAACGTCTCTGCAGCTTAGTGGCTACATGGTCTGACATCCTGTCTATAGTCCAGTCAGACTTTCTGGAAGCCAGCCAGCTGGAGGTGGCAAGCCAGGGAAGCAGATGCCATGCCAGGCGTTTCACAATAAAAATATTTTTGTAAGTAATCATTTGTCCGGTTATGCTTGACCCTTGTTTAAGGTTTGTCAAACTTTTTGGTAGCCTGTAACCAGATTCTGACTAGACCAATCAGGTAGGCACATTGAGTATAAAGTCAAGAGGTGTAAGGCAGAATTCCTGAAATTGGAGGTGATTTTTTCCAAACACAACATTTCATTCCAAAGCTACACATCCATCTTTCAAGAAGTCCCAGAGTGATTTGGGTCTAAAAAGTGTAGCAAGGAAGCTCCAAGTCTCCCAGACCTTCCCAACCTGGGTGTATGAGAGAAGGTTGACCTGAGGCAAACATCACAACCACCACTACTACATGGCCAGCTAGAATCTCCAGAGAAAGGTAGGTGCTGTAGCTTCCCAGCCCAGAAAAGCCAGAGGCTGGCAATGGGTGCTGGTGGAGGGAGCCGAAATTTAATTGCAAATTTCACTGGACCCATCTCTCAGGGAATGGGATTCGAAGTGAGTTGGAGAGATAGAAAGGATTTGAGAGATTCTCTTATCCAATTTCCAACCTCATCCCCAACACAGACCTATTGGAAAGTAAAGACCAGAGACAGAAGGTACTTTCCAAGGTCACATAGCTTGGAAGGATCAGAGCTGGGATTCAAACCTAGGTTCTTTGATTCCAGATCCAGGTTTCTTTCCACTTGGTCTCTCACATGGTGTAATGGAAAGAGAAAACCTGGGATGTAATCCTGGCTTTCCTATTTATTTTCCATTGCAGTATTACAATAGGAGTAGAATTTGTTTCTGCTATTGTAGAGTAATGAACCTCCAGGATGGAGCTTCTCTCCTCTCTTTGCATCTTCACTACTGAATAAAGTCCACTGTGGTAAGAATTTGTGGTGGGATTCCCACTGGGTGGGGTTGAACAGAGGACCAGAATTAAATGATCTCTCCTCCAGGTACAGTAGGTGAGCCTTGGGAGGGAGGAGATACAAAGTAGGATGGAGTAGGGGTTCCCCAAGCTCTGCTCCAGGGCCTCTTTCCTCCTTTGATATCCTCTCCCCCGATGGTCTCTTCTATTTTCATGGCTTGGTTTGTGAGCTTTATGGGGATGATTCCCAGGTCTCTATCTTCACTCATGAACTCTTCCCCTGAGCTTCAGGGCTATAATAGGACATAGGATCACGAGATCATAGGTCTAGAGACAGAATGAATCATAGAAACCATTGAGAACAACCCCCTTATTTTAGAGATAAGAAACTGATGTGAGGAAAAGTGAAGTGACTTGTGTGAGGTCACACAAGTGACATGTCAGAATCAGGATTTGAACCCAGATCTTGCTTGATTCCCGTTCCATGGCTCTATCTATAGCTTGCTGCCTCTCCACTCAGAGGTCATGACAATTCAGCATGTTCAAAACTACACTTGTCTTCTTCTCCCTTAAGTCTATCAACTCTCACTCCTTCCATTAAGGGCATTACCCTATGCCCAGGCACCCCAGGCACCCTTGGAAGGGAGGTGGGGCAGGTGTGAGGGGTAGGAAAAAATCATTTGCCCATCTTACCTGAGAAGTATCTCTTACTTCCCTTCCCTTCTTCCACTCACAATGTTATAAACTATTCTACTTGTTTCAGAGGAGAGATGAAACCTATTTTCATCTATTCCTATCTAGAATATTCTGATAGTGCACTGGTCTTTCCAACTACTAACCACTTTTCTACCAACACCTCCCCCCCCCCCCATTCCAATCCATCTCTCATGCCATTGTCTGAGTGCTCTTCCTAAGTCAGTGTTCTCATCCCATCACTTCTGTATCCAGCAACCTTGAATGGATCCCTATTGCCTAGAAAAATCAAAATTTTATTCTGACATTCAAGGCTTTCTACAATCCCAACTCCAAACTATCTTTCTAGCCTGATCTCACTACTCCCTTACAATCAAATCAGACTACTTTTTGTCTCCTGTCAGCTTCTGTTAACATGCATTTACTCAGATTATCTCCTACACCTGGAACAAAATCCCTTCCTTCCCTCCTTCCCCCAGCTCTGAAAAAAATATATTTTTTAAAAAAAGTAGTGAGCTCCCGGGGCAGCTAGAGTGCTGTCCTGGAGTCAGGAGGACTTACATTCAAATCCAGTCTCCAATACTCGATACTTATTAGTTGTGTGACCATGGACAAGTCACTTAACCCCTGATTGACTCACACCCCCCCCCCCAAAAGAAAAATAATAAGTTCTCCCTCACCTCCCTCCCTCCCTCACCTCAAAATAATGAACAGAGTCTGGATGACCATTTTTGGAGTATTGCCTCATAGTGTAGATTCCTTTTAGTTAAGGGTTGGATTTTGTATCTTTAAAGGTGGAAGGAATTTTAGAGATCATTTTATCTAATACCCACATATTACAGTTGAAAAACCTGAGACTCAGAGAGGGGAAAGGAGGTATTAAGGTCTCACATCTTGTAAGTACGGTCTCCTTGGGGAATAATAATAACTGGTGTTAATATAGTGCTTTGATGTTTTATTTGATCCTGACAACAATCCTAAGTGTAGGTGCTATTATTATCCCATTCTACCGATGAGAAAATGGAGGCACAGAAGGTTATATAACTTGCCTAGGGCACACAGTTAGTTAAGTGTCTGAGGAAGACTTTGAACTCAGGTTTTCCTGACTCTGAGTCTAGCACTTTATACACTAAACCTCCTAAAATCACCAAAGGATATTATTCCCCTTCTCTGTATATTTCAGGAATTGAATTTTGTGGGGCCTGATTTAGCCCCTCAGCATCTGTGACTCATTATCACAACTGGTCTAGGCAGATTCATCTGTGGGCTATGTGTCCCATGGATCTCTCCTGTCTGATTTCTTCTTTCTCACCTTCTTGGTCCTAGGTCCCTTGGTCTCTTGATTTCTATTCTCATCAATATTTCATTCTGAAGGGTTTGTGTATCACAGAGGATGTATCTAGTTTGAGAAGTCCACATGGTGCAAGATCTGTATCAATCACTGGCCAAAAGCATCCCAGAATCCCTGAAGGTGAGGAGGGAAGGGGGTGGATGGGTCCCTGAGGGAGGCTAAAAACTGAACAAGATCTCTGGTCCTGCTGTTAGCAAGAGAAAAGTGATGAAGTAGAAAGGAACAGTGATGATGAAACTAAATTATCTATTTCAATCAGGAAAATCAAGTAAACATTTTCACAACAAATACATAATATATTTATATAATAATTGGTGATAGTCATGTTTTCAGTATCCATAGCTACTGAAATTGAGTGACCTTCCCAAGGTCATCCAGTCAGTGTGTTAGTGGCAGGACTCAAAGCCAGACTTTCCTAATTCCAGGACCAGTTCTCTGTCTATTCTGACCCATTCTGTGACTGTGTTTGTGTGTGTGTGTGTGTGTGTGTGTGTGTGTGTGTGTGTGTGTGTGTGTGTGTGTGTGTGTGTGTGTGGCTGTGGGTGTGTGTGTTTCAAAGAGACTTCCCCTTTATTCAGGATGACCAATATGGACTCTTCTCCAAGAATAAACCACAATTAGCTCTGCCCTCTCAGACACACCTGTTTGTCTGTCAGGATGTATTCGGAATCAC
>CM053583.1:13608820-13656880 GCA_028627135.1 Pseudochirops cupreus | reverse complement strand
GTGTGTGTGTGTGTGTGTGTGTGTGTGTGTGTGTGTGTGTGTGTTTCTCTCCCAGCATCTGGAAGCTGACTGAGAACTGAGATAGAGTTTTCCCGAGACCAGAATCTGGTGAAGGCCTCCTGCAAGGCTGAGAGGGCTTGCCTGGAAGGCCACCTGGAAGGCTGAGAGGGCTTGCCTGGAAGGCTGCCTGGAAGGCCGATATTCCATCTGGGTCCTAGGACCAGCTGAACTGCTGGAGGACTGAAGAAGCATGACCAGGATAAGACTTTGTTTGGTCATGGCCTGGCTGATCTTTGAATTCCAGGCAAGAGAAGTGGTGAAGGGTTTGAGATGTGCTGGACCCTGTGAACTTCAGTGTGTGCCAGGGACTGTCCTGAGGATTGGACAAGGACCTGGGAGCTGTCTGCCTCTGAATCCAGGTGACTGTTTGGTAGATTCAGGAGGGAGCTGGGACCATGGAAGAGGCGCCATGGAATCAGAGAGACCACCCAGAATCAAGATGAAGAAAAGGCCTCCCCTTGGATGAAATGGAGGTTTGCTGGACACCGAGGGGTGGAGGGTTTGTGTGGTTTTCTAACGACTGTATTTAATGACTGATTGAGTTGATGTATGATAGCTCTATGAGTAGAAGATTGATTATTGTATTGTGAATTGATTGAATGCTTTATTCTAAATATTGTGGCCACTGTAGTGAAAACTGTGTGGCCATTCTAATGTTAAGCTGTTATGAGCACTATATTGTGATTTTCTGTGATAAGATGTAACATTGTGAATATTATATTGTGATATATTGTGAATGTTTGCCTTGATTTGTAATGGAATAAACAGAGCATTCACTATACTGTGTAATCTGAACCTTAAAAGCTGTTCACAGTAACATTCTTTTGGGAATCTGCTGGTGCATGGCGTTACATTATATTACATTAAAATATTATCAATATATGTATAATAATAATAATAAATATTACATTATTCCTACTCCTCCTTCCCAGTGGCTAAATCTAATCATATTAGCTGCATCATGAGCCTATGTAACCAGGCAGCCTCTGATGGAGATAATAAAAATAATTAAACTAGCTTTTCTAGTTACTAGTTGAATGATTGAAAGAATGCCAGATCTGGAGTCAAAAGAACTAGACTCAAATTCTGGCTTTGACATTTACTGAATATATGTCCTTGGATAAGTTGTTTTACTTTTCTAGATCTTGAGTTCCTCATTTGTTTTTTAAAAGCATCTAGAAAAGTCAATGAATTTTTATTAGAGTATATAATGTCTACCATAGACACCTCCACTGAAAATGATAAAAGATAATGTCACAATTTGATTTTAAGTTGGCTGTGCTATCCTATTCAAATCAATTCTATTCAATTCAACATTTTTTTAAAGAGCCTACTGTATGCAAGGCCCTGTTGAGATACAGCAATAAAAATACTCAGTCTTCACCTTCAAGAAAATTTTCCTTTGATAGACAGCATGTTCAAGAAAATTTGAAAGGAAAGTAGGAAGAAAGAGAGCTAGAGACAGAGAGGCAGGGAATATCAAGAACAGACAGGAATGAGGGAAGACCCAAGAAAGAATCCAGAGAAGGGAAAAGAGAGCTCAGTACAGTGAGCCTGGATTTCCTTCATCAAGAAGAAGGCAAGATCTAGAGCTGTGAGGGGAGTAGACAGAATAACAATAGCAGAGAAGCTAAGAGAGGAGTAAACAGGAGGAGAGGGGAGAAACTTTGGAGCACCTGCCAGGGGCTCCAAAAATAAGAATTGCCCTATATTTTATTTGATAAATTTCTGGACAACACAGTACACACAGTTGCTGAAATTTGCTTAACCATCATGGGAATCAAAGTGGAGAAAATGGAGAACTTATCAGAACTGACAAGATATCAGATGACAAGGGGTTAAGGGAATTAAGGAAACTATGCGCTGGCCACATTTGGGGTCAAAGCTTCAATGGAAAGAAAGTAAAGGCGAAGCAGCCTTGATAGCCTGGGAAAGCAGGGAAAGACACAGTTGCAATGAGGATAAAAAATTCACAAAGAAGTAATGTGACAAAGGGAGTGAAGAAGGGAAAGGAAAATGTGAGGGGTAAAGTTTGGAAGCCCAGATCAGAGAGCTGACAGTTATGAGCTCTGGAAATGTAAGAGGATTGAAAGAGCGTGTAAGAAAAAGGTTGAGCACGAAGAGGAATTCATGGACAAATGTGTGTTCCTGAATCACAATGGGAGTGGAAAAGGAGGGGAGGATAGAGAATCCTGAGAGATTGGGAAACCATGGCTGGGCAGGGAAGATCTGTTTTCAGAGAGGAAGGATGTTTGATAATGCCTGGAAGATGATAACTGAATCACAGTTGGAAGAGGAAAAAGCAGATGAACAGATTCAAAGTACGTTCCATTTGATTAACGCCACTCACCTCACAGGTCCTGTTCTCTCTTAAACACCAAGAAGCAAAAGGTAGGGGTAATAAGGAAGCTCACCCAGATATTTGCAGTGGTAGATGCTTAATTTTCAAATCCCCAGGAAACTGACCACAATTTCACTTGTCCACCTCCTTTGCCTCATCTCAAAATGGGAGGGGATGACACACATCCAGATGTTACTCTTGACAAGGAGCTTACTATCAGCCCCTGCTTATACTTAGGGGATGAGGCTTGGTGTCCGAGTCTGAATCTGAGCCTCTGTTCCTAGAAATGGCTTCTGGCAGCCAATGACCAGGTGTCTGTGTGCTCAATGGTTCTGGAAGGCTGAGGTGATGGTATTTTTCTCAGAAGTTTTGGGGAAGAAGAGTGGAGTATATTAGGTGGAGAGAAAACCTCAACATTTAGTCCTTGAGAGAAGTTCCACCCTCTCAAGTCTAGTAGTGAAGGGATGAATAAGAGCTATGATTCCTCTAGCTTCATCTACCTGAAGAATTCAATGGTTAGAACGGTTTTCAGTGAAGGAATGGTTGCTTTCTCATACAAAGGGCAGAGACAACCCAGTTTCCATTTGCGGTAGTAGGGTATGGGCTAGAAAGCCTCCAAACCAAGAATATTATAGAGTCTGAGGCTGCAAACCCATCTTCCCTGACACTCTTTGAATGAAAGTATTATGAAACAGTGAGAATGGCACTGAACTGAAAGTAAGGACATTCTAACAATTCCACTACATCAATGTATGTTTTGTGGCAGTTTTAGAACTCTCAACTTCATTTTTGCTAACCTATATCCTCATCCAGAAAAGCTCAGTGCACATACCTCCCTAGTACTTCCCCAATGACACGTAGAATATAGGAACACTGAGTAACAGAGGACAAGTCCTTCAGTAGTCAGACTCCTCCCCTGCACCCTGATTCTACTGGGACTTTGCCTCAGTCAATGATTGCCAAGTCCTATCCATTGTTCCAATCCGTAGATGATTCTACAAGCCAAAAGATGAGCCAAAACTTGTTAAGAACTTCATATAAGAGAGGCAATGTGTCCTAATACCAGATATAAAAACAAAAAATGAAAACATTCTCATAGCCAAGGATCTTACAAGTAAATGCTAACTTTATACAAAGAACATTATTAGGTAGTTTGGGATGTAGGAAGTCCTAGTAGCTAGGGGATGAGGAAAAGCCTCATGCAGGAGGTTAAGCTGAACTGGAACTGTGGATCTGAGCTTTAGAGGAAACCAGATATCCTAAGAGGAAGAAATGAATCCATGCTGGGGATTGGCGATTGCCAGTGGAAAGTCAAAAGGATGAAGCATCATTTGTCAGAAAAAGAAAACAGGAGTTTGACTGCATCACAGAATATATAACAGGGACATGATTATGTAGTACATCTGTAAAGCTAAATACAATCATATGCTCATATATCCACACAGTGAAGGTAGCTCTGAGGGCATCTAGTCCAATATTGGTTTTTTGTTGATTTTGTTCTTGTTGTTGTTGTTGTTGTTTTAACTCATGAGGGGAACTAATGCCCAGTGAAGTTAAATGACTTTTCCAAGTCATTTGGAAATTCCAAGATAGCAAGTATCAGAGTTTCATACAAAGGCAGATCATATGACACCAGAGCCAGTGTTCTCTTCACTGTAATATTCTGTTAATTGAGAGCCAAGTTGGGAGGAATTTTAAATAATAAACAGTTTTGTGTTTGATCCTAAAGGGAGTGTCTAGGAAGTCTCTCTGAGAAATGGAACAACATGGTTAGCATCATGCTTTAGGAATATCAATCTGGTAACTGTCCAAAGGATGTACTGGAGAATGGAAAAGCCAGTTGCAGGGAGTTCCAATGGGTAATTCTTGCAAAAGTGAAGTAAACATATGAAGTCCTGCAGTAGTAAGCTTATGGTATGCATAGAGAGAAGGCAATAGGTTGAGAAACTGAGGTGAGGGTGGAATTGATGAGAATTGTGCCAGATTGGATATAAGGATTGAGAAAGACTGAAGGGTTGAGGATCACTCTGAGGTCAAGGATCTTTATTCCAGAAAGATGGTGGGAAAAGTTAGGGGAAATGATGGGGAAAAAATGAGGATGTTAGCAGGAGTAGAAGACTGAGAGTGGGGGGGACAAAATGAGTCTTGTTTTGATATATTGAGTTTCTAGAATCAACTCTTTTCTCTCCATTCCCAAAACTACCACCCTAGTTTGCCATCTTATGATATCTTATGTCTTTGTCTCTTTGCTCCCATTATCTCATCTACTCCACTTCATCCTCTACAAAATTTCCAAAATACATTTCCTAAGGTATGTCTGTCCAGAAGATGAGATATAAACAACGTTAAGTAAAGGATGTGATCAAGGAAAAAAAATAGAGTCCAGGGGCCTAGAAAGATACCAAAATTGTTTTGAGTTTACTTTAGACTCGATTTGGAATTCCTTTGTGCCAGACGTAATGTAAAGTAATAGCAACCTACAAAATTAAAAGTTTAAAACTTTTCCATCATAATCTATTTCACTCATCTTTTCACTGAAGTCTTGGTTTTCTCGCTTGTAGTTAAGCAGGAAATTAGACCCTAAAATCTTCACAAAAATTGAGCACAAACCCAGGAAATGTAAGTGGTACTCGAATCAGAAGATGCATAAAAGAAAATTAATGTTATGTTGACAAGAAAGTAAATCATCGCTTGGACTTCTCTACCCTCTGGGACCGAATGGAATAATCTTGACCCTGGTTACCCAAGTTGCTAAAGCCTTGTCTTCAAGGATAACTTGTATATGATTTCTATGAGTCTTGTATATACATAACTTAGGCCATGCCTTTTCAAAAAATACTTCTTTTATAGGAAACAGTTTGGTGCTGAAAGGGTCCAAAATAATACTTTTGGACAACAAAAAAGAATGAAACTAAGACATTACCTTTTTCATAGGTGAACTTTTTGGGTATCTGAATGAACTTGAAAAAAAACCAACAACTCTGACTTAGCTGAAGTGTAAAGTCAAGCACGAGCAGCTTTCCAGAAGAATGCTACTGTGAACAGCTTCTAAGGTTCAGATATAGTATATATACTATATACTAGTTGTAGTATAGTGAACACTCTATTTATCCCATAACAAATCAGAGCAAAATATTCACGGAAAATCAAGGTACAGGTTTACAATGTTACAATTTATCACAGATAATCAAAACATAGCATTCACAACAACTTATCACAGAAAAAGGCGACACAGTTTCCACTACAGTGGTCCCAAAGTTTTGAACAAAGAACAATCATTTAGTAACTCAATCATTCAATAATCCTTAAGGAGGTTTACAGTCTATTTGAGGCAAGTAAACAACATAAATAACACTTACAAAAGGATGTACTTTCAACTCCAACTAATTATCTGGACAGCAGCAGTAGCAGCAAACCTGCCCAACAAATGTGCATAGTAAGAGGTGTCCATGGTCTACTGCTTTTTGCACCATTATAGTTCATAGACAGCACCATCTGGAAACAAGGGCATGGCTATAGAAGAATCTGTCTCTAACTGCCCTTCGTCCTCATTCAAGAACATTTCACAATAGGACATGGATGGAGGAAGCGGCTTCCTACCAGTGATATGAGACAAAACTCTCTTAATTCAACACTGTAGATCCTGGCAAGGGAGATAGATAGTCATGCATTAATGAGGATCAGATTTCCCTCCCTCCAAATCGATTTTTTTTTACTCTAGGAAAGTTTCCAAAGTGGATAGCCATTGAATCACCTCTACATTTAGAATATGAATAGTTTTTGTGTTATCTCCAAAGAGGTGGATCATGTGACTGAGCACAGGACTATTTCATTCCTGAAGCAATGGGTAGAGCTTCTAGAATTTTTTCCTTGGGTGTTTCCTTCTGATGATATTGTGCCTTACATCTGCAAAAGTTTCACAAGCTTAAAGACTCTGCTGCTTTGTTCCTCCTCTTCTGGTGAGCCAAGAGAAGTCTTCCTCTAAAGTCTAGAGTTTCCTTACTTGCTACCCTGCCTCTGCCTGTTTCCCCTCCCTTCTCCTCTCCTATTCTCTCCTTTCATCTCCTGCCCTGACCTGATCTGTCCTCTCTTCCCTCTTCTTTTCTTTTTCTTCCTCTCCATTTCATTATCTTTGCTTTTCTTCTCCCTTTCATTTTCTCTGCCTCTTTCTACTCCTCTCTCTTTTTCTCCCTTGTGTTAGGAATTCAGAAGATAACTGTACCTCACCTTGACTATGGACAAGCCACACAGGATTTAGGACAGGTAATGATTGCCCATGCACTATGATTCTCTTTGTAGAAATATTTGTAGACTTTCTATACTTAGGCTTTATGTTTAAGGATTCTAATTTAATCATATAGACACAGCTTCATTTTTACATTTGGGAATGCTGGCTTATATTTTGATAGCAGGAGCTGTTTTCAGCACCCCTCACTGCTGATGATAAAAAACTTTATATATTTCATTATTTATATGCTTACATGTTGCTGAAATAATGATATTCCTTTTGGCTCAAGTGTGTAGTAATATTTTCACCACAAAATCAGTGGGACTAACCACTGGCCAGGCTGTTATGGAAGGAGAATTTCTCAGGGCATAGCTCCTCAGCCAAGATTCCAGATCTAGGTAGAGATTTTGACAGAAAATTACTCAGAGATACATTTGATCTGTCAGGAAGTAAAAAATGTAGGTCTCTATGACTATCACAAAAGGCAACCCCCCCCCCCCCATTCAATATGTTTTAATGGCAGCTAGCTACATCAGTTGGAGATACTGGTAAGAGCATAGTATACATGGAACCAGAAAGAATCAGTTTTGCATAGAAGTATTACAATATGCCTAGAAATAATGCTACCAGTTTTGGGGATAGGTAGGAATAGTGCCACTCTAGGCAGAAAGAGACGGGTTCAAATCCTGCCTCAGAAATTGGTCAGCAATGTTATCCCAGGCAACCCCAAACCTTTCTGAATCTCAGTTATTCTTCTGTAAAATAAGAATAATAGCAATGTGTCACACTGGATGATTGTTAGGATAATATGAGTTAATTATTTAAAATGATGTGCAAAATTGAAAATTTGATTTTATTGGTAATAATCTACACCATATTTGATGACATCTGAGAGAAAATATTAGCTTCTCATTGATCTGTGACTTGAAATGTCATAAAATGAAAGAGATCTACAAATTCAAAATGAATTTCTCATACAACCAAGAATAGTTGAGTGTTGTAAGGAAAAAGGTAGATGAGAACAAACATCATTGCAGTTATCATGTTCAGTCCCAAAAGCTCCAGCTGGGACAGAAATTGCTGGTACATTATTGGTGACAATACAAATATTGGGACTTCTGATCATTCAAATGGTGAATGATATCAGCGAGCTGACAGACTAGGAAATCAACTAGTCTATAAGAAAGCAGTATGAAATGGTGGAAGTCCTACACAGAGGATACATTGCAATGCCTTGCTGCCTGTGAAGGAAGTACCTGGATTATCAAATAAGGAAGAGTGAAAGAATGAAGAGCCAAGGAATCAGACACCAGAAACTTCCCATCTGTAGTTTGTATCCCAGCAGATATCTTCAGGGCTGATAACTGATATGAAGCTGTCCTTGGTCAGCATTCAAGTCTGAATCTAAGGACACTGTTAGGCAGTGCAGAATGCCAGCTGGCTCTGCTCAAACTGTATGCAATCTTTGGCACTGGAGGGTTAAGAAGGAAATTTACCAGATTTAACAGAAGTTAAACCTGGAAGTATCTAACATACTACATGCTACTTTTCCCTGAGAGATTTTAGGGCAACAGAAATTATTTAACAGAAAGGTCAATTGGCCCTTAGTTATCCATGGATCCAGGACCTGTTGGCCAATGTGCCCTATGACAACTTCCTCACAGATAGTATGGAGACAGAACACTTAGAAATGGCATCAATTCAGAGTAGAAGTGGAAGTCTTCAGCCAGTGAACATAAACAAAGCACCTCGTATGTACAGGCACTGTGCTGGAGAGACTATACTGAGGGCTGGAGGGACTATACTGAGGGCTGGAGGGACTAAGGACTTAACCTCCTTGGCTTCCTCATTAGTAGAATGAGTTAATCATTGAGGTCTCTTCCACCTTTGTGCTCATGATCCTGTAACTAGGTCTGCAAGAGTGCTAAACATCTCCAAAGTTACTTTGCCTTACAGGAGACAACTCTAATGATCATACAGGTTCAAACTGACAGACCTTCAGAACTTGGGCTCCTGCACAGGCAAGGACAAAGTTTTGCTGCCAAATTGGGTCATGTCCTTCACAGTCTTCTCAGCCTAGGAAGTGACTGAGCTACTGTGAACTAAGAGTTGAAGAGCCAAGTTACCAATTCTGTGAAAAACTCAGAAAAGGCAAATGACAGATGCAGATGAGAAGATAAACGGGAAGGAGAATGGGATTGAGCAAACCCATGGTCCACCAGGACTACTAATCGTTTGTTTGTTTTTTATCCACCAGTGGGATTCAACATGACATCAGTGGCTGTAATGTAAAGTCATTGTTTGTTGGGGATCTTTTCCTGACCATGAACTGGCAGGTGAGGTAACCCCCACCTCCTCTCTACTTTTTTGTCTGAATTGACATGTTTAAAACTAACATTTATTTTAAGCTGTTCATTGGCTGTTTTTGGAATTGATGTAAAGTCAGCTTTCTCTTGAGAAATATAAGACTAATCCTGATGGCTATTGAGTGTATGTCTTTATTTACAAGCTGAGAGGGTTAATGAGGAGGCAGTAGTAGCTACTGTTAATGCAAAGAATTATAATTAAAACTGCAGTTAGCCTTACCTCTGTGCAGAAAACCAGGATCCTGTCTTGGTTTGGTGACTCAAAGGTGTCATGATGACATTTTATTATTAGCTTCTGAAAAGATCAGAGAAGGGAAGTGCCTGAGGACCAGTTTGCCTCTAGGTCAAGTGGACTTAACTTTTCTGTATCAAATATCTTTTGGACATCTACTGAAAACCATGGAATATTTCCTGGTTTTAAATACACAAAATACAAACAAACATAGAACTATGAAAGAAAATTATATAGAAATACAGTTAGAAAATATATTAAAAAAAATAAACTCACAGATCACAAGCATTAACAGGATTTTACTGAAACAGTCTCTAACCTGGGACTGCTTGGGGCTGACAAAGCAGACCTAGAGAAAGGAGTACCAGTAATTGGGTAGTGGTTGTAGTAGTTAATTTCAGAGTGACAAATGCTCTCCACACTGAAGTGAAAGCACAGATTATATAGTTAAATAACAAGTGAAAAAGGGAGTGGAGTGAGGGAAGTGGTTTACAAACAAGCATTCCCACGTCTTAAGTTGTTTCCTATGAGAAGCTCATGAATGGAGAACAATATAACAACTCTGGAGTCAAGTCTTTGGGAGTCATGCCCACCTCTCCTAGGACACAGAATCAGCACTCTGTGATGGGAGAAGGTTCAACAATCTGTGACTTGCTTCATTTATGGTACACAGGCACGAGAATGAGAGTGTCGTCAAGGGTTGATTGATCATTTCAAGCTGCATAGCAAGCTCTGACTCCCAAACCAGTCTCCTGAGAAATCTAATAATTCGTATGTTCATTACACATATCACATCAATTAATATGAAAATCATAATTCCCTTCACACAAGTTAAGAACCACTAAGACTAACACGAGCCAATTATGGTACTGAGGTGTGACTGGCCAAATGAGGACCTTAGTTCCCAACCCAAAAGCAGAGGGTACAAGAAGTAAAGTAAAGGACCAAAAGGAAGCTCTCTCAGTCAGCCCAGTGTGGGAAGATGTATATGGTGACATTTTCCCGATGTTGAGCCTAAATTTGTGTGTTTGTAGTTTTCACCCATTATTCTTGACCCTCTGGAACCAAACAGCACAAAATTTATCCCTCCTCCACATGAAAAATTCTTCAAATGCCTCAAGACAGCTATACCTCATCCCCCTTCCCACTGTCTTCTTTTCTCCAAGTTGAGTTTCCCCAGTTCTTTCAACTGACCCTCATTTGACATGGATTAAAGACTCTTCTCCATCCTAGCTATCCTCCTCTGTACACTCATTAGCTTATCAGCTCTCTTAGATCACGGTGCCAAGAACTGAACACAACACTCCAGATTAGGTCTGATAAGGACAAAGGACAGTGGGATGATCACACACCCCCAGGTAAGAAGTTTTATTTCTCTTAATGTAGCCAAAGTTTCGTTACCTTTTTGAGCTGCTACAACACAATACTGACACGCTGTGATTCCAGCTCCTTAAAACTCCCAGATTGTCTTTCAGAACTACTGGTACCTAACTATGTTCTCTTCTTCTTTCACTCATAAAGTTGATTTTGTTTTCTGCTTCACCTCTTTGGTCCTAGGTCACCTGAATTCCTCTTTTCTCCATGCTGTTTGTTTTTCCTTAGAAGCAAAGAGAGGGGTTCATATAAGATATTCAATTACATGGGGCCAAGATGCTGCAGATTCTGCACCAATCCCTGACCAAAAGTATCCCAGAGGCCATGAGTATAAGGCAGGAAGATAGTCATGGGAGACAACAGGAGAAGTGAAACTCTGCTGTGATTTTGGGCTGCAGAGGACAAGCTCAGAATCAAAGCTGAGGAAGAGGTGGGAGGTCACCCAATGGAAACTACACTGAATTGTGATCTATTTACTACAATTTTCTGACCTTCCATTGCTTAACTTGTAAAGTGGGTATACTCACAGTGTTTGTCTCCTAGAATCATTGTTGCTACTCTCCTAGATTTGATCATAGAGGGAAAGAGAAAGGGAGGCAAAGACACACAGAGAGATACAGAGATGGATGGACAGACAGAAACAGAAACATACCAAAACAGAAAAATAGAGGAAAGAGATGAGAGAGATGGGGGGGGAGAATGGGGAGGGAGAGGAGAAGAGAGGAGAGGAGAGGAGAGGAGAGGAGAGGAGAGGAGAGGAGAGGAGAGAGAGAAAAAGAAGAGAGGAGAAGAGAGAGACAGAGACAGAAAGAGACAGAGAGGCAGATAGTTTATTAAGTGCTAATTATATGCTAGGAACTGTGCTGGAAATTCAAATAGAAGAATATATGACAGCTGTACTCCCATGGAGTTTATATTCAAAGGAGAGAAGACAATACTTGAAACACAGTTGGTGAGATAAGGTTGTACCCACATGAACAGGAATTAAAAAAGACTGGAGAATCAGGACTGGAGCCACAAGATGGCTTGAGCATTTCCTGAAATGGTGGTTCTGGGCAGGAACTCACCAATTGAAGGAAAGGGTCTTATGGTTCATCTCTCCCTCTATTTCCTTAGTAAAGAATCTGGATAGGTTGGAAAGGTCCGAGATAGGAATGTAAAGACCGAAAAGGAAGAGAGGATCAGACAAATATCACTTTCTAGGATGTTGACAGAGCACCTTTGGGGTTCAGTGTTATGTTACTGGATGGCACTCCTAAAACAGTTCATGCTGGGAGGGTCCTACACTTTTCTACATCCCCATATACCTTTTCCACTTCTGGTTGTTCCTTTACCTTTCTAGATTCACCCATTTTCATCTTCTACTTTAGGTACATGGGTCCATTTTTCACATCAATCATGGAAACCCCTTCAACCTGGAGGTGCTGGTAGACTCCTAGGCAGACTACCAGACTGTTATTACCTGGCCTCAGAAACAGGTAGGTCCAGTGAGTACCAAAGTATTAGAAAAAAATCCCTAAGGCCAAGAGATTTCTATTACTAGAGAAGAAACCTTCCTTTTGCCCCCTAAGACTCCATAGAATTGCCTCAGATGTGTAAGACAATTAGGTTACCATAGAAGTCCATCTTCTGATTTGGGATTTGATCGATTACGGTGTCTTTCACTGCCCCCTCTTACTTTATATGTATGTGTAAACTAACAAAATTTCCCACTATTGTCTCATTTGCTCTTCATTGCTGCCACTCTTCTTAAGGGAGATAGTCTCATCTCTTCTTTCCTGCCAACTGAATTTGGGTAATTACCATAAGTTATCTGCTCTGATTCTGTAACTTCCCAAGTCTTTAAAAATTTTCTTGTTTTTATTGCTATGTTTTGTTCTCTTATCATGTTCATTTCCAAATATATCTCTTCTCCCTATATACCCAACAAGCCATCCCATGAACAAGAGATTTAAGAAGAAAAAGGAAAAAGAAATGTTGTTTGGCAAAACCAACTAATATATAAACCACGTTTGAAGGGATATGAATATGCAACATTACACACACATTATGTAAAGAGATGCTTGATTTCATTTCTAATAATAACATAATAATAATAATCATATGTGTACATTCATTAAAAAAATAACCTGCTCTTTATGTGTAAGATAGCTTCCAATACTAAACTCCATTACTTTTTTAATGAGGGTCTGAAGAAAATTCCAAGCCTTATCTAAAGTAGTGGACCTTCTTTTTGAAACCAGATTTATTCCTTATATAACAGATCGACTTGTCAAGAACACACACTCTCTTTCTCTTTCCTCCTCTCTATGGCATCTCTCTCAATGTGCATATATATGATAATATATAGGTACATATTTTTATTTATATAGGTCTATATATACTCTGTAAATATATGTGTGTGTGCATATATATATATATATATATGTATATATATATATATATATATATGGAGAGAGAGAGAGAGAGAGAGAGGTAGACATATGGATAGATAAATAGATCGATAGATAGATATGTGTGTGTGTCTTGGTATGTGTGTGTGTGTGTATACACACAGAGAGATTCCCTGTGAATTTTCAGGAACCAACCATATAAAAATCTATAGTTCTGTTTTGCTTTCAGACTTTAATTTTACAGTTATGTGAAGTTTTCACTATACAAATGAGTCCAACTTTTTTTTAGATAATTTCTGCCTGGTTGAATGCTTAAATATTGATATTTACTGTTATGGCTTAGGACAAAGCCTGGAACACAGTAGGTCATAGTAGGTGTTTTAATAAGTGTTTATCAATTGATTGATGGCACCAGTTATGAGAACAAGAGATCTTTTGAGATTTTGCATCCCTGGTATACTGGTACTTAGCAACTCACCACTGTGTGGTTGAGATGATAGAAGAGGTACATTCATAATGTCTATTATATACATGAGTGCATGATAAGGCATGATGGGGAGCGAAGGTATTACTACCATTCTGAGACAGGGAAATTGAGGCTCAGAGAGATAAAGTGACCTGACCATGGCCACATAACTGATAAGAGACAGATCTGTGATTTGAAATTGGCCTTATTGATTGCAAGTCTGTCACTCTTTCCCATATAGAAATTCTACCTTGAGAAAAGGTCTTAGTGTAAAAATTACATTGGTTTCTAGGAAGAACTCCAGATTCAGAATAAGGATATGTGATTTCTCATCCTGGCACCACTTCTTTCTAGCTGTGTGACTTTGGGATAATTTCCTTTTGTGGAAAATCAGGGGAATGATGTAGAGGATCTCCTAGGTCCCTTCCAGTCCCAGCATTCCATTAGACTGATGTTTTCCTTGCTTAGGGGAGGTTCAAAGTTCTATGGGAAGCTGAAGAGCAATTTCTCTTCTTTTCTGACTGAAAGAAAAGGATGGGGGGGCCAATGTACACTACCTGCATCTGAGTTGGGCACTAAAGACTGGGTCAACAGAGAGAGATGTGGATAATACACATTTCTGAAAGAAATTTTGTCCCTTGTTCCTTGTGTGTGTCTTTGCTCAGTTAAAGATGGGAAAATTCCATCAGGCATAATAACTAATCTAGTTTGCTAGACAGGAAAATAGGGGATGATGCCCCAGATTGTTAAACCATTCACTGGAAGAGATGTTAAGTACCTTCTAGTCCAAGTTCATAATTAAATGAGAAAAATCAGCATGTGTTGCAGGTGCATAATTTGTACTTAATAAATATTTGTCCCTTCCCCTTCTCTAATTTTATATATGTGGAAACTGAGGCCAAGAGAGGGAAAAGCAGAGAGTCAATGTCCTTCGATATGGAGTCCCATGTTTTCCCCACTCATTGCATTCTTTCAGTAAAGAGGCAGTACCATCTAGTGGACAGGGTATTGGCTGAGAATCAAAAAGATCCAGGCTCAAATCCTGCCTCAGACACTTGCTAAAACATTAATTTCTCTCATCCTCTGTGTCCTTATCTGCAAAACTATAGATTTTGAAATCTCTTTCAGACTTAAATCTCTGAGCTATTGTGGGAACCCTCTGGCACAGATAGTATGTAATGGTATATACATAATAGATAGACTTGGAGTCAGGAAACAAGTTTGAATCCTGCCTCAGATACTTACTGGATGAATGACTCTAAGCAAGTCACTTAGCCCTCAGTTTCTCCCTGTGTAAAATGAGGGTGATTACTTAATGGCCTCTAAAGATTCTTCCATCTTTAAATCAACGATCCTATGAATCTGTGCCGAGATAGTTGAGCCATATGTATACTGTCCTCCTTTCTCCAGGTTGCCAAAGCGGTTTAAATGAAAATGTAAGAGATGCTGTAGCTTCCAAGTCAGTACATGCAGATTACTCCAAGAGGTTTCTCTACATAGCAGATTATGTCCTAAAATCTAGCACCTCCAACACAAGCAAGCTGACAAGATCACACAGATCAGCCAGTTCAGAAAGCGTGAAATTCAGAAGGTAGGAAATTAGGAAATTATCAGTCGATAAGCAACAACCAAATAGCATTCAGTTACCTCCTACTCCATGACCAGTTCTAAGAGCTGGATGTACAAACACAAAGTGAACCAATGCCTTTGCTCAAGGAGCTTACCCTCTACAGGAGAGATTACATACATATGCACCACACACCTTATATATAAAACAAAACAAAATGGATATGAGGCGATTGACTGGCAATGGAAAAAATGCTCTCAGGGTGAAATGCAGGGGACTCAGGAAAGGCTTTATATAGAAAGTCATTCTTTAACAGAATTGTTAAGGGAATTAAGTGTGGTAAGAAACAAAGATTAAACATATTTTGTTATGCTCTATCTGTAAGTGGCTGCTCAGAGCACTTTGAAAGGAAATTAGGATACTTTAGAATTCTACACTGTGCATTCATTAAAAGGAGATGTACCATTTAACAATGTTGAAGGAAGAAAAGGAGGAAGAAGAGAACACAGAGATCACTTTAATGCTTCCAGAGTGACTTACACATGTAATTTCAGTTAATCCTCACAATAACTCTGGGAGCCAGCTGCTATTGTTACTGAGGAAATGGAGGTAGCCACAGGTTAAGTGACTTGTCCAGGCTTACATAGCTAGGAAGTGACTGAGGCCAGATTAGAACTCGGGTCTTCCCAACTCCAGGCCTAGTACTCTATTCACTGAGCAACACACAGGGAAACATACTCTAGAATAAAGCACGATACATGTATGAAAAGACAGGTATTATGGTGTAGTGGATAGAGAGATGATCTCCAACTCAGGATGAATTGGATTCATGGCCTACCTTTGACAAATAATAGCTCCATGACTTTAGCCTCTCAGTGTCCCATGTTCAGTTCAACAAAAGTCAAGGCTTTTTGTGTTAACACAAAAAAAAACTAGCCATGTGACCTTGGGCAAGTCACTTAACCCCAACTGCCCTCCAAAAAGCAAAAAAAAAAAAAAAAGATAACTGATGGGTTGGTTCTATGACATGAGATTTGTGATGTGAAAGAGTGATAGAGGCAAATTAACATCCATACTACTCTATAGATCTCTGTGGCATTGCAGGGATACCGGGTTCTTGGATGCTATGCCAAGAAAGAGCAAGCTGTTCAAGAGATCCCAAACTGGACAGGCTTTCAGTATGAGTTTAAGAGATAGACTAAACATCATTCTTTGGAAGACCCATGTAGCTAAGCATGAAGAAGCTCATGCCCAGTGTATTCACCATCAAATGATGATTTGGGCTAGGGGGAGATTTGAATAGTAACTCGTGAAGAGCATATGCCATGTTGTGAACTTCTTGGTTGAGTCATCACTTACTGATTAAAAGTCTTTCGAAATATTGAAGTTCAGTACGGAAAAAAAGAAATCTGTTCATTTGTCCACTCAGTACTGAGTCCTATGTAATGCAGAGGACTAGATACTATTGAAGACAGAAAGGTAAAAAGAAGATTACTTTCAACCTAATTAGAATGACAGTCTACCAACTCAGTTTCAAAAACAAGTTTCTGGGAAAAGTTAGGAAGTCCCAGGGGGGACCAAAAGAGGTTTTCTGAAGGAGGTGTCCCTCGAAGTGGCATTTGAAGGATAGGTAGGCTATCAACAGATGGAGACAGGAATGAGACGGAGGTTAGAAGTGGTTTCGACAGAGATTACAACTTAGAGAAGATGTGCAATAAAGGCCTTAAATAGGAAGGTACAGGATTTCTTTGGGAAACAAACAAAAAATCAAGCAATGTTTTCCTTTGCAGTGCCAATGACAACCTCAAACCTTCCCTGCTGGAAGTTTCCCATGCTGAACTTGTGAACGACACCTGGAAATTTGGGCAGAATGAGAGGAGCCTGTTCTGTCCAGAAGGGAGTCCCATCACTTGGGTTGTAATGGAACAAACTAGTTAATTGAGAATTGGCTATACCCTGCCTGAGTATCAAGACAGGGGCATTGCAAAGCAGATGATGAATATTTCTCTGCATTATCTACAGAAGCATAATATGCCATTTTAAATGTCTGCGGAGGAGATAAATGAGCCAGCCAACAAAGTAGTAAAGTCACTTGGTTTCCATGTTATTGATTGTGATTGGCATGAAGGGAAATGTGTACCAGCTGAACTTCTTTATTGATGACTTTTCCGACTCAACTAACACAATTCCTAAACTCTGTTCTCAATTCTTGGTGTGGCCATGAGAAACATCATCCATCGGTGTCAACTAACAAATATTTGGAGGTCTACAATATATTCCCTCTAAATAGATATCAATAGATGAAGATTACTGGAAAAATACTAGCTTTAGAATCAGAAAGGCCTGCATTCAAGTCTCACTTGTTTCTAATAGGATGTGTGACCCTAGGCATGTCACTTCACCCTCCCTGGGTCCCAGTTCCTAAAGCTGTAAAATAAAAGACTTTCACTAATTAACTGGCAAAACTCCTTCTAGTTCTCATGTTCTAACATTCCATGAAGGTTTACATTGGCAGTGTGGGATTAGTGCCAAGAGGTGGAGGCAGCTGGCTAACCTGTGGCATTCCCATAACCAAATTTCCTAAAGGACTGTCCAAAGAGCCATAACTCTAAACTGGACAATGCCTTAAACCTCTTCTATTTCAACCTTGGAATATGAAAAACAGTTCTGTGGATGTAACAAAAAGCAAGTCATTTCTGATTAAAGAGATTGAGCCTTTGGGATTGTAATATCTATCATTTTATGCTTTATGGCTTCCAGTAAATATTATGCATGCCTATTGTTCCATTTAGGGACAGCTAAGTGCTATAGTGGATAGAGTACCAGGCCTGAAGTCAGAAAGACTTATTTTTCTGAGTTCAAACATGGTTTTAGACACTTACCAATGGTGTGACCCTGGACAAGTCACTTAAACCTGTTTGATCCAGTTTTCCCATCTGTAAAATGAGCTAGAGAAAGAAACAGCAAACCACTCCAGTATCTTTTTTAGGATCTTTTTTTTTTCAGAATTTAATTATTTATTTTTAGTTTTCAACATTCATTTCCACAAGATTTTGAGTTACAAATTTTCTCCCCATCTCTCCCCTAGCACCCACCACAACATGGCAAACATTCTGATTATCCCTTCTGCCAGTCTGCCCTCTCATATAGCACCCCCTTATCCCTCCCCTTACCTCCTTACCCCTTACTTTCCTATAGGACAAGATGGATTTCTACACCTCGTTGCCTGTATATCTTATTTCCTGGTTGCTTGTAACAATTTTTAACATTTATTTTTAAAACTTTGAATCCCAGATTCTCTCCCTTCTTCCTTCCTCACCCCCACTGGGAAGACAAGTAATTCAATAATGGTTATACATATGTAGTTATGTAAAACATTTTCATAGTGGTTATATTGTGAAAGTCTAATTATATTTCCCTCTATCCTATCCCACGCCCCATTTATTATATTTTCTCTTTTGACCCTGTCCCTTTTCAAAAATGTTTGCTTCTGACTACCCCCTCCCACAATCTGCCCTCCCTTTTATCATCCCCTCTCTTATCCCCTTCTCCCCTACTTTCCTGTAGGGTAAGATACTCAATTGAGTGTGTATGTTATTCCTTCCTTAAGCCAAATCCAATGAGTAAGGTTGATTCATTCCCTTTTACCTCCCTTCTCTTCCACTCCATTGTGATAGCTCTCTCTTGCCTCTTTTATATGAGGTAATTTACCCTATTCTATCTTTCCCTTTCTCCTTCTCCCAATATTTTCCTCTCTTACCTCTTAATTTTATTTTTTAGATATCATTCCTTCATATTACCCTGTGCCCTCTGTCTGTGTATACATGTACACACATACTCACATATACATACATACACTCATCTATACATACATATACATATACATACATATATATTCCCTTCAACTATTCTCATACTAAGAAAGTTTCATGAGTTATAAATGTCATCTTTCCATGTAGTAATGTAAACAGTTTGACTTTAATAAGTTCCTTATAATTTCTCTTTCCTGTTTAAATTGTCATGCTTCTCTTGCTTCTTGTATTTGAAAGTCAAAATTTCTGTTCAGCTCTGGTCTTTTCATCAAGAATCCTTGAAAGACCTCTAATTCATTGAATGATCATATTTTCCCCTGAAGTATTATATTGTTTTGCTGGGTAGGTGACTCTTGATTTTAATCCTAGCTCCTTTGACCTCTGGAATGTCATATTCCAAACCCTTTGATCCCTTAATGTAAAAACTCCTAGATCTTGTGTTATCTTGATTGTGTTTCCACAATACTCAAATTGTTTCTTCCTGACTGCTTGTAATATTTTCTCCTTGACCTGGGAACTCTGGAATTCAACTAGGGGTTTTATTTTGGGGATCTTTTTCAAGAGGTGATCAATGAATTCTCTCAATTTCTATTTTGCCCTCTGGTTCTAGAATATCAGGGAAATTTTTCTGAATAATTTCTTGAGAGATGATGTCTAGGTTCTTTTTTTGATCATAGCTTTCAGGTAGTTCAATAATTTTTAAATTCTCTCTTCTGGATTTATTTTCCAGGTTAGTGGTTTTTCCAATGAGATATTTTGCATTGCCTTCTATTTTTTCCTTCTTTTGAATCTGTTTTACAATATCCTGATCTCTCATAAAGTTATTAGCTTCTATTTGCACCAATATAATTTTGAAGGAACTATTTTCTTCAGTGAATTTTTGAAGTTCTTTTTCCATCTGACCAATTCTGCTTTTTAAGGCATTCTACTCCTCATTGGCTCTTTGGACCTCTTTTGCCATTTGAGTTAGTCTATTTTTAAGGTGTTATTTTCTTCAGTATTTTGGGGGGGGTCTCTTTTAGCAAGCTTTTGACTTGTTTTTAATGATTTTCTTGCAACACTCTCATTTCTTTTCCTAATTTTTCCTCTACTTGTCTTACTTGATTTTCAAAACCCTTCTTGAGTTTTTCCACAGCCTGTGACCAATTCATATGTTTCTTGGAGGTTTTTGATGCAGGAGTTTTGACCTTGTTGTCTTCTTCTGGTTCTATGTTTTGATCCTCTTTGTCAGTTAAAAAAAATGATTCTGTAGTCTTATTTCTCTTCCTCTGTTTGCTCATCTTGCCAGTCAAATATTTGACTTTTGAATTCTGCCACAGTAGAACTCTGCTTCCAGAGTGGAGAGTGCTGTGTCCCAAATTTCTGAGGTTTTGTTCAGCTGTTGTCAGAGCTTCTTCTAGGCACCTGCCTCAGAACTGTGAGGAGGGCACCCTCTCTACAGCTTCCACAAGCTCTGCCATGCCAGAGCTCCTCACCCCAGGATCACCACCCAAGACTGTGACCCAGATCCAAGTAGTGCAAAGCAAGAGAGTCCTGCCTCAGCACCAGCTAAGAGATTCCTGCAATTGTCCTCTGGTCAGTTGCTTGGTCCCCCCACCATCTGTGGGCCTGGAGCTCTAGAAGCAGCCACCACAGCAGCAGCTGCAGCTGCTGCCACCTCTGCCACCCTGGGAGCTGAGGCCAGACTGTGCTCTTCTCTCATCCTGTTCCAAAAGAGTTTCCCCAAAGACCTTTTACTTTCTTTTTGGCTGTTATGGGTTAAGAAGCATGGAAACTGCCACAGCTGCCAGTGATTTGATCCCCTGAGGTCTGCTCTGGCCAGTCTGTGCTGCTGGTCTAAGTCAGTCCAGCCCTTGCAGGACTATGCACCATTCCTAGCCTGGTGTGATAGATCCTTCCTGTCTGTTTGCCACACTGTCCTCCACTGGAGATGTATTTCACTCTGCCATTTTGTGGGTTCTGTAGCTCTAAAATTTGTTTAGAGTCAATTTTACAGGTATTTAGGGTTACTGGGGACACATTCAGGTAAGTCTCTGCTTTTACTTTGTCATCTTGGCTCCACCCCCACTCCAGTATCTTTGCCAAGAAAAGCCCAAATGGGGTCACAAGGCGTTGGACATGCATGACTGAAATACCTGAACAGCAGTACATTATTTAATTTGTCAGGGAATTCAGGGAGTTGATTGACTTGACAGCATGACCATTCAATGCTCAAATATTAAAGTAACTTGGAGAGGAGACTTCTATTTCTTTTAACTTACACAGGTAAGCCCATGTCATTTTAAAATGAAGTCAATATACAGACCACAGAGGTCCCTACGTATATTTTAGTGGCCACTATTTCTATTTGAGTTTGACGCCATTTATATAAACCATTTTATATTGATGAAACTGATTAAGTAGATTAAGTATATGCTTTTATTTACATCATTCTTTAAAAAAACAAAAAAGGTCCCAGATCAAAAATTATGGTCTTTCTTCCTAGTTGACTTAGACTCAGAATAAGAAGACAAGAGTTCTCATCCTCATACAGCTCCTTCCTGACTACAAGACTTCCAGGAAATGCTTTCACTATGGTGAAAAACTTCTCTGGCAAATAAGGTTTTTGAACGTGATAGTATACAAAATCCTTTCTAGCTCTGACATTTTATTATACTACTGAACAATTTACAACTGTCCTTTGGGTCTGACCATTAGTCTAGCTCCAAATCCATCTAATTGTTGTCTTCTCCAGGTAATATTTCTCCATTTTATCCATACGAATAGATTTGAGAGAATGTGTCAAATGTTGTGCAGAACACTCTAAATGGTCCATTACTCCAGTGCTATTCAGATTACCAATCTCATATGGCTTGTTTTCTATGAAGCCCTGATGGCTCTTTCTGATAAGTAATTCCTTTTCCCAGTGTTTGTTAATCATCCCTTTTACATGATATTCTAGGATTTTTCTAGAAACTGAAGTAGACTCTAATCTTTTTTTTGAAAATAGAAATATTGGGGCAACTAGGTGGCACAGTAAATAGAGCAACGGCCCTGGAGTCAGAAGGACCTGAGTTCAAATCTAGCCTCAGACATTTAACACTTACTTGCCATGTGACCTTGGGCAAGTCACTTAACCCCAATTGCCCTGCATTCCCCCTCCAATTAAAAAAAAGAAAAGAAAGAAATATGGGGGGGGGGGCAGAGCCAAGATGGTGGAGTAAGAGCAGGGACTTAGTTGAACTGTCTCCCAAACCCCTATAAATACCTGTAAAAATGACTCTAAAATTCTAGAGCTACAGAACCCACAGAATGACAGAGTGAAGCAAATCTCCAGCCCAACACATCTTGGCAGGCTGCCAGGAAGGGTCTATCATACCAGGCTGGGAGTGGAGTACAGTCCAATGTGGGCCATGCCTGCACGTACAGGGCCAGAGCAGGTCTCAGGGAACTGAATTACTGGCAGCTGTGGTAGTTTCCAGACTTCTCAACCCACAAATGCCAAAGACAGCATAGGTTGGTGGGAAAATTAAGTGAGACCTGAGTGAAAGTGGGGCATGGTCCAATTTGGGTCTGGCCCCAGGCCCAGGGTTGCAAAGGTAGAGGGAGGCTGATACAAAACTCCTGAAGCCTGGAACAGTACAACCACCCCCACTTCCACCCCACTGGAAGCAGAATCCTACCCTGACAAAGAACTACAATGATGGGGGGAAAAAAAACTACATGTAGTTCGGTCCGGGAACATGAGTACCAGAATATGCTGAGAATGCAAATGGACATAAACACCAGAAACACAGAGTCATGACAGCAGAATTATGCCTCTGGGTCAGTGTGTCCTGTTTTATTCTGCATTTCACAACCCAGATGCTTTGTTGATATGCTCTGTTCCAGGACGTGAGCTCCATCCTTCCTTTACATGTTTATCCGACCCTTGCGGCATCAGAGGCAGTTGCAAGGAAGGCAGGCTATTTGTCTAAGGGGCTCAGTAAAGGGAATAAAAAAGGGAAAGCGCTGGGGATGAAAAGATGGAGAAAAATAAAGCTGTCTGCAGATCACTCACTCTTCTGGCTTCTGACTCTGCTTTGTTGAACGTGCTAGTTACGTCCGGATGCGCACCAAAGACCCAGAAAGGGTAAGGCTGGCTGCCCACTGACATTGAGGTCAGGACAAGTGGCCCTTGAAACAGAGGCTTGAAAGATTTGAATGGGTAGCCAGACCCCATGAAAGACGGGAAGACTTAGTAGAGTACCCCATAGCTAAGGGAAGCCAGGCAGGAAGATGGGGAACATACCCATAATTAAGCCAGAAGAGCCAGAGATCTGGGCAAGACAGCATTGTAAGGCAGTAAAAAAGCAGGGAGTCACATTACCACTGAAGGACCTCCGCGCCTTCATATATAAAGTACAGACTGTCTCACTGTGGATTAATTCCACAGAGATAGATAAAAATGGTGTGTGGTATGAGAACAGATGGCCAGTCACAAGCAAACCACCCTGGGATTTTTGGAAAACAAAGATTTTTTGCTGTATGGACTGGTAAAAGCAGCCTTTTCCGGCCCTGACCAACCCAGCAGGAGTTTTCTGGCTGAATGTCAAACTGAAAGTAAAATGGTCAAAAGTTGCGATTGCAGCCTTCACGATCCCCCTTGGCCACCCCTGCCGCCACTGGAGGAAATATCTTCTGCCCCAACATATAAAGAAATATAACCTGATGTACCAGAGCTAGAGAGAGAACTTCATTCCCTGGCCTTACTCAAAGAAGTGAAGAAGGTGCATGCAGATAGAAAAATCACAGAGAAATCTGCATTAGAACAAGCCATAGAGAAGGTACATTTGCAAGGGGAAGATATAAGTGGGTGGGGACTTTGTCCTGTAATAGAAGTTGATGACTCTCAGGCCTCTGGAGGAAGGAGGAGAGCTCATGTCACTATAGAATGGAAAAGAATTAAGGACTTAAAAGAAGGGGTAGTAACCGTATGGTCCCACTGCTCTCTTTGTCCTCATCCAATTAGAAAATTTGTCCATACAATATATACTG
Source organism: Pseudochirops cupreus (assembly GCA_028627135.1). NCBI lineage: Eukaryota > Metazoa > Chordata > Mammalia > Diprotodontia > Pseudocheiridae > Pseudochirops > Pseudochirops cupreus. Next base: position 13,633,025 of record CM053583.1, on the reverse strand, counting down.
ACACCCAATGACTGGAAAGCCTTAGCTCGAGCTTGTTTAACACCCAGACAAAGCGTGGTTTGGATGGCTGAATTTACAGAATTATGCAAAATGGAGGCTTGGTGGCATGGGGCCAGAGCTCCACATGTCTTTGCCATGCTCACAGGCATGGGGGCTTATGAAACCACTGACATGCATTTGAATTATTTTCCTGCTGATTACGTCCTGGTAGCAGACTGTTCTATTCGATCATGGAAGAAAATCATGTCATCCCAGAGCGATACTCGAGCCATGACCCAAATAAAGCAAGGCTCCCCAGAACCTTTCGCTGATTTTGTTGCTAGAATGCAAGAGGCTGTGGCCTGAAGTATGGGCAATGTAGAAGGGGCTGATATAGTCCTTAAACTTATGTTGAGAGAAAATGCCAAACACGATTGAAAAAAGGCAATGTTAGGCTTACCCAAGGATGCAGGAATAGAAGAAACGATGCAAAGATGTGAGCAGGTAGGTTCCCATATTTACCAGGTTGAATTGCTGGCCGGTGCCCTCCAGCAGGGTATGAATGACAAGGTGTGCTATGGGTGTGGGAAGAAAGGGCATTTAACAAAGGAATGTAGGAATTCACAACCCCTCCCTCCCCCCCTCCCCCGCCTGTTTTAAGTGTGGGAAAGCGGGTCACTTTGCTAAACAATGTAGAAAGAACAAGTTACAGGGAAACTGGGCCCTGCAAACACAAACCCTTTCAGTGCAGACCTTGGAAGGAGAGTACAAACAGTTATGGGACAAGAGGTCCCCCTAAAGACCGTTTTCAATCTTGACAAGTTCAGAGTTCCTCCCCACACCACCGTAGAACTGCCTATAAGAGAAGTACCAACCTCATCCTTGATTTTAGGATGGGCACTGATTATGGCCCCGGTATAATCCACCCTCTCCTTGTTCCAGCTGGCACCAACACTTTAATTTTTACTAATCCCCATTCGGAGGAAGCTTACGTAGATAATGATTTTCCCATAGCAATATATATCCCCTTGCATCAAGAGGCTTCCACTGTGGCCCTTACACAAGTGATAGACCCTCAAAAACCGTGGGTAACACTGTGCCTAAACAAACAAACCTTCAAGAGAATTTTAGATACGGGGGCAGGTCGGACGGTCACAGCAGAGCATTTCTGGCCCCCTGACTGGCCTCTTGAACCTGCCTCCATTGCCATACATGGGGTTGGAGGAACTCAGCCAACCTCTCAATCAAAAGACTGGCTGGAATGGTCTCTGGATGGAAGACATGGTTATGTAAAACCCTTAGTGGTCCCTGGCCTCAGTTTAAACTTATGGGGCCGAGAAATTATGAAAAGCTTAGACTTACAACTCACCAGTGAGAATTTTTCTTAGGGGCCACTGCCAAGAGGAGCACCTGTTCCCCTTTACAATGGAAGACAAAGACCCCTGATATGGAAGGACCAGTGACCCCTTACTACAGAAAAGCTCCTCACTTTGCAAGACCTAGTTCAAGAACAATTAAACCTGGGATATATTGAAGAAACTTTTTCCCCATGGAACTCCCCTGTCTTTGTCATCAAAAAGAGGTCAGGAAAATTTAGGTTTCTTACTGACTTGCGGGGCATCAATTCTGTGTTGGAGCCCATGGGGGATTTACAGGCTGGGCTGCCATCCCCTAATGCCATTCCACAGGGTTATCACGTTTGGGTGGCTGATATTAAAGATTGTTTTTTCAGCGTTACATTGCACCCAACCGACAGAGAGAAGTTCGCTTTCTCAAATCCCTCAGATCAATTTTAAAGCCCCAATGAAACATTATCAATGCAAGGTTTTACCCCAAGGCATGGCTAATAGTCCTACTCTTTGCCAGTGGTTTGTAGCCCAAGCCCTGGAAAAGCCACATTCCACGTGGCCCCAGGCCTATATCTGTTATTACATGGACAATATCCCTATAGCACATCCTGACTGACAGATACTGGCCTCCATCAGTAAAATGTTAATAGATGAATTACAGGATTTGGGCTTACAAGTTGCCCCAGAAAAAATACAAATACATTATCCCTATCATTATTTAGGTTATATAGTACAGGGGGCCACAGTATCACAAACACCCCCTAAAATAAATGTAGACGAAATAAAAACACTTAATGATTTTCAGAAGCTAATTTTCATGCTATACAGTGGGTACATGCTCATGTCCTCATACCATCCCAATTGATGAAACCCCTATATTCTAGTCTGAAAGGTGACCCTGTACTTAAATCCCCCAGGAAATGGACCCCAGAAGCCTTACAGTCTATTGAGCAAATCTTGGCATTGTGCCATGGCCCCACTACCAATCGAGTGCAGCTGTCCAAAGCTATAGAAATAACCCTCCTTAAGAATATCTATCTGTGTGCAGTTATTCATCAGTCTAATTCCATTCCTGAGCGGGTCTATGGTGTTTGCAGCACTCGTGCCCTTGAAACATATTTAACTATAGCCTGCCATGTTCTATTAGAAGCAGCAAAACGGGCAACTATCCTTTTTGGCGACCATCCTATTGTCCACCCTGAACTTTCTAAACAAGAGGTAGACGAGCTGGCCCAAAATTATATTTCTTAGGCAACTCTAACTCAATGGGCTGACATAGGCAACCCTTCCTCCCTTAACACTAAGTCGTTCTTGATTGAATGGCACAAACCCCCTGTACCTTTACTCAGTGATACTCCTATGACCGGACCCAATGTCTTTACTGATGCAACTAAAAACCACAGGGCTGCAATATATCATTAACAAGAGCAAAAATATACAATCCTTAATACTCCATATGACTCTACACAGAAGAATGAATTGTATGCCATAATACAAGCCCTTTGCCTTTATCCTGAACCAATAAATATAATTTCTGATAGTGCCTATGCTGTTGGTGTTCTACAAAAGATTCAAACAGCTTTGGTATTACATGACAGAACCTCTATCAGTTCACTTTTGATTCAGCTCCAACAAACACTTTCTCTTCACTCCTTTCCCTTTTATATATATTACATGTCCGCTCTCATACAGACAGTCAAGGTCTTATTTTCAAAGGCAACAGATTGGTTGATTCGGCAGCATCAACTGCGGCCTATTATTCTTCATCCGTATCTCGTGCCCAAGCTACCCATAAGGACTTCCACATGTCAGCCCACTTTTTACGCCGACTATATGGTCTTACAAAGGAACAGGCTAGACGGATTGTGCAACAGTGCACACGCTGTCTTCCTTTTCATCCCCCTTCCTCGGCTGGGGTTAATCCCCACGGCCAGTCTCCTAATGAATTACAGCAGATGGATGTTACTCACGTTCAAGGTGTTGCAGTTCACGTTACAATCGACACATTTTCTTGTTTCCTCATGGCTACAACACAGGGTGGTGAACAAGTGAAACATGTTAAGAATCACCTTTTTCATTGCTTTTCTGTATCAGGGACTCCGCTGGAAATAAAGACTGACAATGGCCCTGCATATACCTCTACTGCCCTTGCTTCTTTCTTTAGAGAAATGGGTATCGCTCACATCACAGGGAGCCTGCATAATCCTACTGGGCAGGCCATCGTTGAATGCACCAATCCACCAATCCGCTCATTTTGTACATTGCTCCTTGACTGAAGTTAGTTATAATTAATTTTTTTGTTTTACTAAATCTCTTTTTAGTAAGCCATCTGAAAGTAAAGATAATGTAGCTATTTGCTACAATGCTTAATCACTTAACTTGTTTTCTTCTCTTTTTGCAATTGCTAGCATCTCTAGGACTATATTTAATAATAATAATAAAATTATTATTATTATTAGATAATAATTAATTGCATGGCCTTGCTCCCAATTTAGTGAGAATGCTTTGTGCTTGTTCAATGCAAATAACTCTTGGTCTCTGTTTTAGGCAATTATTGTTTGTCATATTGGTGAAAAGTGATTTTTTCCCATGCTTTTTAAAAGTATTTTTAATATCAATGAGTGTAGCAATTTGCTACCACCATTTCTGCATATACTGATATAATTATGATTTTAATTATTTTCATTATTAATAGAGTAAGGAAGTAGGTCTCTGACCAGTTTCCCAACTCAAGAAGCCAAGGATGTGATAACAGAAAGTAATGGTGCCAATTACAAGGTATTAAACTAATTAGAAAGAAGTTACTATAGCTTTTTAGTAAGTGTGAAAGTGCTTCCTTGCTTGAATTGGCCCTACCTCCAATATCCCCATATTCTCAATTCTGGATAGTTCTCCAGTGACTTTGTGGGGAAGAAAGGCTCAAGCATTCTCCTCTTGAGTACCTTTCCTAGTACCTTGTATTAAAGAATCTCTACAAAATCCACATGGCACTGTTATTAAACTGCCTGGAAATAACATACTTCCATAGGGACTCAAGACTTCCATAGCTGATAGCCTGAAGATTTTGCTGATCTCCAAATACATGTGTTTGGACAATTCTACAAACATCATTTTGTGAAATCATCATATGTTACTAACTACAGAGCTTATAAAGACCTACCCTAACCTAAAGACAACAAAGGATGGAAATGGGAAAAAAATAGTTGCCCGACCACCGAGGGGAAATTTTGTCTTAACAGTACAATAAGGATAGGATAGGGAATCAGGAGTTAACTGAAAGTCAGTATTTCACCTTCTGGTGAGAAACCAAAAAGCATGTGGTAAAAATTCCTCTGATCGTTATAAATCATAAAGTATTGCAACTGGATATCTGAACAAGAATTTCCAGTGGGTACCCACCACATAAAGGGGACCAAAAACTTCCCTAATGGACTGCTAAAATACATAAGTCATTCCAAATATGGGTCTGAACTTACCACGCACTAGAACAAGAAGATTTGTTTAAAATAAATCAAATTCCAGAAAGCCCAAAAGAGGAATCATGCTCCCAAAAAGAAATTAATCCTTTGGAGTTGATTACTTGGGGATTTCTAGACCATCAAGTATACTCTATGCCACTAATTTGCAGACCCTAAGGATCTCAGCAGAGCTTCCTGGACTTGTGTCTTCATATAAAGTAAAATAATACATATTATGCCTTAAGTATTTAAATATGCAAAAAGTCTGGTATCTCAAAGAATATGGTGTGACTTGTAGAGGAAACAGACCAGAGTACTGACTGTCTAATTATAATTTAAAACCAAAACCAAAGAAGAGAATATTTTTTTATCTCATAGAGCCCTGCAATATTAGGCCATCCAAGAAGAAAAATCTCTCCAGTAGGTCTCTACAAGTGTTAAAGAAAACTGAAATATATCCAGAAATCGCTGTAGTACAGCAACTGCTCTGGTTTACTTCCCAACTTGGTATTCTCATTTTTGTATATTAGGTTCCCAAGGATAATCACTACTTTAGGTACTACTTGAGTAGTAAGGTAATCTGTAAGTCTGCATTCTTAGAACTATAGCTAATGAGCCCCTACTAGAGAGCTTTCCATTAGCAGTCAGCCAGTAGATACACTTTGAAGCAAAGGATGCTTAAAAATATGGCAAAATAAAAATAGTAGTTATAAAAGAGTTCCACCTTAAACCTAAGGCACAGTCTCAAGCAAACGCACATGGTATTCTCAAGACTTAGTGCTATACTAACTAGCTAAAGAAACATAGTGTAAGAAAAAATTTATATGTCTAGGAATCAAACATAATTGATATTAATGGATCTCTGGAAATCTTTGAGTCTAATCCCCTCTTTTAAGAAAGGAAAACACTGAGGTTCAGAGAGAGGGGAATGAGATATCTAAGATCAACCAGTAATTCAGTTGTAGAGCTGAGACAAAACCTCAGTCATCTGATTCCCTGCTCCAGGGACTTTTTCACCAAATGATATCACCTTCACATGAGGATTCCTATTTTAGGGAGCTGTAGTATAATAGGAAAGAGTATTGTATTTAGAGTCAGGAAGTATAGGTTCAAGTGCCAGTTTTGCCATTCATCAGCTGTTTGACATGGGCCAAGTCACTTCAGTGTTCCAGTCCTCAGTTTTTTATCTATAAAATAGGCTCAATAAATACTGACACTCCCCACCTCACTTATCTAATTGATGTTATAGTTGTTTGTGTATTCAGTTCTCTAATGCAAGAGAAAGCTTCCTGAAGGCAAAAGCGAGGGTCTTAATCATTGTTGTAACCCCAGAACTCTAAATGGCCGATTGTATAGAGTGTCTGATAAATTTGTCAGCTTAATTTTTTGCCATTCATCCCAACTGGGATAATGAGATTTTAGTTCACCTGATGACAGTATCAGATTTCTTGATCTCCTGAAGTTTTTTCAGGAGTCTTTGCAAAGTTTTGATAAAAATCCATGTAACAATTCATGTCACTAATCATCTATAAAATAGAAAGACAAATGTCATACTAAGAATCTACCTTTCAAATGAAAAAGTTTACCATTACCAGTCCTACAAAGGTACCATTACTAGTCCTAGATAGCAAAGAGAACAATAGAAAATTAAGGAAAAGGTCATATGGAGCAGCTAGGTGGTGCAGTGAATAGAATAGCAACCCTGGAGTAAGAAGGACCTCAGTTCAAATCTGGCCTCAGACTTTTGACATACTTACTAGCCATGTGACCTTGGGCAAGTCATTTAACCCAATTGCCTTGCCTTCCACCTCCAAAAAAATTTTTAAAAAAAAATGTACTTACAGCAGCTCTTTTTGTAGTGGGAAGAACAGGAAACTAAGAGAGTACTACTATTCACTACTATTTATATGAAAATATGAATATAATGGGATACTATTAGAGTTTAGGAAATTGAAACCATTTCAGAAAAACACAACCTTGGAAAATTTGTATGGACTGACCTAGAATGTAGTGAGCAGCAACAGAATAATTTACACAATAACAATTTTTACAAAATGAACAATTTTGAAAGACTAAAGAAATCTGACTAATGCAAGTGATGAAATCCCATGGTTGTAGAGGATGGATGATGAAGCACTCCACCCATATTCTGACAGGGAGACAACAGATTGTTATGAATGAGACAATTTCCAGACATGGCCGATATGGTAATTGTTTTGCTTGACTTTGCTGAAAGTTGAAAGAGTTATGGTGCTGTTATTTTTTCCCTGGGGGGAGGATGAAAAGAGGAAAGAATAAACTTTTTTATTTTCTTTGTCTTTTTGGAAGGGGGAAGGCAGGGCAATTGGGATTGTGAGTTGCCCAAGGTCACACGACTAGTAAGTGTCTGAGGTCGGATTCAAACTCAGGTCCTCCTGACTCCAGGGCTGGTGCTCTATTCACTGCACCATCTAGCTGCCCCAAATAAACTCTTGATAATTGAAAAAAGTTTAAGAAAATAAAAATGTGTTGTAGCGCCATCCATCCAAGGATTGAAAAATTAAAACCATGAGAAGAGTGGTAAGGGATACAGTAGAAAATATGTTATTGAAGATCCTAACATTTCTTCATCTGAGAAGTTGACACTTCTCAAACTGCAACTCCTCTTCCTGCTCAGTAACCCCTCCTTTCTGTCTCGTGCTTCTCTGTAAACTTCCTTCTCCCATGCACCATAAATGATTGGAGTCCCCTTGCCTATGACCTCAGGTGTGATCCCATCAAACATCAAAGATCTGCTTGTGTTTACTTTTTACCATGATTTTTGAGCTTCCCTAATTCATGGAGTGGCAACAGACTCAAAAGTCAAACTGATGAGAACTTGGTATATAAAGTACAATAATGCATGACCCTGGGAGTGATCTCCAAAGTTTACATTTGGAAAGAGAAGAGGTCAATGAGATGTGGAGTCATTAATTAGAACCAAGGCTTACTTACTTTTTTTTATAAAGCCCCCTCTGGGCTATATACTTTTGAGGGACACTCTGTGGGGTCTTAGGTAGCAGATGTGAGCTATCACTGGCCCTTGTTCTCAGTCTTCCGTTTCCATTGATAGAAGTCTCTCAGTCTCAATTTCCCTATTCTAGTGTCCACTGATCCCATCTGTTTCTGAGGCCAGGTAATAACAATCTGACACCCTGGCAAAGAGTCTACCAATACCTCTACATTGAAAAAGTTTCCATAATTGATGTAGAAAATGGAGCCATATGCCCACAGTTGAAGACAGACTTTGGGATGTTGGAGAAACTTAATTTAGAGATACAAGTGGGAAGTGAAATAGAAAAGAATACCTGAAAACGGCGGGGCAGAAGGTTATTTAAAGCTCATCAGTACCCTCAGTACCACACAGAAATGTAGGTGCTAATCTCCAGTGGTCCAATGGAGCAATAAAAACATTTTCTCTAGTCCTAACATTTCTCTGTTTTCCTAATTCATTCCATCCCTGTCTCTTCTATCAAACATTTTGCCTTCTTCTCTGTCTTCCAAATTCTTGACAGACTCTTTCCTAAGGATGTCAGACTTCTAAAGAACATGAAGATGTGGCCTGGACTCTAGAAGAGTAATAATGATTGCTTAAACGTTCAAAGCTTTATAGTTTACAAAACCAAAACCAAAACCATTCCATCCATAATCTCTAAGAGGCAGAAAGAAAAAGGACAATTATTTCCACCTTGTTGATGAAGAAACTGAAGCTCAGAAAAATGAAGTGACTTGTCCATGTTCAAGAAACTCTGGTGTCCCATGTTTCTACTTCTAGCTTGGGTGCTGAGCTATCTTTTGTGGCAAGGAGGAAGCACATAGTCAGAAATCAGAACATCATTTAGCCTCCCATAGCTTCCTCCAGGTTGTTTTATGCTAGAGAGGTTTTGAGCCTACAACTTTTGAACCTCACACAAGGGAAACCTCTTGAGTAGTGTTTTGATCTTCAAAACAAAACCTTGTGAAAAAGAGAAGAAATATTTTGTGGGGCTATAGAACCTGGAGCCATTCAGTGAATCTCCTGGTAACTTTCCTACCCAGTGAGACACAGGGCCTTCAGGTTCCCCAATATTCTGTTCCCTAGATATAGGTCAACTGGAAAATAACCATTCACTGACACTCTGGGTAACAAGATGGCCAGTGGGTATATCATTAAAGCCTCAATGCTGTGTTGCCATAAAAAATGAAGCTTTTGACATCATGGGAAATGAGATAACAAGAACAAGATTTATTCAAAGTAAGACACTCCCTATGATCCTATCTTCACTAAATAGGGTAGAGAGGAACAGAATTTTGGAAATTGTTTGTAAATGTGGAGAGATAAGACAAAGAACCTGTGATGTAATATGTTGCAAAAAATAAAGGCCAACAGTTTTTCTGAATTCTCTAGACAGCACTGCAAATTTTGCAAAGAGAACTAAGGTTGTTTGGGCGAGGTGAAAATATTCTGGGCCAGTGTTCTCAATATGTTTTTCCCCCAGGGAGATTAATCTTAGTCAGGAGAGTATATGAAGACCTAGGAATTAATATGGATTTCTGGTCATAAGCGAATTGAAATTAGCAGTAGAGGGCACTAACGTGCCTAAAGAAAAAAGAGAGTTCAGAAGAAGGGAAACAGTTATGAGGAAAGTTCTGAGATTCTTTCAAATGGCAATCTTTATTTCAGTTTAAGGTTGTGTATCTCCTAAGACATCCTGAACAAGGAGAAGAGAATTTCAGTGCTAAAATGGAATCATTGATGATTATTGCATAGGAGAGTAACATGGTCAGAACTGCACCTTAGGAAAATCAATCTAATAATCAACCTGAAAAGTTGGCTTTTATATAGCCCTTTGAGGTTTGCAAAGTGCTTTATAAACATTATCCTGCTTCATCCTCACGACAATCCTGGGAGACAGATGCTATTATTATCCTTATTTAACAGATGAGGATATTGAAGTTAACTTGCCCAGGATCACGCAGTTCAGAAGGGTCTGAGGTTGGATTTAAACCCAGGTCTTCCTGGGATAGGTAGGTGGTACAATAGATATGGCACTGGGCCTGAGTTCAAATCCAGCTTCAGACACTTCTTAGTTATATAAGCTTGAGTAAGTTACCTAACCATTATCTGCCTCAGTTTCCTCATCTGTAAAGTAGGAATAATAATAACATTTACCCTTGCTGTGAGGATCAAATAAGATAATGGTCATAAAGTGCATAACCAAGCACATAGTAGGTGCTACATAAATGCTTATTACTTTCCCTTTCCCTGTGACACCAGACCTAGCACTTTATCCTCTAAATTACCTAGCTACCATCATAGATGATTGGAGGAGGATGGACTGGAATGGGGAGAAACTTGAGGCTAGGAGCTCAGGCTATTGAATTAACCAAGGTGTTCAGGGTATGAACTAAGACTGTGTCTGTGTGAGTGAAAGAAGAGCAGAGATGGAAGAGAAATGGCAAAGTTTAGTGACCCAATGGCTATGTGAGAGTGAGTGAGAAAGAGGAGGAATCAAGAATAACATTGAAATTATGAACTTGGGTGACTGGGAGGTTGATGGGAAGAGGGACGGAATCTGAACTTGGGTGACTGGGAGGTTGATGGGAAGAGGGACGGAATCTTGTCTCCTAGGATAAACATCATTTGTATACTAACAGTTCCAGAAATAAAGGGAAATGTAGGGGACAGTAGAATGTCTAAACTTATATAAGTTATTCACTTGCTGTAGAATTAGCACTTATGACTGCTAGTCATTCAACAGGTGATTAGAGGCTAATGTTGTTCAATCATTCTAAATCATGTTTGACTCTCCATGACCCCATTTGGGATTTTCTTGGCAGAGACACCGGAGTGGTTTGCCCTTTCCTTCTCCTGCTCATCTGACATATGGGGAAACTAAGGCAAACAGGGTTAAGTGATTTACCCAGAATCACACAGTTAATAAGTGTCTGAGGCCAGATCTTTCTGACTGAGGTCCAGCACTCTATCCACTAGCCTCCCAAATATTTAATTGACCCCAAATATTTAAAGCAGGAATTCCAGACGTGAAAGGTGGATGCTGCTAATATCTATACCTAGGATCATCATACTGTTGGGGGAAAAAAATCACTGATTTTGTATTCCCCAAAACTGTTGGAGCAGGGCTTACTGATATTTCATAGCTTCAGGGACGTCACAAATTTAGACTTTATCTCCTTGCTGATAGAAAGGCTTTCTGTTGACTGTGACAAGAAGTTCAAGCCAAAGGTCACCCTCTGCCTAGTCCCACAGGTTTTTACAGCTGTAATAGAGCTGTACAACTCTAATCTGACCACCCTCATAAAATTGGGGCACTCAGACTGGCCGGGTGGACAATGAGGCTATTTATGACATCTGTCTCTGAAACCTAGACATTAAAATCCCCACATATACCACTTTTGAATGGTTCATCAGGCAGAGAATTTTCCCCATCACCCTGTGTTTCATGGTCCTCTCAATGTGGGCTTTCTAGAATTGTTCTACAGCCTGGTGCCTTATGGATTCAGAAATGCTCACCTGCTCACCCATTCTGTGCTGAGAAGGCCTATCATGAACAGCATCCAGTAGTCAAAATCACTGGTGTCTCACTGATTTCATTTATCAATTCCCAAGTGTGGTGTTGTAATGATACTGGGATTTGAAGATCTTCCATGCCCCTTGAGCTTGCTGACGTAGCAGGAAGGGGTGGAGCAAGAGCGCCGGAACCCAGCTAGTCTCCGTGCAGTGCTGACTGGAAGCAGCGGACATGGGCAGTGGCTGCGGTTGCGAACTCCTTTTGCTTTGAGTGGGCCAGAATCTCTGCTAAGAACTCCTGCTGAGGACTGCCTGGGGCAGAAACTGCAGGGGGGCAGGAGCTACTGTGAGCAAGCTGCCTGGATGCTGAGCAATTGCCTGCGTGAGGAGAGGAGGATCTTTGCCTGAGGCAGCCTGTCCTGTTTGAAGGCTTGAGGATGTGGGTGTTTACTACTTTGACTACATGTGCCAACTTCAACACTACTGTGTTGGCTTTGACTTTCTGGTTTTGGGTCTCAGTTTTCTGGTATTTAAATGAATGCACTATCTATATTTCTTATGTAGAGAGCCTGTTCCATTTTGTGATTAATAACTATATCAGCATGTTTATACTTACTGTAGGCATTGTGAATACTGCATTGCTGATACAGGTGTCTAGGGATGACTTTTTTTTAAAAAAAAAAAGGGTAAACTATAGCACATACATGCTAAGAGTGTACATGCTAAGTAAGTCATTACAAAAATCTGAGCCTCTTACAAGTCTGACTTTATATATACCAAGTGGGCAATTGTTTACTAGTAATTACTAAGCTAGTATTGTAATAATTGCACACTAGCAAGGGAAGAAGGCAAGCATATATTGTGTCAACTGTATGCTAGAAACTGTGCTAAGCACTTTACAAATCTCATTCCATAACAACCCTAAGAGGTAGGTATGAATATTGTCCTCTTTTTGGAGTTGATGAAGTAGAGATAAACAAAGGTTAAGTGACTTGCCCAGGGGCACACAGCAAGTGTCTAAAGTTGGATTTGAATTTATCATTTGTCAAGTACCTATGTTCCAAGCACTGTACCAGGCACTGGTGATAAAAATACAAAACTGATAAAATCTCAGACCTCAAGTAACTTACATTCCATGCAGGGAGTTTTGGTCTAAGAGTCTCAGAGAAGGTGAATGGAGCCATGCTACCATATCATTTCCATAAGTGGGGACACGATTGATAGAATTAAGGTTCTTAGAACTCAAGGTGAAAAGCTAGGGATATCTACAGGGCAAGAGGTTCCAGGTACCTATCCGGATGAAGTATGAAACATGGGCTGGGTCCAAGGGATTTTTAATTCAGCAATCAGGAAAGCTTGATCCCATAGTAGGCCCCCAAGTTGAGTAGATTAACTCCACCAAAGAAAGGACCAGGGTGTCTTGAGTTAGAGTGCTATTCCAGGTACAGAAAGGACTTGTGGCCAGATATCTGAGATAAATGACTAGACAGAGAAATCAAATTGGTCTAAAACATACTTCCATTACTCCCATGTGTTTGAGGATGGTCTTGTTCTTTGTATTGGCATCCTGAATACCTAGGATGGTATCTGTCACATAGTAGGCAGCTGATAGACAGATTGATTGTAAATATGTACCTACAATTTCAGAAGGCAATTTCAACTAAGCATGGCAGAGCAGGACATTCTCTGATTTCAGGACCAGAAGACCTGGAATGCAACCTCTGTTCTATCCCTTTCTTCCTGTGTGACCTTAGCCAAGTTACCTAACTCTTGTAGCCCTCAGTTACTTATCTGCAAAATGGTTGGAGTTGAAAAAGACCCTCTAAAGTCTTTTTTAATTCTAAGTATCCTAAACATAATTTTTTGTAAAACCATTTATTTCCTTTCCTCATTTGTGGATTTCCTGGATTTCCAATCATTTTTTCTCAGTACTTTAGGGTCTAACTTCCTATCTACCTAAAAGAAAGATAACTTGGAGAGTTCAGATAAAATAATTTTCAAGTATGTCATGTCTGAGTGTTTTAAACTTTGCATATCCCAGGGAAGTGTCTACTTCCTTGTGTGACATCCGACACCAGGTAATACCAAACTCAGTCCAAAGTAAACTTAAAACAAAACTTGAATTTGATCTTAACTTCCTCTGTCATCTCCCCCAAACTACACCTGCTAGGAAAGTACTATTGCAGTTCTTGGTCATCTGCATTTGTATCTGATCCCTCTGGACAGATCTGTGACTCATTACAAGAATTTTGGCCACTTTGTGGGTCTATGAATTTTTTAAAAAGTGTTTTGCTCACTCGTTTTGACATGACTGATTTCCTTGTAGCCCTACATGTTTATTTTATGCATTTAAAACCGTGATTCCAGGAAAGGGTTCTCAGGCTTTGTCAGACTTCCAAAGGATATCCATGACACAAAACAGGTGAAGAACTCTGAGACAAGTTGATCTGTGAGACATCTTCTAGATTTAGACCTATGATCTAGAACATCTGTAATTCTTGCCTTAGAGACTAGTTTTTAAAAATCTGAACTTTGACTTGGGCATTTTAGGATCCCTTACAAACCAGAGTCATTCATGATTGATTGAGTTCCCCAAATCAATAAGAAGACAGTTATTTTTACCTATTAACATAATAGGTCTTGGCTTCTAATTCCATTCAACAAGCTTATCAAATGCCCACTAAGTATGATGAATGCCTTGTACTTGGTGCCAGGAACCCAAAATAGAAATCAGGCATAGTCCACAAATGAAAAATTATACTGTAACAAGGACCATCCCGTAGAGTGGAGTTGCCCTACTTGGTTCTGGTTGACCATGTAGGAGTTTTGGGGCTATATTATGGCCCAGTGTAAAACAACTTGATATTTAGTATGATATGTCAAATTCTGAGTGGTCCCTTGGCCCACTGTAACAGCTGTGGAAAGACAGGATATTGTATTGAGGGAGAGAGAGAGAGAGAGAGAGAGAGAGAGAGAGAGAGAGAAAGAGAGAGAGAGAGAGAAGGAGGAGGAAGAAGAGGAGGAGGAGGAAAAAGAAGAAGAAGAAGAAGAAAGAAGGAGGAGGAGGAAGGAGGAGGAGGAGGTGAGGAAGAAGAGGAAGAAGAAGAGGAGGAGGAGGAAGAGAAGGAAGAGAAGGAGGAAGAGGGAGAAGAAGAAGTGTGTGTGTGCTTCTGGAGTATGTTCTCAGCTGTGACTTAGTGAGTTGATAAGAATTTTATTAAATGCTTATTCTGTGCCAGGCACTGTGCTAAGCACTGGGGTACAATGTAAGGCAAAAGACAATCCCTGAACTCAAGGAACTCCCAGTCTAATGAGGGAGACAAGACACATACAACTGCACACAAGCAGGTTGTGTGCAGGATAAATTGGAAATAATTTCAAATTTTGTCTTTTTCTGGACTTCCAGTGAAGGATAAAGAAATGCTTTCTCTTCTCCAGCAGAGCTTTGTGGCAACCTTGCCCATGTAGAAACTAATGCAAGAGGATTCAACTAGGTGAGCTTATGCTTGGGTCTTTAGATGCATTTTTTGGTTTTGTGCTGATTCTTTCCACATCTTAGGTGATATGATAGAGATCTCCTTTTAGGGCTAAGGTCTCTATTCCAGCATGGTCTATACTTGGCCCAATGTGACACAGAAGTAAGACTCATAGGACCTTGGAGCTGGAAATGACCTTTGAAGCAATCAAGTTCAATCCCTTTATTTTATAGACGAAGAAACTGAGACCCAAAGAGTTTGAGTGAATTGTCCCAAATCATACAAATAAGTGGTAAGTGGCAGAGTTGAAATTGACTTAGCTAATCAAAATATGCATCAATTATTCATTAAAAATTTGTGATCACAGATCATCTAATGTGTTTCCCAAATATTGTGATGATGAAAGCAGTGCAAGTTTATGAAACAGAATGGTGAACTCCTCAAGTCATTAATGTGTCATAACCAAATCTCACAGGACTGGCATCTGGTCAGTGTACATTATTATTGTTAAGGAGTTAAAAGCTGTAAAAGGCAACATAACAGGAGGCAAACATTTTTGAAGTTTCTGCAGAATCATTAATGAGAAACACATGCACTCTACTTGTGTGACTTTGGGAAAGTCACAACCTCTGAGCTTCAGTGTTCGCATCTGTAAAACGGGAACAAAAATAGCCACATTGCCTAGACCTTAAAATGCTATAAAACTATGGATCTTTGTAGTAGTAATAATAATAAATATTATTACTCCAGAGGCCGAAAAATCCCTGGGACAAAGAGATGGGGAATGTCTTGTGTCTGGTGTAGCAAGAGGAGCACTAAATTTAGCATTTGAAGACATACACTCCAACCCTAGTTTCATTATTTACTGAATGTGTAGTCTGGGTAAGTCACATTATTTTCCTGACCTTCAGGTACTGAACCTCACCTTTTCAAAAAGGAGGTGATGAATCCCTGCCACCTTGTTAAGAGCAAGCTTCTTGAAAGTTCTATGTATGTATTTTTTCCCACCATAAATGCTATAGACTCTTCTTGTACTTTGCCATCAGAATTGTCAAAAGCCAATGCTGTCTTTATTACGGATCTTTTCAGGCAGGATCTGAATCCTACTGGGAAAGAAAAAAAAAAGACAACTGTGTGAGTGGAAAAAGTAAGGGGGCACATAGGAAGAACCAGAAAGTATAAGAATTTTCAGGGAATTTCTAGCAGTACAAGCATATAAATACAGGGGGGGAAAATTACCATTACAAATTGAGAATATCATTGCAAAAGGTTTGTGTCATTCTTTAAAGTGATTCCCACACTGTGACCACCCTGTGTAGGGTGGGGGTCACCTGCTCACTCTCTTATCTGGCTCATTCATTCCCACCTGATGTCACATTGGCAGTTCTGGCTTCCCAAAAAAAATCACAATAATCTAGTTACACTCTGACTCTCCCAGAGTCCTGGGGATAATTCTATTGTGGAGGCATTTATTTACGTTTTCACCATCATAGCTCTCAAACCCCAACTGGCTGGCTTTCATTTACATAAAACCTGTCACTCACAAGGATCCCATTAGATCTTAAACATAACAATTTGATTAACAAAAATATAAAAGTGACAATAAACACATCACAGGCAAGCAATAGAAACTAAATGAAAGAATAATCAATACCTCCGGTGCTTTGCAGTGTCTGGCACATAATAGGCACTTAATAAATGGTGATTGATTGACATCACAGTCTGCACATAAAGCTGGGTTACACTCTCCTGCCAATGCCCTCAGTATTTGTTGGGGAGAATAAGTAGACACAGAAACCTGGCATAGAAGCTCAGAATGGGGGAAATGCTTGCAACTCACAATTCTAGACTGTGAGATGTGATGTCGTGGGGCCATGTAGACACATCTGCACCACACTCATTTGTTCTTCCGGTCCTCACTGCTCTCTTGCTGGACAAATCCTCTTTTGTCCACTCTCAAGTCAAATCCTTTTAAGTCACAATCACCCTTAAAAGGGCACTGAGAAAATATTATTCTCTTGTACTGGCTACCACTTTCCTTTAAGCCAGAGAACTGCTAAATTCATCTCTCTGTCTCCGTCTCTGTCTCCGTCTCCGTCTCTGTCTCCGTCTCTGTCTCCATCTCTCTGTCTCTCTCTCTCTCTGTCTCCAATGCAAACAAACTCAGCCAGCTCTACATTCACCAGAATTTTGTGTCTTCCAATCAGTTCTTAGCTAGCTGATCCAACTGCAAATTAGTAGCAGCAGAGCCTTGCTTTCTGCTTTTTCTCACACCAGAGAAGCTAACAGAAAACACAGCACTTTCCACTCTTCCAAACTGAAGAAGGAGCTAGGGAGCAAGCCAGCTGTCTTCCAATGAGCTTCAGCCTTTACCCAGATAATCAGGGACTAGCACCTGAATCCTTGTTGCCTGATTTTCCTGCTGTAGTTTCTTCATACAGTTCCCTCAAAGCTGGCTTTTCTACCAGCTTGTCCCATTATTATTTCCTACCCATTCCTGATCGCTCTAGCCAGATGCTGCATTCCTTTCAATGGGCTCAAATTAGAGGTTCCTGAATCAAAGAAAAAGGACCCATATGTGCAAAAATATTTATGGCAGCTCTTTTTGTGGTAGCAAAGACTTGGAAACTAAGAGGTTGCCCATCAATTGGGGAATAGCTGAACAAATCATAGCATAGGAATGTGATGGCATACTACGGTACTGTAAGAAATGAAGAAGATGGCTTCAGAAAATAATAGGAAGACTCAAGTAGTGCAAAATGAAGTGAGCAGAAGCACAAGAAAAAACTATACAGTAACAACATTGCTGAGACGATCAACTTCAAAATCCTTAGTAACTCTGACGCCAAACACGGCTGCAAAGGACTCATGATCAAACATGCTACCTCCACATAGAGAGCTGATGGGCAGACTGAAGCGTTTTTTCTTTTCTTTATTTCTTTTTCTTTATTGACTAATACAGGAATTTGGTTTTTTATGACTAGACATATTTGTAATGAGTTTGGGTTTTCTTGATGTCTCATTAGGTGGGAGAGGGGAAGAAGGAAGAAAATGTGGAACTGAAAATAAAATAAAATTGGTTGGTGCAGTTTTGAAACAGCTTATTTTTCTCCATTCCATTATAGCCCCAGGGACTGTCTCCCTAAAGGATCACTGGGTAAACCCTTAGTTTCTGAAAAGACTCTATCTGGGATAGATGCTTTGTACCTCCGATGCTTTGTACAATTATCCCTCCACAGTAAGAAGTTTTAATGAATGATATAAGTTTCAGACATAGTGATCACTCAAGTCTTGCTCTCCCAGATTGAGGTTACCTACTCCTCAAGGTTCTAGGGGTATCCTTGAAGGGATTGAGAGGTCTTTGTGTAATGCTGTCAACTCAAATCCCCATTCTGGTGTGTTTCTCCAACAGTTAGCTGCCAGTAATCAATTCACCAGTTCCATTTAACTAATTAATGTCTATTAGATTTTACAAAGAGGTATTTGCTTCAAAAATATACCAGGAGTAGGAACATTTCCCTCATTATACTTGGGATATAGTCTTCTATAAACCACTTTGTTTCCTGAGGAGATTGGAACCAAATCTAATTCAGTCTCTACCTCACATTGGACCAACCAATATTTGGTAGTTCGCATCTAAGTATAGCCTAGCAATTAGTAAGCTGACTGGCACGTGATGAGGTCTGCCTCTTGTTCCTCAAAGCTTTTATACTAGATAAGTTACTGAGCCCCTGAACGTTGCTTCTGCTGCATGAATTTCATTCCACACTTCCTCGTGGTATGTTCTCCTGACCCTTCAAAGCTCACAACGTCACCTTCCTCTCCCATCTCTATCATCTAGAACAAAAGAACAAATACAGAGACAAAGAACCCATGCTTCTCCTATTCATGAGACATACAGGAAGGACCAAAGTCCTCTTCCCTTACAGCTTTGTGTCTCTTCTCTCATTGGAACACAAGCAAGAAGGAAAGATTCAGACCACAAAAAAGACAAGCTTGGGTTAACTAGTGCCTTCTGAAAACATCCCAATTTCAGCTCTGTAGCTAGAGATACCCCTCTTTGCCAAATGGTAAAAAGTCCAGAACCTGTTACAGAATGCCTGTGCATGTTCCAAAGTCCAAGTGGGGATTACATCAGCCAAAGTCATTATACATGCTCGCAAGAGTTGGTCTCATTGACCAGTACCCAAATATATGTACATAAACATGTAGAGAATGTACAAGAGCAAACACTGAGGGAGAAATGAGCTGATCATTCCAAACATTGAAATACAAGAGCCAGAACTTCTTTTTTTTTTCATTGACTTATTTATTTACTTTTAGCTTACAAGATTCAGTTCCACAATCCCTTCTTTACTGCAGGGAGCATGAAAGGTTTCCTGCTCAGATATTGGCGAAGGAGCAGATAATAAATGTCTTTTCCTTGGTGGGGGGTGAGAGCAAGTACAAAGGGATAGCCCCTCTGAGGCATTGTTATATCCAAGTGGATATAGTGTGGCTATGTACCTTCACAGCACTGGCAATGTTTCTGCTTTTATCATGTCTCCCCATTCCTCTGGATGAGATGAGCAGGGCCTACATGCCCCACCATCCTTCCTCAAGATGAGTCAGTCTGTCACCTCTCCTTCTCCTTCATCTTCTTTCTTCTTCCCAGAAATCTCCATAAACCAATTATTGACCCATATATACATGTTCAGCCTCTGGAGTTTTTCCTAAAATATCTATCATTATGCATTCTGGGAATCTGAGCCTCCCCAATTGTGGCTACATTTGTTTACTCTGCTGGCCCTCTGGTGAAGAGTTATACCTCAAAAGCCAGTGCTTTGGCATTTACGTAAACCAATGACCCCACCTGAATGTGTGCTCTAATACACAAAAATGATCTTTGTTGGTACTGTGTGGAAAATGTAATGTTATGTTCTTGACATGGGGGATGAAGGAAACAGCATCATGGACAGATTTCAAGGCATCCTCTCCTGTGATAATGGGTGACACATCTCTGAAATCTGCCCCTTCATCCTTTCTTCTTAAACAACAGCATTCCATCATATTCATATATCACAGCTTGCTCAGCCATTCCCCAATTGATGGGCATCTCCTCAGTTCCTAACATTTTGTTGCCACAAAAAGGGATGCTATAAATATTTTTGCATATGTAGGTCCTTTTTCCCTGTTTTATGATCTCTTTGGGATAGAGAACCAGTACATCTCCTTAATTAGAAACACTTGAAAACCATCATGCTGGGTTTTATTTGACAATCAATCCACTAGCCAATAAAATCTCTTAAGCACTTACTATTTTCCAGGCGCTGTGCTAAGCTCTGAGCATATAATGAATGGAGAAAAAAATAGTCCCTCCTCTCAAAGAACTTAGATTCTAGTAGAAGAGATAACATGCAATTTTTTTTACATACAAGATGCAGAACACATGGAAGAGAATTTTAGAGAGGAAAGTTCTAGCAGCTGGTTGTAGGAGGACCAGAAAAAGTGACATTTGAGCTGAGTATTAAAGCAAGTCAGGGATTCTAAGAGCCAGAAGCAAGGAGGGAAAGTATGAAACTATTTCCTTAACACTTGACCGCTGTGTAGTATTCCTGACTGATTTGATTAGAAAATCATCAACTTGTTCTTCGTCTTGAAGCATGTGTGTTTCAGGCACTAGTGGTACTTCTCTACTTTCAACAAAAATAATTACCTAAAAACCATCTCCCCTGTATTTAATCCAACATCCCTGCCCATGAGTTTCAAAGTCAATCATTCTTCCAAAAGGGAATGGACTATTTGCCTTTCATTCTGAAAAGGCACCAGTGTGACTCCAGACATAGCTGTGGAGTCACTGATGATGCTCGTGACAAGAGACTGGGGAATCACAGTGGTTATTCTCCCTCAGTAGCATCAAGACAGAATCCAAAGATCAGAAGTTTGGACTAGACAGTGTCAAAGGCCCCGCTGAACTTTAAAATACTGTCTTCTATGGCTCCTTCAAGTTTCTTTGTCGCTGTTCATTCATTTTAATCATGTCTGACTGACTCTTCATGACCCTATTTGGGATTTTCTTGTTAAAGATCCTAGAGAAGTTGGGTACTTCCTTCTCCAGCTCCTTTGACAGATCAGGCAACTGAGGCAAACAGGGTCAAGTGACTTGCCCAGAGTCACAGGTATCAAGTGACTGAGGCCAGATCTTAACTCAGCAAGATGATTTTGTTTTAAGGTACCTTTAAGTTCTGACATTCGATGTTCATAGAGCCATAGATTTGTAGCTAGAAGGAAAATTAGAGGCACTTGAATTCAACTCCAAATTGAGGTATAACTCTCCACCAACTCTTCACCAGCAGAGTAAACAAATGTAGCCACAATTGGGGAGGCTCAGATTCCAAGAATGGGTAATGATAGATATTTTAGGAAAAATTCCAGAGGCTGTGCATGTACATAGAGGAGGATAATTGGTTTATGGAGATTTCTGGGAAGAAGAAAGAAAATGGAGGAGAAGGAGAGGTGGCAGACTGACTGTTATCTTGAGGAAGGATGGTGGGGCATCTCATTCAGAGAAAACTGAGGCACTGATGGGTTAAGTACTAAATTCCTAGGGTCACGAAGCTAAGAGTAATCCTGACTATCCTATCTACTTGTGGCTAGGCATTTAACATCTCTCTTCTTTTAAGATCCCTTTCACTTCTGACCAGCTGTATTCTTTATTTTAAAGTCCCCATGAGGTCTCACATTCAATCAACCAAACACGTGTTAAGTACCTAATGTGATCCAGGCACTACGGCAAATACTGGGGATATAAAAAAGATGCAAAAAGCAGTTCCTGCCCTCAAGGGCTCAGATTCTAATGGGAAGAGGCAATATTTATGAAAACAAGCTATACAGAAGAAATAATTAACAGAGGAAAAACAGCAGAACTAAGAGAATTTGGAAAGACAAATACAAGATGAGATTTTAGCTGAGATCCAAAGAAAGGTAGGGAAGCCAGTAGGCAGAGTTGAAGGGGAGAATTCTGAGCCTGGGGGACTGATGGAAAATGCCCAGAGCTGAGAAAAGAAGTGTCTTATTGGTGAAACAGCAAAGCCAACATCATGTATGAAAACTGGAAAAGCAGGATGGGGCTAAGTTATAAAGGGCTTTGAATGCCAAGTGGAGATTTTGTGTTTGATCATGGAGGCCACAGGAAGCCAGGTGACTTTATTGAGTAGGAAGGTGACATGAGTTGGAAAGTGCCACTAGGGTCTGAAAGACATGCTTCGAGACAAGGAACGAGTTGATGATTTTCTAATCAAATCAGTCAGGAATACTACACAGCGGTCAAGCGTTAAGGAAATAGTTTCATACTTTCCCTCCTTGCTTCTGGCTCTTAGAGCCCTGGCTTCCTTTAACACACAGCTCAAAAGCCACTTTTTCTGGTCTCCCTCCAACCAGGGGCCAGAACTTTCCTCTCTAAAGTTACCTGCCATCTATTCTGTATCTTGTATGTTTAAAAATGCATGTTATCTCTCCCACTGGAACTGGAATTTAGGAAAATCGCTTCAGTAATTACAATGGAGGATGGGTTGGAAAGGGAAGAGACTTACTTCAATCAGATGTACTAATAAGCCATTATAATAATCCTAGTGTGAGGTGGTGAGGACCTGTACCAGAGTGGTGACAGTGTCAAAGGAGAGAAGGGTGTGTATTTGAGAGATATTGCAAGGGAGGAATCAACAGGTCTTGGCAATAGATTGGATATGATGTATGTATTGAGTGTGGGGAGCTGGGAAAGAAGTAGGGAGAGATGGCCAGGAATCCAAGATGGCCTCTAGGTCACAAGTCTGCAGTACCGGGAAGATGGTCTTGCCCCCTGCAGTAATAAGGAAAGCAAGAGGGCTGGAAGATATGGAAGGAAAGATAAGTTCCAATTTGGAAATGTTGATTTTAAGTTATTTACTAGACATTCCATTTGAGGGATCTAAAAAAACAGTTGGGGATACAAGATTGGAGATAAAAAGAGAGGTTAGGCTAGGAAAGGTAGATTGGAGAGTCATCAGTATAGACTTGATAATTATATCAATGGGAGCTGATGGGATGGAGTATAGAGGCGATAATAGAAGAGTGTCCAGGACAGAACTTTGAGTGACACCTCTGGTGCAAGGGCCCAATCTGTGGGGATCCAGCAAAAAAAGATGAGGAGTGATCAGAGAGGGAGGGGGAGGGAGAAAGAGAAATAGAGAGAGAGTGTGTCAAAGGCTGCACAGAGGTTGATGAGAATGAGGATTGAGAAAAGGCCATTGGATTTGACAACTAAGAGATCACTGGTAACTTTGGAGAGAGTAGTTTTGGTGGAATGATAAGGCTAGAAGCCAGATTGTAAGGGATTAAGAAGAAATAGAGAGGGCACGGCAGAGCCAAGATGGCAGTGTAGGAGCAGCAAGAAATTGCAGCTCCAACACAGCCACACCTAATACCCAAAAAATATGACTCTAAACAAATTCTAGGGCTCTAAAAAGCACACAGATATATTTCCTGCTGAAGGTGGCTCAGCTCAAAGCGACCATTTCAACTCTCAGAGCAGAAACCAACCCAGCCTGAAATGGCAGTTTTTGCCTGGGCGGCGGCTGGACTAGCTGAGCCCCGCTGTGGCTGGAGCTTCAGGAGAGCAGATCTGTGGCAGCTGTGGCAGGATCCAGAATTATCCAGCCATAAGAAAAAAGGACTCAGGTTAGTGGAACTTGGGTAAAAACCAGGGAAGAAAAGCAGGTCTGGCCAAGCCGCCTCCAGGGCAAAGAAGTGGAAAG
Source organism: Pseudochirops cupreus (assembly GCA_028627135.1). Taxonomy (NCBI): domain Eukaryota; kingdom Metazoa; phylum Chordata; class Mammalia; order Diprotodontia; family Pseudocheiridae; genus Pseudochirops; species Pseudochirops cupreus. The sequence continues at coordinate 13,609,463 of CM053583.1, read as the reverse complement.
TGGAGGTTCTACACCCGGCTCCACATTGCTGCTTCAGAGCTCTCGGCCTGCAGACATCAAGGGGGCCAAGAGATCATTCGGGGGCCAAGCAATCATTCAGAGGCCAAGTGCTCTCCCGTTGAGTGGCCTGGATCTGGATTGCGGTCTTGGGTGGTGGTCCTGAGGTTTTTTTTCAGTGAGTCAGAGCTGGGGGAGGGACCTAGCAGCCTCCTAAAAGCCCCAGCAGCTGGGGAAACCCTACCGATTTGGGACAGAGCTGTTCCCTCTGGAAGCAGAGTTCCACAGAACTTAAAAAAAAAAAAAACCATCGAATGGCGACCATGAATAAGCATAGGAAGCAAAGTAAGAACAGCAACCAAACCCTAGATTCCTTCTTTGGGAAAAAGAAGGAACAGAGGAGAGAAAGGGAGGAAGACAACGCAGTCAGAACTCCCACCCCAAAAGCTTCCAAGAAACATGAAGATTGCCAAAAAGCTAGAGATCAGCTGAAGAAAGATTTTGAAAACCAAATGAGAGAATTGGAAGAAAAATTGGGAAGAGAAATAAGAATGATGCAAGAAAATCATGAAAAGAGAGTCAACAACCTGAATGAAGAAATTAACACCTTAAAAAATAGATTGACTCAAATGACAAAAGAGGCCCA
>CM053583.1:13588919-13608320 GCA_028627135.1 Pseudochirops cupreus | reverse complement strand
AGCAGCAGCAGCAGCAGCAGCAGCAGCAGCAGCAAGTGTTTCTATCGCACTTTAAGACTTTTCTTGACTTTCCCAGGGTCATGGAATGTGCCTGGTGCATTTCAGAGGTGAGACTTTCACCTGGGTGTTCCTGCTCCAAAGTTATTTCTCTGTCTGCTGCCTTGCTGTTGCCTACAATAACAAATTTGAAAAAGAGGAAGAAAAGAAAAAGCTCCAACAAAAAATTCTGTTGTCAATATTTTGGTGTTTATAGAGCCTTTCCTTTTGTCTTTGGCCTTTTGAGAGGTGTGGGAGTCAGTGTGCTGAGTCAGTCCAGATGACTCCATTTTAAAAACATTGCTTTTCCTTGAATATGTGGCAGGCAACAATCTAAGAGGATGATGTTCCCTGACCTAAACAAAATACTTAGGGAGGCTGAGAAGCAACACTACCCCAGCTGTTGCTGTTCAGTCCTGTCAGACTCTTCATGACCCCATTTGGGATTTTCTTGGCGAAGATACTGGAGTGGTTTGCCATTTCCTTCTCTAGCTTATTTGACAGATGAGGAAACTGAGGCAAACTAGGTTAAGTGAGTTGCCCAAGGTCACATAGCTAAGTGTCTGAGGTTAGATTTAAACCCAGGAAGATGAGTCTTCCTTTCTCCAGGCCCAATACTCTATTCCCTTAGCAGCCTAGCTGTAGTAATCTGGAGTCCTCATAACTAAGTGACCCCATCAAAATACCTTTGCCCTTATATGGAAGATGCTCACTCTGGTCTATAAAAGCTGGATACAACTGGAATCCTAATGACCTTTCCAAAGCTTCTTTGCCTTGGCATGAATAAACACTTTTAAACTTTCACTTCCCGAGTTTGCTTCACTTCATTGGGGAAGACATGAACAAGGATTTATTTTAACAAGGGTATATGCCTCGCAGTAAAATCTCTGGATTAAAAGTACAGACCTTTCAGTCACTGTTCCCAAAATTTCAATTTCTCCAACTATGTGTCAAAAATTTATGGAAGGACTTTCAAAGAATAAAGGGCCATTATGGCACTGCTCTTGTTATTTTTCCAGCCATGTCTGATTCTTCATGACCCCTTCTGAGATTTTCTTGTTAAGGATACTGGAGTGGTTTCTCATTTCCTTCAGCTCATTTTATAGATGAGGAAACTGAAGCAAACAGGGGTAAGTGACTTGCTCAGGGTCACACAGCTAGTAAGTGTCTGAGACTGGATTTTGTAAGGGATGAATGAATTTTGTCTCCACAGAAATCATATGAAACATAATTTGTGAAACTTAAGGAGTCATATTTATGGCTAATATAAGAGATAAACTGATTGTGGTAGAAAGCAATGGGGGATATAGCCCAAAAATTGAGAGCAGACACTCTTTTGTTCTGAGAAAGCCTTTTTCCTGTGGATCAAAGAAACTGCCAGACCAGGTGTAGCTCACTAAGGATGGGGGCCATTAACCCAGACACTGTCTTACATAATAAGACTCTTCCTATGGACATTCTGGGTTGAATCTTCAATTCACACTTTTGTCAACACTCTCTTAGCAATTGAGAAAATTCCTTTCTCATGCTATAGAGATTATAAAATCAGAGTGATGCAGACATCTGGGGATAAGATTAAAAATATTTATGGCTTGTTATTTCCTTTACTAAATAAAGTATAAAGAGAATAAGGATGAAAGCAGGGTGGGACTTGAAATGTGGAAATGAGAGATGAAAGCAGTGGTATAGACCCACGTGGGAGTTGGTTTTCAGATATCTGTGAACACTGAAATGCCTGGCCAATGAAATACAGAGTGGGGAAATGTGAACCAGGATAGAAATAATGAAGGGGCTTCGTAATTGTCTCTGAAATGTCATTATGTCTGCTAGGTTACTCCCTTTCCCTCAAGGGGCTGTCGGCCAAGTCTTCTGTCTGAAATGACATAGTATAAAAATATTTCCTTAATTCACTGAGGCTGTGTAGAGATTTTTGGTAAGATGATTATTTCTCACAATTTGAGCTCAGAAAGATGAATCTTCCTGATTTCAAGCCCATTACTCTATCCACTGCACCACCTTGCTGCCCTCCATTGTGGAACAATCACTGTCCTGAGGGAATTGACTGAAGGAATTGAAGGAAATCTCTCAAGCTATCTCTTTAGCCCTAGCTCAAATGCTGACAGGGTGACTTTTGTCAAGTTACAATGGTAAGAATAAAATAGTAGTAGTGGTAGTAGTAATAGTAATAGCAATAGTAGTAGTAGTAGTAGTAGTAGTAGTAGTAGTAACATCAGTAGCAGCAACAGCAGTAGTAGTAGTAATAGTAGTAGTAGTGGTAGTAGAAATGTTGAGGTTTAGGGGTGCTCAGACCCCAAAATAGCTACATACAGGTCCTGCCCAAATGAATTCAATCCAAGCCTTCTTTCAGCCAAAGAAAAACAAGATTTACTAAAGGTCCACCATATTGGTCAGATTGTTAAGGAATCTCAGCATTGGCTAGACTCTTAAGGAATCTGAGCATTTGTATTGCTAATGCAAGCAGAACAGATTGAATCCGAGCACTTTTATGGAAACAAGATGGATATTATATACAGAAAGACTATGGAAGAGATCTAGGAGTGGTCATATAGTCTGGGGTGACTGGAAGAGGGGTCTAGGGAGGATATTGATGGGAGGGACCAGTAGGATGGGGTGACCAGAGGTCAGAGGGTAGGAACCAAGAGAATGGGATTTAGATAGGATCAAGGGTGGGAAGTAGCTGGAGGCAATCTGGAAATCACAGACCATGGAGGGCTGGGTTAGTTTAAGGGTAACAGAGAATTGGGCACAGTGATAATGAAAGATCAGTTGAGAGCATTACTAGGATGCCTCAACAATGCCCAATCAAGTGAGAAGATTCAAGGAGAATTCAATGGGATTTCCAGAGTGTGTACCCCATCATTCCCCCTCAAACAAATGGGACCCAAATTCTATTAGGGTAAGGGTTGAAGGACTTGGCTTCTGAAACTGCTTCCTGCTGGCAAGAGATGTAAAGCTGTCCCTGCCTTGCTGAGTCCCATTAGCTGTGACCACGGCTTGGACCTTGGAGAAGACAAATCTGGCAAAGACATTAAGCAAACAGGAACCAAAAAGGCACAAAAGGAGTATAGAGAAAAGGCAATTTCCCTGGAGAGAATTAAAGAAACTATGCAGCAGCAGCAGCAGCAGTAACAGTAGCAGCAGCAGCAGTAACAGTAGCAGCAGCAGTAGTAACAGTAGCAGCAGCAGCAGCAACAGTAGCAGCAGCAGCAGCATCAGTAACAGTGGCAGCAGCAGCAGCAACAGTGGCGGCAGCAACAGCAGTAACAGTAGCAGCAGCAGCAGCAGTAACAGTAGCAGCAGCAGTAACAGTAGCAGCAGCAGCAGCAACAGTAACAGTAGCAGCAGCAGCAGCAGTAACAGTAGCAGCAGCAGTAACAGTAGCAGCAGCAGCAGCAGCAGTAACAGTAGCAGCAACAGTAACAGTAGCAGCAGTAGCAGCAACAGTAGCAGCAGCAGCAGTAACAGTAGCAGCAGCAGCAACAATAGCAGCAGCAGCAATAGTAGCAGCAGCAGCAGTAACAGTAGCAGCAGCAGCAGTAACAGCAGCATAGCAGCAGTAACAGTAGCAGCAGCAGAATTTCTGTAGCATTTCAAGGTTTATTAGTGCTTTCAAACATCTCAATCGATTTGAACCTTGGCATCCTCATTAACAACAAGAATCTGAACAAGTTGTGGTGTATGAATGTAATGGAGTACTGTTGAGCTACAAGAAATGAGGAGCAGATAGACTTCATAATAACCTGGAGAGGCTTATACAAACTGATGCTGAGTGAGAAGAGCAAAACCAGGAGAACTTTGTACACAATTACAGACACATTGTATGTGTGATGACTGATTTAGTTTTACTTTATTTTTTTTGCTTTTTGGAGGGGAAAGGTAGGGCAATTGGGGTTAAGTGACTTGCCCAAGGTCATATGGCTAGTTTTTTTTTTTTGTTAAGTGTCTGAGGAGACCAGATTTGAACTCAGGTCCTCCTGACTCTATGGCCATTGCTCTATTCACTGCACCATCCAGCCGCCCATGATGCCTGATTCTGATAGACTGGGCTCCTCTCAGCAATGCAAGATTATAAGACAACTCCAAAAGACTCATGATGGAAAGAGAAATCCACATCCAGACAAAAAACTACAGAGTCTGAATGCAGATTGAAGCAAACTACTTGCTTTCTCTCTCTTATGTTTTCTTTTGATTTGTCTCTTCTTCCTCATTGTTCACTCCCTTGGTTACACCTTGATTAATGTTTAATGTGAAGGTATTTATAGAACCTGTATTTGAATACATGTCACCATGGGGAGAAGGGGAGAAAATATGAAATTCAAGGGATTGTGGAACTGAATGTTGTAAACTAAAAGTAACTAAATAAATAAATAAATTTGTTAAAAAAGAAAATATGCAGATTGGGAAAAATTTGTAATAAACATTTGATAAGATACTGCTTTTTAAAACAGCAACAACAATGCTAATATTTATTTTAGCACTACTAAGAACCATTTGATTTCTTTGCTGGGGTACTAAGCTCCTAAAGCCTTGTCTGTGCCTTACTTGACAGTCCTCATGAAATGTTGCAGCTGGTAGCTAGACATGTAGTGACATTCATGCCCACTACAAGGGTTGCCATTAGGCTGTAAATAGATGCTCTTGTCCTGCCATGGGAAGCAACAGAATGCCAGCCAAAGGATGACCTCTCTTGTGGTTCTGATGATCAGAGTAGAAATTGGATGCCATGGAGGGGACAAGTGGGTTAGAGTGACAAATTTGGGGCTTCTTTTGCAGAGAACCTGTTGTCCATGAAAAACAGGTTCTCACTGTCAACATCTGTGGTCTCAAAATGGGTGTGGCAACATCTGCCTCTCTTGCTTTCCCATCTGATCTGCCAAAGTGCTGTCTCACCTAGTATTTTATTTTGGCATCCATGACATAATAGAGTCACCATTCATTTGTGGTATGATCTTTGATAAATTACTTTGCTCCTCTGAATTTCAGTTTCCCATCTCTAAAATGGGTGTGATGGTACTTGTCCTATTACCTTCACAGGATTATTTTGAGGAAAGTGCATTGGAACACTTAACTACTTCTATACAGTAGGCAGCTAGGTGGCAGCCCAGGATGGGTTTCTTGCCATCTGCCCAAGTCCTGCATGTGCCTTCTTTCCCCACACCTTTCCATCCTGTTCTTGTTCTGGAAAAATACTTAAATCATTATTACTATTGCTGTTAGGGAAAGCCTGACAATCTATTGCCCTAAGACTCCACTCACAATCTCTCTGACTGGCTAGACTGACACTCTTCATTCCTTGGCCACCACTTTGTGTATTATATCCTTCTTTAAAAACAGGCACTCTAAAACCAGAGCTATGGTGACACTCTGAATTGGTCTAGATATTTTGGAAAGCAATTTGGAACCATAACCAAAAACGTCACCAAACTGTGTAGAACCTTTAACATAGTGATAAAATTATCACGTTTACATGCCAAAGATATCAAAGAAAGAGAAGAAGAGCCCACATGTACAAAATTAGTTATAGCAGCTCTTTTTGGGTTGGCAGAGAAATGCAAACCAAGGTGCTGACCATCTATTGGGGATTAGATGAGCAAATTATGGAGTACAAATGAATGTAATGGAATACCATTGGATCTTCAGAACTGATGAAATTAACGGCTCCAGAGAAACCTGGGAAGATCTATATGAACTGATGTGTAGTGAGGTGATCCAAATCAGAACAATTTATATAGTAATGGCATTGTCAAAAAACAACTTTGGAAAACTAAAAGAATTTGAGCAATGCAATGACCAACCACAAACTGATGCTGATGTATGCTCCCTTCCCCAGACAGAAAGGTGATAGGCCATATAAAAGCGATACACATTTTCAGATAGAGCCAATGTAGTCATTTGTTTTTCTTGACTATGTGTATTTATTATAAGAGTTTTGTTTTTTTTTTGTCTTTATAATTAGAGGTGGGATAAGAAGAGAGGAAGAATATGTTTAGGACAGCAGAAAGAAAAAAGAAAGAGGGTCATTGAAGAATCTTTTTAAAAAATGTATTGAAGAAAGCAGAAGGAAGGGTAGGGTCATATGACAATCACAAAGAAGCAAGACAGCTTTGAACATGACATCTTGAATTTATTATATGCTTAAAAGTAAGACAAATTGTACACAATAGAGACTTGCAGTTTTGTATGCATATCATATGTTTGTGGACATTCCCATTTTTTTTTTTTTGCTGTTTGTTAGGATCAGAACTTAAAAAAACAAATCAAAATTCAAATAGGGCAGATAATATGTAATACAAGATATTACAGAATAAATAGAAGGTAATCTAAGAGGAAAAGTCACTGGTGGGAGATGGAGAGAGAACTAGAAAAATCTCTTGTAGAAGGTAGGACTTTAACTCACTTTTAAAGGAAACCAGGGAAACTAGGAGGTGGATACTGGAATGGAGACCATTCCAGGGATGGGGGACAGTCAGAGAGACTGCAAAGAGTTAGTTTGAAGTATGGGCAGTATTTGAACTTCATAAAAATAGGCTCACTAAATTGAGGGTGATTGTCCTGACTATTCAAAGATTGACCCCAATGGATGCTGTCTCTAGTGGCTATACTAAAAGTGGGAGAGGGAGGCTGGGCTTGGAAGTACATTTTTATGTTCTCTGCTAGGTGCAAGTTTAGGGAAGGCTGAGGCTGGTGGATCACTTGAGCTCAGGAATTCTGAACTGCAGTAGCACGAAAGCCAATCAGATATCTGAACTACTTCTGAGACCTCTGAGACCTCTGAGACCAGGAGGCCACCAAGATGCTGAAGAAGGGATGAACTGACCCACATTGGAAATGGAGCAGGTCAAGGCTTCTGTGCATATCATCAGTGTGGCTGGGACCATGAGGGGCTGCTGCATTTCTACCTTGGAAGAGATAGGGATATCCCAGTCTCAGAATAAGGTATAATAAAATACAAGTGGATTGCACAACTTAAGCCTGACACATCCTGAGTTATAAGTGGGCCAATAGCTGCAATCTAATTGGGATGCTTTTCCATTGATGCCATTCACAAGGCATGGCATTGAAACCAATCCGACGTATTGCTTTGTGGGAGTTCTCATTCGTGTCTTCTACATGAAGATAAAAAGGAAATTCATTTTGTTGAAGATATTTCATATATGCATTCATCATCTCCCCTATCATGCCCCTGCCTCGATATTCTGGCATGGTACAGGCCATCCTCAATTCACATGTTGCTTCCATCACACTCCAGGTTATGGGATTCCCCTCAGCATTAAGCAGACAATATCCAGGAAAGTTCTGGATACATCTTTTGATATATCTCAGGCTCTTCTCATTTTTTCCAAATTTCCAGTGGTTGTTCACCAACTCAGAATGGGAGACATTCAGAAAGGTAGGCTTGTGTTCACTGCAAAAGAAAATAATAATGAACAAAGAAAAATATTACTTTCATTGCCTCTTATTTTCCAAACACGTCACATGTTTTTTCCACTTCCAGGTCTCCTCCATGCTCATTCCCTCTGACTCTACATCATCCTCTTTTTTCTCTCTAGGCATTATCATCATCCACTGACTTCCTCCCATTCCTTTAAGTCCCAGTTTGAGTGGCATTTCCTTCAGAAAGCCTTCCCCAATCCCAGTGCGGTGTAGTGGAAAGTGGACTGACTTTGTAAGGAGAAGACATGGATTGTGTCTTACTGGTGGTGTGACTTTAGTCAAGCGACTCTTTGGGTCTTGTTTTTTCATATCCAAAACTTAGGGGCCATAATAAATCAGACCTTCCAGCTGTAGATCCAGCATCTTTCAGTTGGAATTATCTTTTCCTTACCTGATCTCATTGTTCTTTGCTTTTTGTTATTCACTTACCATATTTTAATCTAGTATATTCATTGGTACAGAATCATCAGTCTTATTAGGTTGTAAGTTTCCTGAAGGTAATAACCATTTCTTGTTTATTTTTGCATGTCTTACAGTGTCCAGCATGATAACACTACATAGTGTTCATTGAATGCCTTGTCAAACTTTCTTTTCAATACAAGTCACAACTTAGACATTCCTCAAGAGTTGCTTTGAAAATATCCGCAAGTGCCTACTATGTGTCAGGCATTGTCATTGCTGTGGGGATACAGAGTAAAACCATCCCTGACCTCAAGAAGCTTAAGTAACACCTCTGCCCACATGAGTCTGGCAGGCTCTGAGGGACAGTCTTTTGAAGCTGTATGCTATGAATGAAGAAGGATATGTGGCTCCTGATTGGCTGAGAGAACACTGATTCTTCTGTCTAGCTGAATGAAGAGAGAAGGGATTTCTTCAGATAACTGGAAGACTTCAAGAGACAGACAGGTAAAGGGAAATTAATAGCTGGAGTCTGCAAAGCCTCACAAAATTTAGAGGAAATTGCTTGTTCCCCCAAGTATGTCTTCTGCAGTCCTAGGTTGTACTAATACAGATTGCTCTTGATAAAATGTGAGATCATTCTCTCTCCTGGCCTGTGAACCAGGGCATTTTTATCTTTAGATAGTACACACACACACACACACACACACACACACACACACACAATTTTATTTATATTCTATATTATAATGACCAAAAGTGTTCAGCAGTGAATTGGCTGAGGCAATTTTGTGGGATTCAACTATTTGCCATATTTCTAGTGATGGCCAAATTTAGTCTAAAATTAGATGGACTCATCTGAGGCACAGTGCCTTTTGCCCATCCTATTCTTAGCCTGTCTAGATGGTTGGACTTGGCAGAGTTTGAGTTTCCATGGCCACCCTACATCCATGCCACAAAAGGATATGAGATGAGGATCTTAGTGGTTGACCAGGAGAACTTCATTTCCTGTGAATCTCCATTTCATACCATAAACCCCAGATGATGAAATTTAACCCTTTGATTACCAATAATCCAATTTATGATATTAGAATGGGAGGCTATACATGTTTTTACCTCCTAAACTCTCCAGTTTTTTGGATAGTTGCTTCATGAGATCCCCAAAGTGTTCTCTTATTGGGAGACTTCAGTTGCAGAATAGCTTCTGTTAGATAGAGAAATCTCTTGGAGTAATCTATTTGTACTGCCTTTGAAGCTGCAACATTTTGTATCTTTTCATTCAGACCCTGCTGGCAACCTGGGAAGAAAGGAAGTCAACAAAGACATGTTAGTTGTCTCTGAATCTTCTGAGAGAGCATAGTTTACTGTCAACGGCATTGCATTTGTAATCAGAGACTGCGGGTTAGATCCCCAGCTCTATTATTTCCTTGCAAACTGATTATGGGTAAATCACGTTCTCTCCTTGGGCCTCAGTTTCCCCCTCTATAAAATAAATAGGTTAGACTAGATGGTCGTTAAGATCCTCATTAGTTCCAAATCCTATTAACCCTTCTGATTCTTTCTGGTTTTAAATCTTACTCAATAAGTCAGGGCACTGGGACATATGTATTAGGAACTCCTGCAGACTGGAGGAATCACAGATGCCTCAACTTGTCTGGTCCTCCCTAACTCTATATGAGCAAAGATACAAACTCCCTTTAGTTTAAATTATGCTCTCTCTCATGTTTACTCCACCTTAACCTTTTTGGCAATTTACCCATCCCCTCCAAGCCTTGACTCTCAGGCCACTTCTTTAATGATGTCTTTTTCTCTACTTTCTTATTCTTCTCCCCTCCCCCAAGCTATAAATGTTCTCTGTTTGATCTTTCGCACATAGTAGGTACTTAATATGGTTATTGATTGATAAGTGAGTTCCTCCTGGAACCACTACTTTCCAGAAGTTCCCAGGTCAGTCACGTTTACTGAATTTCCTCTTCTGGCTCTGTTCTCGACTCTCCACAGTGCACCGTGTCCTTCATCTAGAAAGTAGTTAATAAATACTTTCTGACTTGCTCATATCTCTCAGACATTTGTCTATACCCTTCCTGTGCACTTGGAATCATAAACTAAAAGAACGTTTGGTTTGGGAAGAGGCTTTCGATGGAGTCTATGCAATCCAGTCACATCCTTTGAAAAAGGAGGAAATGAAGACACAGGGAAGGTCAATGACTTGTCCACATTTACACAGATATTCTAAATGTCAAAGTCAGAACTTGAATTTGGTCAGAGAAGTGGGAAGAAAACTAGGGGAGATCAGTTTTGTGGAAGCCAAGAAAAGAGAATAGTTAAGAGAGATCAACCAAAAAACTGTGGATACCAAGTAGGACACAGACTGAAAACAGGACATCACATTGAGTAATTAAGAAATCATTGGTGGCTTTGGTGAGAGTGGTTTCAGTTGAGTGGTTGGGTCAGAAGCCAGAACGCAAGTGGTTGAAGAATGGGAGGTAAGGAAATAGAACAAATAAAAGAAGATGATTCTATGAGTTTGGCTATAAAAGGGATGCAATATAGGACATTAGACTGAGGAAGTTCAGGGTCACTCAAAATATTTTTCTGAGTGGGAGAGACCTGTGCATATTTATGACTGTTTGAAAAGGAGTCATTGGACAAACGGAACCTTAAAACAAAATGAAGAGTGGAAATGATTGATGGGGCAAATTCTGAGAGGAGAATAAAAAAGAAGACATCAAGTGCACAAGTAGAAAGATGAATCTTGATGAGGAAAAAGACTCTTTCTTGAGACTGAAATAAAAGATGAGGAAAGAGGAGGTGAGGTAAAGGGATCTGGAGCTACAAAGGAGGGGAGAAGAAAAAGCTCATAGTTGGTATGAAAACCATGGCATCTCAGAGATCTCCTACTCCATACCCTTCATTTTAAATGATACCAAAGCCTAGAAATCAGGAATGTCATTTGGGCTTATACAGTGAGGCAATGACAAAGCCATGAGTAGGATCCAGGAAAGACATCATGCTATCTCCTCAGCGGACCTCCTTTTCAATGAAGATACAATATAGTTGAATTTGCGCTAAACATGCAGTAAAAGAAATCTTTGTTTAAATCTCAGCTTTGCCGCTACCAGGTGTGTGACCTTGGGGAAACCATTTCATGTCTTTGGTGAGAGGGGTCCTAGTCCTAAAATAGACATAATAATACCTGTACTCAGTTTGTTATTCTAAGTGCACAGGAAGGGTATAGACAAATATCTGAGAGAGATGAGCAACTCACTGGTATCCTCATTTTTGCTTTAGTTACTTGGCCATCTGTCTTGTCTCCTTGCCAGATTGCAAGGTCCTTGAGGGTAGGGGCCATGCTATTATTATCTTTATATACTAAATGCTTACAATGGAACTTTTCACATAGTTTATGCTTGGTAAATATTACCTGATTAAAAAAAATTCCATTTGCTTCTAAGCAGTTACCTTGGATAGTGAGACTCTGATCCCAGTTGATGATGTCATTGGATTCTAGTATCTCTGGCAATCTCTCAGGAGTTTTGGTGAAGATGTGATAAGTATTTGTGTAATGGTCCATGTCATCAGTCATCTCCTGTGCAGGATGGGTTAAAGGAAGTGGGGTATCATTGTCAAAGTCTGTCTCCAAAGAGGAAACTTCATTGCAGATTTATTTGGTCAAAGGATCCAGGTCAAGAGGCAGTTGGAAAGGACTTGAGCTTAGAAACCTCAAGAGGTGGAGGCTTAAATTGGGTGGGTAACTTATTTACTGATAGATCATGATCCTTCCATATTTTAATAGATGGTCTTCTTGAGTTAATGTGAATGAAAAAATCATCTTGTAGTGGTCAGCCTCCTGATGATGGAATGGTCCTCAGATAACACTATAGGGTTCTACTCAGGGCCTTTCTAGCTTGGTAGGACCTCTCAAAGTTTGGGCTCATTAGGAACATCTTTCAAGAACTCTAGCTCATCTTGATACCCCCAAGAAACATCTGAATAGGTCTTTAATTGTGCATCATAAAACTTATTGGCAATGTGGTAAAGAGGACATTAGATTTGGAATCAAGAAGAGTTGACTTCAAATCCAGCCTCAGACCTTTAGTAGCTGGGTGACCAAAGGCAAGACACTGAACCTTTCTCAGTCTCATTTTCCTCATGTGTAAAATGTACATAATAATAGCACCTATCTCACAGAACTGGTGTGGGACTCAATGAGATAACATATAGAGCACTTTGCAAACCTTAAAGCTCCAAATAACTGCTAGCTATCATCATCATCATCATCATCATCATCTTCATCGTCATCATCACCATCACCATCACCACCGCCACCACCACCACCATCATCATCATCATCACCATCATCATCATCATCATCATCATCACCACCACCGTCATCATCATCATCATCACCATCATTATCATCACCATCATCATCATCATCACCATCATCGTCATCATCGTCATCATCATCATTATCATCATTATCATCATCACCATCATCATCATCATCATCATTATCATCATCATCACCATCATCATCATCATCTTCACCATTATTTATGTTGAAATTGTATCTTGTTCTGGTCCCCCTGACTCATTATTGTTATATTTGTTATCCTAGGTAGGTATCTGGCTAAAAACCAAGCATCGCCTAGTACAGACAATGTTTTTATCACTTCTCCTTATGGAAAAAAGGAGCTTCAGAAGAAAGAGGTAGATTTTAGATGTGAACAACTGGTTAAGAAAATCTCATGTAAGAAAAGTACTCATATTTCTGACTGATTGATTAAAGATTAAAATATAGGATTGATGGACTTTAGCCAAGAATAGAATATTCTTAATAAGAGTGTATATGTGTGTACATCTATCTGTATGTGTATTTATATAAATAAATGTGTATGGACATATATAGATACACATAGAGATATATGCATATGATGCATATGTATTAAAATATATACATATATGCCCAACATATTATAGACTGTGTTTATGTATTCACTCATATACACAGATGTACTAAATAATCTATGTAAATAGTGCATGCATATTATATTATTTGTGTATATATACACACATGTGCATAAATTTGTATAGATACACATGACATAAACATATGTACCCGCATATACCTATATGTACATACACAAAACTATGCATATATATATACAAGGCATATACATGTATACAATGTAATACCCCTGTGTATATTCACTTGGATTCTTGATAATGAGATCAAGGAGTCTTTCCATCTCAAGATTTTTTTACATCATCTCCATGATCAGATTTCTTTAAATTAAGAAGACAGGGAGAGGCCACATTTATCTGATACCATGGAAATGAGCAGGTATGGCTTAGGAGTAGTAACGAAAGGAGGCTCAAAACATATGAAGGGAACAAAGAATAAAAGCTGAGGATATTGGTGTCTAAAATCAAATCATCAGAGGGTCATTGAACAGAATGATGTAAGACAAAATTGTGCCTTCTAGTACTAATATTCTTCTAGTGATTCTCTCAGTCTAAGACTAAGAATTGCAGAGTATTGCCAAAGGATCAAAATTGCATGTGACCCAAAAGACAATGGAGAGACAACTGGATTTGAAAATGTTTTGTAGTGGATTACTGATGATGGATTTAGGCACAAGAGGTGGCATAATCCATCTCTATGTGTATATATGTATATATATGTATGTATATGTGTATTTATATGCATGCATGCATGCATGCATGTATGTGTATAGCCTAGAGTGGGGAGGAGAACCTTTTCATATTGGAAGGTCACATTAATATTTAGCTATAATTAAAGTAAAAATATAAAATACAAACAAAAATGAATTAAAAATAAAAGGATTTGTTCTGTGAAGTTTGGATTCAGTCAAAAAACTATGCTCAAGGACCTAGAAGGCCATGTGTGGCCTTAAGGCTGCAGGTTCCCCACCCCTGTCCTAGACCTATGATTTCAAGGTGGAGTCTCTATCTGTATCCTAGACATCAGATTTCAAAGGGATAGGGAATGACCAATGAGGAAATTTGCTTTATCAATGCAGATGAACAGCTATTTTACATTTTTTCATCTTAAAGATATGCCTGAAGTCAAATAGCCAGTACATGTCAGAGATTCAAAAAGTCCTTGAAGGTAGATTTTCTTGACTCTAAGAACAATCCTCTATGTATTATACTACATATATTCTTTCTTATTTTTGTTGTTCAGTCACTTTTCAGGTGTGTTCAACTCTTCATGACCCCATTTGGGGTTTTATTGGCACAGACACTGGAGTGGTTTGTTGTTTCCTTCTCCAGTTCATTTTACAGATGAGGAAACTGAGGCAACAGGGTGAAGTGACTTGCCCAGGGACACATAGCTAGTAAGTGTCTGAGGCCAGATTTGAAGTCAGGATGAGTCTTCCTGACTCCAGGCTCAGCACTCTATTCACTGAGCCACTTAGTAGCCCTGCTTTCTCATTAAAAATATCTAATAATGTATGATTGGAGAAAAGGTGATTTGGACATGTGGTAAAAGGAAGGGATAATGAATGGAAAGCCCAAATATTACACTGACATCTATGGGATGTTAAAGCATTTAGAGAAAGGAGCTAGTGTTTTAGAAGGGTCTTTTAAAAAAGATATCTATTCTAGATGATTCATAGGATATCATAGACAAGAATTGCCCAGAATGGGAAGGTATGGATGGGCTATGATTGACACTGTTGGAGGGAGGATTCATGAAGCTGAGATTAAATATCCCTTGAAGTATCAAAGAAGCTTTGATGATTCAGTGCAGTGGTTCTCAACCTTCCTAATGCCTCGACCCTTTAACACTGGTATGTGGGCGTGTGGGTGGACCCACCTGGAGACTGATAGAGGAATGGTGTCTTGGTTCCTAAGACCATCAGAAATATGTGTTTTCCAATGGTCTTAGGTGACCCCATTCAACCCTCAAAGGGGTCCCGACCCACAGGTTGAGAACTGCTGATTTAGTACTTCCAGGGTTTGGGGCTTCCCTTGTTTGTGCAGGATTTGGTTAGGAAAACATTTAGGAGTTAATACAATGTAAGAGTTGGGTCTAAGCCACCCTATCCTATTTTAGCATTGATACTTTAACTACGTAATATCATAAGCGTGAAAAGTCCTTCAAACTGGAGTAATATTTCTTGAGAATTGTGTTCATATAAGCTGAGGAAACTTGGTCATTATGAAGCTAGTTAAAGCTGGATTGATTCAATTAGGTGGGGGCGTGCATGACTTTCTAGTACACCTGTGAGGAGGAACAGCTTGGAGAAGGAGAGACAGGGAGGTCTTTGCCTGACCTTGACCAGGTTTCCTCCCTATCCCTACCCGTTGGCCAAAAAAATCTTCCCAGTTTTGAAGGTTCTGGAGGATGTTAGACTTCCCAGTTTCCCATGGGACTCCTATCAGTGTCTACATTGGGAACCAAGGATAAATATGATGTGGATTCACTGTTCCACAAGGAATTTAGCAAAGAAACTGTTTTGTGACTAAGTAGAAGTTCTTGTGTACCCAATAAATAGGAGGGAATGTTTTGCAAAAACCTTGAGATATGTACTTTCTAAGTTTGAACCAACTTTTCCTTGGATTCTGTATATACTTGTGGGAGAATTTCTTTGGTGGGAGGAATGTTTCATATTGATTGTTCCATAGAAACTTAAAAATGCCTTTTTCTAAAAGCTACTTAAGGGTGAATAACTATAACAATTCTTGACCAATAATTTTGGAGAGTGGAGAACACTGGTGAGAGCTTAATCCAATGGCATCAGTCACCCCAACAACTCCAGAGTATCCCTAGCACTCTTAAAGGGAGACATAGCCTAGCTCTTAGGACCTGACTCAGCATTGGGAGAGGAAGTTGGGATAAGAAGCCTCAGGACTTATATGGGTGACAGCCCGTGAATTGTCCATTTGTTTATATTTTGAAAAGATATGGTTGGAATTAGGACAGTTTACTAGTCTACTCTGCTGATGCCTTGTCATGTTATGGCAGTGACTCTGTTTCCTCAAAAGCTATCTAGGAAAGCACAGCCCATCCAAATGGGAAGGCTTCAAGAGTGGGATCAATGATGGACAACATAGAGATTAGCAAATTGATAATGGCCAGAGATTTACAAAGAGTAAATTCTTTCCTCCAAGCCTATTTCTTTATTCCAGCAAACATTAGATAGTCAATGCTAAGAAAACTGAATGGAGAAGTAAAAAAAAAATTAGGATCAGAGGGTTCAAGTTTGACTGTTGGGTGTTCCATTTACTATCTGTGTGAACTTGTCTAAGTCACTTCCTTTCTATGGGTCTCAGTTTTCCCATGTGCAAAATGAAAAGGATAGATTAGGTCATCTCTGAGGTTCCTTGCAGCTCTAAATGCTTTAATGTTCTCAAGAGACCCTGAAGATGGCTGCAAGGTGTGTTTAAAACAGTACTACTGATTTTATTTTTAAACAAAAAGACTTTCACAGTCACACTTATTTCCAGAATAATGAGACTGATATAGAAAAATTAAAAGCAAAACAAAAATGGAGGCTAAAGAATCATGCACTATGCTTACAAAGGAGAAAACCAAGTACATTACTAGAAAAGAGAGTGGCAAGAAAGTTAGAGATCAGAATGATTACCTTGTGGTTGCTGTTTGTCCTTCACTCTCAAAGAGGACCATGACATGGGGAAGGGGATGCCATGACTTGCAATTAAATTGGGTTTAAGTGAGGCAGGGTTGTGCCAAGTCACCAGCCTCACTTTCTCCTCTGGAGCCATCTGAGTTCAGTGGCCAGATATAGATCAAGACGAGTGAAGATGGCCTAGTGATTACCTGGTCAAGGTAGCATTAAGGAGGAAGGTCTAATGGCACATTTATAAGAAGTCCTCAGATGTGAGAAGAGAAATACTCAATGAGAAACACTGTCATCAAGCAATACCAAGAATTTAAGAGGTGTTTTAATGGCACTCTCATCTTTCTACACCTTCCAGAGAAGATCTGTTGGGTTTTAGGTTGGAGAAGTGTTGTCAGTTGCCCTGGTGTTCAGTCTTCTCTCTCTATCAAATGGCCCCACTCCACTACCTTAACTTTTGTACAGGTTGTCTCCCATACCTGGAATGCTCTCTCCTCTCACCTCTGATTCTTAGAATCCCTTCAAAATTTCTTTCAAAACTGAATTCAAGCTACCATCTTCTACATGAAGCCTTTCCTGATCTCCCCCAATTTACAATGATCTCCCTTCATATTTCCTTGTCTTCATTTTGAATATATTTGATATCTACTTATGTATGCATGTTGTCTATCTCAATAGTATGGAGGCTTCTTGAAGTCAGGAGCTCTTTTCATTTTTGTGTTTGTATTCCCAGTGCCTACCATGTCATAGTTGAATAATAAACGCTTGTTAATTGCTCGATCCTACCTCTCTCCGAGGCCGGGTAATGACAGTCTGATATTCTGGCCAGAAGTCCACTAGAACCTCCAAGTTGAAAGGATTTCCCTGATTTATGTGGAAAATGGAGCCATACACCTGCAGTAAGAAGAAAGAGGCAGATGAGGCTGGAGAATCTCCATCATTTCATCAAAATTGTTAGGCAGGGAAGTAAAATGAAAGTGGGACCTGTGGATGAGGAAGATGATGGCACTATTCTGAAGCCAATTGTGGCTTTGGTGACAAATGGAGACATTAATGGTTATATTTATTCATATTTGGCTAATGTGTCAGAAAATGACACTTTTCCTTTTCTCTGTTCCACCTCATCCCATTCCAACATTCCTCCATTCTCTTCCTGTCTCTCTTCCTGTTTTCTACAGTCTACCATGGATTTCTTAGCAAGAGACTGAGGTTTCTATGTTAGATGAAGATGTTGCATCTCATCCCACGATATAGGAAAATATTCCTAATAGAAATAGCTTCCATTTCTATAACTCTTCAATATTCAATTAAGCCCTTATTTCTTGGATGGAAGATGCATATGGATGACGAGTTGGGTTTAGGATTGAAGAGGAGTAAGAGACTGGGCTGTCTTGCATCTGGGAAATTGCACAGCATGTTAAGTGGTGCTAAGCCACTCCCTGATGTATAAACTCATCTCTTTATTCATTTCTATATTTATGCTGCTCTAATGTGTCTCCTGGACTTCAGTTCTTCATGGTCAATTATTGCTGGAGATTATCACTTGAATATCCCATCAACATAGGCCAGACAAAACTGAACTTCCACTCTAATCCCACTCCTTTTCCAAACTTTGCTATTTTTGTAAAGGGTGCCACCAGCCTCCCTGTCCCCAGTTTTAATCTGTGTTATCTTCCCTCTTCTTCACCACCGGCATCCAATCAATTGTACATCCTACTCTTCTACTTATAGATTCTATTCATTTCTCCAACCACAGGCTACTCTCCTCATTCATCTACCACAGAGACGATTGCAAACTTCTGGAGGGCTAGGATTATTTTACTTTTGTCTTTGTAGCATCACAGCCTAGCATAGTATCTGATATGCAGTAGACTTTAAAATAAATGTTTGTTGCATTGGGGGAAAATATTTTCTTCCAGTGATGAAATATAGCTCTAAATTGAGCATTATAAAAAATTGTGAGTGAACTGAAAGACACAGGACAGATCCACCATTATTATAAATAAGCAGCAGTACGTTTGCAATGATACTGTAAATGCAAAAGGAAACTTCTAAGAAATAGAAGATTAGAAAAGGAGGTGGGTCACTTATGTATTGAAGACCACTAGGTGGTGCAATGGGTAGTGTTGGACTTTGAATCAGGACGTCCTGAGCTCAAATCCTTCATCAGACCCTGACTGTGTGATCCTGGACAAGCCATGTAACCCCTATCTGCCTCAGTTTCCTCAATTTAAAAATGAAAATTACAACAACATCTACATTTGCAGCATGCTTGTGAAGATCAGATGAGATGGAGCGTGTAAAGTGCTTTGCCAAAGTTTTATTAATGCTATCATTAGTATGAGTGAAGGATGACCCAAGGGAAGCCCCAGTCCTTCAAATGCCCTTCAGATGTCAGAAGGTCTTTTAGCACATTGAGTAAATTATCTCTGGAAGTTTTATGAGATGACACACATGAGAATTCAGGGGAAAAGCAGCCATGAGTGAATGCATCTGCACTGTCAGAAGGGAGGAGAGCAGAGTGCTAGTGTGAGGAGATGAAGAGGGATGGGACAGAACAAAGGAAAGGACAGAAGAGGAAACTGAGGCTCAGAGGTATGAAGTGGATCTCCCTGCTTCCGAGACTCCCACTTTCCTACTTTCTGCTTGGTTGCTGAGTCTCCCATTGGAGCACAGAAGAATCATCAGAGATGGCCACATCTGTAATAGTAATCTGTTTAGCAGGATACTTAGCACTTAGTACTAAGTGCTAAGTGTGGAAGGGGCAAACCCTGTCCCACTGTTGAGAAGGCATGAACTCCCCTGTTGATGTGGAAGAAGGGGATTGGCTGAGGTGTGTATATAAGCAAGAATTCCAGAGACAGACAGACAGAATTGGAATGTTGCTCTGGGTGAA
>CM053583.1:13563537-13588419 GCA_028627135.1 Pseudochirops cupreus | reverse complement strand
CCTCCTTCTCTGGAAGCCTTCAGGTAGAGACGGGCTGACTCATTCATTGTCGGGGGCACTGTGGAGGAGACGTTCTTACAGGTTGCTTCCAAGGGTCCTCCAGACGCGGAGATTTCCCACTTGCCCCAGCGCTTTCCCCTGTCAGCTCCAGCATTCTGTGATCCTGTGGAGCAGATAGGGAGATCTGCGACCTCAGGGGTTGCCTGCTAGGAGCCAGATGCTGGGGAGGAGGTGGGAGCTGGGGGAGCAGGAGGGAGCTGGGGGAGCAGGAAGGAGTCGGTTCAGATCCCACCTGTGACATTAACTAGCCACGGCAGCACTTCCAGCCTTCGTTCCCACCAAGAGCTAGGTCAGGGGCTCTTCACCTATTCTGGGGCTCATGGGCCCCTTTGGGGGCATTCTGGTGAAACCTATGGCCCCTTTTCCAGAATCTTGTGCTTAAAAGCAGAAAAAAATACATGGGATTACAAAAAAAATCTATTTTATTGTAATTGCAGAGCCCTCGCTTAGTTAAATCCAAATCACTTGGGTGTCTTGGCATCACCTCCCTGATGTCATGGTCTTCCTGGAAGTGAAGGACAAAAAATAAGAAACGATTCCTGAATCTGGGAGTGTGTATGTGTGCACGCCTATGTGTCTGGGTCCGTGTCTGTGTGTGTAAATGCTGCCATCCCGTGACCATTATACAGATTTAAAGAGACATTAAAAAGTGTTTCTTTTTTTGAAATGCTCAGAAAGTAAGCAATATCATCTTTATTGCATTAATCATGGAGATTTGGGGAAAACTTTCTGATGTGGAATGCTAGGATGGCACCTTTTTTGTTCCTTCTTCCTCCCCTCACCCCCAGTAACCAAAGTCTTATTTAAACCCACATGTTTATGTACCATGGAAATCTATCTTACAGAATCCTCCAATGTTTCATTCTCAAGTCTTCTGAGGCCTCCTCCTACCAGGAAAGTTGCCTCAGTTTTTTCGAAGACCATGCTCAGCACAGTTCAAAGTTTGGGAGTTGACTTTGGCATGAAACTTGAAGTCCACAGAGCATTGCTCTGTCTTGTGACTTTGGACTAGTCACTTCCCCTATCCTTCAATGGTAAACTGATGAGGTTGGATTAATATTTGTTGTGTAACAGAGTTAGAGTCATAGTGATGACATTATCTTCCATATGAACACACAAAATGAAAGTTATAACCTATCAGTGGCCATGTCCATCAACAAACAGGTCTTAACAAACAAATGCCGACAGGCAAGCCTTGCTCATTCTTGGGAAATCCAGCATGCATCAGTGGGAATATGTGTGAGTAATGACTTGTTCGCTATATGATACTGTACAGTTATGTGACACAATATTGTGTCATCAGAATTTCAGTGTTGGGAAAACCCACAAATTTGCTATAAATTATTAAGTTTAAGATGCAACATTTTTTTAATTTTCTATTTTTTTCAAAGGATGCAAACTTAAAAAAACTGTTAAAGTGTTAAAGAAAGTAGATTTTGGGGGGGGGAGCACACTGAGTAGCTGTTTTTTGCAATGGGGGTGGTAGGCCAAATAACTTTGGGTACCTCTTGATTAGATGATCTCTGAAGTCTTTTTTCCCCTCTAACTCTGTAGTCTTATTAGTCTGAAAAGACTTCAAGGTTCCTTTATATATCCCAGATATATAATGAACTGACTCAAATTATAATAATGACAGCTGTTGCCCAGAATGTCAAAGGTCAAAGGATATGAACAGTTTCAAAGGAAAAACTCGAGCTCTCAACAGCCATATGGCTGTTGAGAAAAAAATGCTTCAAATTTCTAATTATTAGAGAAATGCATGTTAAAACAATTCTGAAACTCCTCTTAAGACCTAGTAGATTGTGAAAGATGACAGACAGAGAAAATGACAAATTTGGAAGGGCTATAGGAAGCTTGACCAACTGGTGCTCTGCTGGTAGAGCTATAAATTGGTCTAGTCATTCTGTAAAGCAAATTTTAACATTTGTTGGGTTTTTTCAGTTTTGAGTTCCAAATAATATCCTTTTCTCCATCCCCTCCCACACACCTGAGATGGTAAACAATCTGATATAAGTTATACATGAGCAATCATGTAAAACATATTCATATCAGTCATTTTGTGCAAAGAGAGAATCAAAGAAGGAAAGAAGGAAGGAAGGAAGGAAGGAAGGAAAGAAGGAAGGAAGGAAGGAAGGAAGGGAAGGAGGGAGGGAGGAAAGCTTCAGTCTGTATTCAGACAACATCAGTTCTTTCTCTAGAGGTGGCTAGCATTTTTCATCGTGAGTCTTTTGGAATTGTCTTGGATCATTGTGTTTCTGAGAATAGCTAAATCATTCACAGTTCTTCATCATAAAATATTACTGCTACTGTGTACAATGTTCTCCAGGTTCTGCTCACTTCACTTTGTATCAGTCTTTGGAAGTCTTCAGGTTTTTCTGAAGTCATCCTGCTCATTGTCATTTCTTATAGTATAATAATATTCACTTACAATTATATACACAACTTGTTCAATAATTCCCCAAGTGATGGGCATTCCCTCAATTTCCAATTCTTTGTTACCACTAAAATAGTTGCTATAAACATTTTTATACCAATAGATTCTTTTCCCTTTAAAAAAAATCTTTTTTGGGATACAGACCTAGCAGTGGTATTGCTCGATCAAAGGGTATCGTGACTACATAGCTTTGATTATTTTATCTGAAAATTGCCTGATCATATCATTTGACCATTTATCATATGAAGAATGGCTCTTGTTTTTTATAAATTTAACTCAGTTTTCAATATATTTGAGAAAAGAGACTTATCAGAGAAACTTGCTATAAAATTTTTTACAGTTATGAATACTAATATGATATACTAATGTGATTACTGAATTTCCTATTTCCCCATTTATCCTACTCTCTCTTTCCCTTTTCACCCTGTCTGTCCTCTAAAGTGTTTTGCTTTTGACCACCACCTCCCCCCATCTGTCCTCCCTTCTATCAGTGCCCCTCTTCTCTTATCACCTTTCCCTCCTATTTTCTTGTAGGGTAAGATAGATTTCTATAGCCAACTGAATGTGTACATTATCCCTCTTTGGGCATAACTCTTTGGGCATAGCTCCAAATTGCAGATTAGAATGTTTTGAATCAGTTCACAACTCCACCAATGGTGCATTAGTGTCCTAGTTTTCCCACATCCCCTTCAACATCCATCAGTTTCTTTTTTTGTCAGATTAGCCAATCTGAGAGCTGTGATTGATATAATTCCCCTGCCACTAAGTTTGTTTTGAGGATTTTTTAAGGCTGTTTGGAGGAGAATTTCAGAGGGTTCCAAGGAGTTCCTTCCTCACATTGTTATCTTGGTGCCAGAAGTCCTTTTTTAAAAATTATTTATTTAGTATTTTTTCTTCAATTACATTTAAAACAATTTTTAACTTTTTTTAAATTTTGAGCTCCAGATTCTCTCCTTTCTTCCCTTCCCTCACCCTCATTGAGAAGGCAAGCAATTTGATATAGATTATTTATGTGCAGTCATGAAAAACATGTTTCCGTATTAATCATGATGTGAGAGAAAACACAGACAATAAAAAAAACAAGAAAAATAGAGCAAAACAAAAAGTGGGCTTCAATCTGCATTCAGATTCTGTAAGTTCTTTCTGTGGGGACAGATAGCATTTTTCATAATAGTTCCTTCAGAATTGTCTTGGATCATTGTATTACCAAGAATAGCTAAGTTATTCACAGTTGATCATCATACAGTGTTTGTCTGGTTCTGTTCATTTCACTTTGCAACAGTTTGTGTAAGTTTTTCCAGGTTTTTCTGGGAACATTTTTCTTGTCATTTATTACAGCACAATGGTATTCCATCACTATCATATACCACAACTTGTTCAGCCATTCCCCAATCGATTGGGCATCCCTTCAATTTCCAATTCTTTACCACCACTAAAAGAGTTGCTTTAAATATTTTTGTACAATTTTTTTCTCCTTTTTCTTCCTTTTTTATCCCTTTGGGATACAGACCTAGTAGTGGTACTGCTTGGTCAAAGAGTATGTGTCGGTTTATAGCCCTTTGGGCATAGTCCCAGATTGCTCTACAGAATGGTTGAATCGGAATACACCTCCACCAGCAGTGCATTATGTCTCAATTTGCCTACATCCCCTCCAACATTTTTCATTTTCCCTTTCTGTCATATTAGCCAATCTGATAGCTGTGAGGTAGTACTTCAGAGTTGTTTTAATTTGCATTTCTCTAATTAACAGTGATATAGAGCATTTTTCATGACTACATAGCTTTGATTATTCTGTCTAAAAATTGCCTGAATATATCCTTTGACCTTTTATCAATTGAAGAATGACTCTTATTTTTTATAAATTTAACTCAGTTTTCTATATATTTGAGAAAAGAGACTTTTATCAGAGAAACTTGCTGTAAAATTTTTTACAGTTATGCATACTAATATGATTACTAATATAATACACTAATATTCCTTCCATCCTGTTTCCCTATTTATCCTACTCTCTCTTTCTCATTTCACCCTGTCCATGCTCAAAAGTGTTTTGCTTCTGACCACCACCTCCCCCCATCTGTCCTCCCCTCTATCAGTGC
The DNA here is from genome assembly GCA_028627135.1 of Pseudochirops cupreus. Classification (NCBI taxonomy): domain Eukaryota; kingdom Metazoa; phylum Chordata; class Mammalia; order Diprotodontia; family Pseudocheiridae; genus Pseudochirops; species Pseudochirops cupreus. The sequence goes on along the minus strand of CM053583.1, from coordinate 13,583,829 downwards.
CCCCCCTTCTCTTATCACCTTTCCCTCCTACTTTCTTGTAGAGTAAGATAACTTTCTACAGCCAACTGACTGTGCTCATTATCCCTCTTTGAACCAATTCCTCTGAGGGTAAGGTTCAAATGCTCCCTCCTGAACTCCTCCACCTTTCTCTCCACTGTAAAAGCTCTTTTGCAGCTACCATCTTAAAGTCAGGCAATGAGGTGGCATGATGGATAGTTCACTGGGCCTTGAGATAGGAAGACTTGAGTTCAAATCCAGCTTCAGACACTTCCTAGCTCTGTGACTTGGCCAACTCACTTACCTCTGTCCATGTCAGCTTTCTCAATTATAAGATGAGGATACTAAGAGCACCTACTTTGTAGGGTGGTTGGGATGATTCAATGAGACAACAAGTCTAAAGTATTTAGCACAGTGCTTGGTATTTAATGAACACTTGTTCCCTCCATCCCAGCTGAAATGGGAAATAATAAATGCAGATCTAGCCCTTCAATATTTACGAAGTACAACAGCCCTGTGATGTTGATAGAATGGATATTATTGCCTCTATTTAGCAAATGAAGAAATGGAATCTCAAAGTTATTGTGCTCAGGGTCACCTAGTGAGTTACAGAAAAGGGAAGGGATAGCAGAAAATGAAAGAAGACCTCAGGGAAGCATCCAGATCATGAACCATTGATGATCTTATGACCTACAGGACTCACAGCATCGAGAACTGGACATTACTAGTGAGGCATTACTAGTCCATCAGGATTCATGTTTTGACTGACCTGACCATCTATCTTCTGAGTGCGTACATTATTCCTGGACTCCAGAAAGTAGAATTTATCCACTGAAAAAGATAACAGAAAAAAATGGATGAGCTCTTCAATCCAGTAAGTAAATGCTTCCCACATGGGCAGATGAAGGCCTGGGTTTTGCTAGCCTTGCAATAAGTATGAGAGGACCCGTATTGTTAATGTATTTTTGCTTAATGGAAAGATCTGCCCCATCCATTAATAGGTCCATGTGACCTGCTTGAGTCACATGGAAGCATAAGTCTCATGAGTTTGTGGTGAGAGGAGCTTGCTGAACAGATGGAACAGTAAGGGATGGAACAGGAAGGGTGGAGCAGGGCCCAGAGAAAGTTGGTCAGAGCACCTAGAAAGGAGGGAGGAGAGGACACAGCCAAGAAGACAGCTAGGATTGTGAGTGTTTGTTGTGTGAAGGCCCAAGCAGGGGGAAGGCTTCAGGATAGCGTTGCTTCCTGCAGTGATAAGGTGTATTAATTTCTTTGTTGCTATGATGGATTCAGTTTTCTGGTATTGGGATTCGACTTTCTGATGTCAGAATAAATGTTTTGCTTCTCTCTTCTATATGGAAAGTCTGTTGTATTTTGCAATTCAGAACTATGCTGGCATATTTATAGTGACTGTCAGTGCTGTGAATATTACCTTGATGATACAGGACCCTTCCAGAGCAGTGCTTCCTCCACCAGTTGACCAAACTGATAAAGCTGGGCTGATCAAATATAAGGGAAGACTGAGGTCCTTCTCAAGACTTGCTTAGTGATCAGGTCTATGTGACTTCTGGCCAAAGGTCAGGCACTGGGATCTCCCAGCACTGTTCAAATCAGAACAGCATTAGGAAGACCATTCCCCACCCTCCATAACATTATGCTAATCAACCAAAGTAGTAGAGAGTAGTAGCTTTCAAACTTTTTAGTCACAGATCCCTTATCCTCTTAAAAATAATTGAGGGTCTCAAAGAGATTTGGGTTATATAGGCTGTATCTATCAATATTTATCATACTAGACACTAAAACTGATAAGTTTTAAAAATATTTATCCATTTTAAAATAACCGTAATAAATCCATTACATGTTAACATAAATAATATTTTAAGGAAAATGAATATTTTCCAAAACAAAAAAATGAGTGAGAATGGTAGCGCTTTACATATTTTTATTAATGTCTTTCATTTTTTGATTAAGAGAAGACAGCTGAATTCTACTGTCTGTTTCTGCATTTGGTCTATGGTTTTGGTTGAAATGTATGAAGAAATTCCAGCCTCACACAGACATGTAGCTGGGTCTTCCCTGACCAGGGAAATCTGAGCTCAAACCCTATTCAAACTTTCTGTGCCCCGGTTCCATAATTTGTAAAATGAGGAAGTTGAACTCTGTCCTCCAAGGTCCTTCCTAGGCCTATGCCTATAATCTGATAATTCTTCTGCTTCTATAAAAGAACATCAACCAAACATTTTTAAAAATATGTAAAAGAAAACGGAAGGATGTGCAGAAAAAGGTCAAAGGCAAGAAGGGCAATTCTAGTATTAAGGCATTAAATTAGAATAGATACTTTTACAAAGTAAGAAATTCATAGCTTCATATACAGTCCTCTTTTCTGTTCTATCTGGAAATGCTCACATTTGCTGTTTAGATTCACAATAAAAAAGAAAATTCAAAGGAATCTAGAATGAGAAAAACTCTTTTTGTATTAAAAGGAATTTTGTCATCTTGGTCTTATGAGGTAGGCAGTACAAGGTGTATTATCCCCATTTGACAGTTGGAGAAACTGAGGCTTTGGCGGATACAGTAACATGGTCACTCAGATAGTAAATGTGAGAGTCTAGATTTGAACCTGAGTCTTCTGATTCCAACTTCTTGCCTCGCTGTGTTAGAAGAAGAGGATGAAGGGGCTGGTACTTAAAAAAAAAAAAATAAAGCCTGGGAATAGTTTCAGATTTTTAAAATTTTAATATATTTCTGTGCTTCTGGTTTGTTACTTTAGCCCTTGAATAGAGAAAAAATCATAATATCCACAAATTTTAGGATGACCAGATTAGTAAGAAACTGATGTTACAATTTGAATCTCAAGTCAGGTTCCCCTCAGCTTTGATGGCTGGTCCTTTCAAAACTGAGCCTGAAATTTCCCAATGGAAACTTACTAACTGGTTAAGAAACCAAGCAACAGTTCAAAACTGCACTAATAATTTGACATCTCTTCAATTCATCTGTTTAGGTAGACAAAGAGATGCCAGTTCCTTCTGCCTCTTCCCAAAGGGTTCCCAGTTCTAGTCAGAACACTTCCAGAAACTGTGAAGAGGTCACGGACAGTCAACTTGGAGGAAATGCTTCACCTGAGAAAAAGGCAGGTGAGCAAACAGCTTTCCAGAAGAAAAAAAATGAAGTCTATTTGGAAATGGATGAAAACCAGCTGATCACGAGCAATGATAGGTGCAGCATTTTTGATGCTCTTAAATCAATCACAGTTGAGATAGACAAGCAACAAGACAAGATGAAGTTGGGTCTCAGGACAATGGGGAGGGAGGAGGGATATGTTAACCTGGGTGTGCCCTTCCAGTGTATGCCGAGGGTTCTTGCTTTGAAATTAAATTTGTCCAAAGTGAGGGTCACAAGAGTGAGTACCTGAGACAGTATGACCACAAAGATGGAGAGTGCATCAAATCCTATGTGTTTGCCACTGGGAAGACAATAAGGATTATTGTGAAGCGTCCTACACTTGGTGAAGAAGAGTGTAAACTCTGTGTTTATGTCTTGGACAAAGATGGAAAGAGGAACCTGATAGAAAATGTGACTAATGCTTTAGAAAACACCCTTCCAGATGATGACTTAGATGACAGATGTTTTCAGGAAGAGGGACATAGAAGTGAATCAGCTGGGGAAGCAGCTTCTCAGAGCTCTGAGCTAGAACAAAGAGAAAGCTTTGTGTTAGAAAGTCAAGTTTTGAAGCTAAATGACAGCTTGACAAAGAGAGTAAAAGCATTCAAAAAAAATTTTATCAAGAGGGAAAGGAGAAAGGAAAGCAAATGAGTACCCTACTTAACGCGCATAGAAAGGACTTTGAAAAACTAATCCGAGATTCTACCCCAATTAAAGTACATAAATTACTGGGTCATCTGGGTAACACTGTAGGATATATATTCTGTGAAAACAATGGATTCTCTCAGGGAGCCACTTGCTTTGTCTTGAGAGATAACTACATTCTCACTTGTTGCCATATAGTGGTTTTAATAGTGGGGGTACAGATAGCTCCACATAAGTGGGCAGAAGAGATCAGTAAACGCGCACATGTGACTTTTGCTGATGAAGATACTGATTCAAACTCAGATAAGAAATGGTCCATTGACTCTAGGTTTATAGTATTTGATCAAACTCTGGATTATGCAGTGTTGAGACTAAAGAAAGGTACCATTCCTATTCCCAAGGGTTTATTCAACCACTTTCCTTCTCCACCATCAAAAGGTCTCCTGTATATCATTGGTCACCTAGGTAAACAGGGGAAGGTAAGTGATCCTTGTTACGTGATCCCCCAATCACAGGATCAGGAGAGTCAAGATCATGTCCAGGCCAGAGGAGAGGAAGGTCTTGCCGTTGACACTCATGAAATGAACTGCATTCATATGTTTACACCAAGAAGTTTACAAGAGGTAGTCAGCAAGGGCATTTTCTTCTCTAGATATTCTGGCTCCCCTATCTTCAATGAAGATTTAAAGCTAGTTGCCATAGCTACTGCCAGCTTTTCATATAACTCTGGGGGAAAATATTATAGCATTGAGTTTGGGTCTTTTTTGGAGCCCATTCTCAATAATATTAGTCAACAAGATAAAGACTTGTATAAATCACTAACTTTAGGTCAAAAAAATACTGAAACAGAGCATGAAGAGTGAGACTGAAATCTACCATTTTCAGGGTAGCTGAGTGGTGCAGTGAAAAGAGCACCTGCCCTGGAGTCAGGAAGGACCTGAGTTCAAATCTGGCCTCAGACACTTAACACTTATTAGCCATGTGACCTTGGACAAGTCACTTAACCCCAATTGCCCTGCCTTCCCCCCTCCAAAAAGCCAAAAAAAAATGTGCCATCTTCAAAGAAATTATTCTCAGGTTGGCAGTGACCAAATGGTCCGCAAGTCTGCAAAAATGACCCATGGATTTCACAAAATGAAAAAGTCCTTGTTTCATGCAATTTTTGTTGCTATTGTCCAGTTGATTCAGTCGTGTCAGACCCTCCATGACCCCATTTGAGTTTTCTTGGCAAAAATATTAAAATGATCCGCCATTTCTTTCACCAGATCATTTGACAGGTGAGGAAACTGAGGCAAATAGGGTCAAGTGACTTACCCAGGGTCACACAGCTAGTAAATGTCTAAGACCAGATTTTAATTTCATGTAATTAAAAGCACTTAAAAATTGTAAAAGTTTAAAAAAAAACCTTTTATCCATTCATTTGCCAAGCATTTATTAAACATCCACTCCATGCAAAGTTCTGGGGATAAAAGGCTCAATTTATAGCCATTGAGTACATCTATCTAACCAAGAGACAACAACAACAAAATAAACGGTTGGATGGATGGACATTTGACACAACAGAATTACAAAAGAATAAAAAATTGAAGATGCCCTTTATAACTTGTAGAATATGTTGTTTCTTCATTTGGAACCCCTCTGGCTAATGACCTCTCTAGAGCAGACATTTCTTCACATTATCCTTGAGAAATCCTTGAATTGCTTTTTTTACTTTTCTTGAGCATGAGTTGCAGTTGATCTAGGGAAGTGAATCTTGTCTGAGGATTGAAAAGTGTTGCATCTTGACCCTATGGAGACTCCAGTGGAGTTGATAATGAATTGAAAGAAAGAAAGAAAAAGGACAGGAACCAAGGAAGGAAAGTAGGAAGGAAAGGAGGGAGGGAGGAAAGAAGGAAGGAAGGAAGGAAGGAAAGAAGGAAGGAAGGAAGAAAGGAAGAAAGGAAGGAAGGAAGGAAGGAAGGAAGGAAGGAAGGAAGGAAGGAAGGAAAAATTCCTTAAACATTTATTATGTACTAGGCACTGTGTTAGTCCAACTGGTGATACAAAATTATTCAATCATTTTAGAAACAGAGTGAAATATATTTGTTTTATATGAGCACTTGTATATGTGTGAGAGAGACATGGTCATCCCCTTTAAGAAATTTGTCAGCTTAGGCTGCCATTCCATTTTTGAAGAGGGAAAGAATGGCGTTCTGCCAGGACACATGAAAGAGAAGGGTCTCCCATTTAAAGAGAAGGCTTATAATTGTGGAAAGAGCCCCAAACTTGGAAGTCTCAAGACCTCAGTCTGAATCCTGGCACCGGCACTGTGTAACAAAAGCTACCTGTCTTCATTACCACTTAGGAGGCAGCTAGATGACCTAGTGACAAGAGCTCTGAACTTGGAGGCAAGAAGATCTGAATTCAAATCCAGTCTCAGAAACTTAGTCACTTACTCTGCTTCAATTTCCTCATCTGCATGACGGGAATAATAACAGTGCCTGCCTCACCAGGTTTTTATGAAGATTAAATAAGGAAATGAATGAAAAATCATGTTGCAAACTTTAGTGTTCTGTAAATGACAGCTACTGCTCATTCTTGTGTGATGCTGGCAGGTCCTTAAGTTCCCAGAACCTCAGTCTCCTCAATTGTAAAATGAAGTAGTTGGACTAGATGACCTGAAGTCCTTTGTCTGTACTGGCATCTAAAAATAAAGCCAAACCATTATATTCTTTCCCAAAAAACCTCATTCATTAATTTGCATGTTACCAGTTTGGAATTTGTGATCATGTAAAGATTAACTGTAGACCTGCTTGAGTTATTTGGGGGGGGGGGGGGATGTGTGGCAAATTAGATAATGAATAATGAATGGTTAAGGATAAGGAAGGGATTTGGTTTAAATGAAAGAACAATGAATATTGAATCCAAAGACCTTGGGCAAGATGCTCAAACTCTCTGTGGCTCAGTTTCCCTGTCTGTGAAATGAAGGTTGGATTGAATGATCTCTCAGCTCTCTCTTAGCTCTAGATTTTATGATTTTTATGTTAACAATCTGGTTTATGGCCTATTTCAGAGAACACTCTAGTTTTAAACACCCTCAAGTGTAGATGGGGAGATTATTTTAAATCACCCTTATCTGTTCATCAGAACAGGTCCAAAAAAGACTCCAATTCAACAGCACTTCATAAGCCTAGAATTGTTAGATATTCTTAAAATGAGCAAGTGGGATTTTGAAAATGTTCTGTCCCATAGTCTAAAAAACCTGGTTGGATTTTTTTGTTTGTGTTTTGTGGCTTTTACTCTCTTTATACAGCAGGCTGCCTCTGCTCTAGACATACTCCCTTGCCGCCTTTTTCTAAACTTGTTTATGCCCTACACCATGTTTGGAAAAGGTGGTAGCACCCTACTGGTCAGTCCCTGGCATTGCCTGCTTGTGACATTAGAGATAAGAAATCAATCAGACAGGCCTGAGAGAGAACCCATACTTCCCTATAAAATCCATGACTGGCCCCTGCAGCATTGAACTATTCTGCTATAAAGGTCATGAAGGACACAGACCCTCCATATGAACACAGAGGAATAATGAGAACTCAGTGTAATCTGGGTGTGCCAACTCCAGAGGGTAGCCTCAAGAATCATAGATGACCACAGACAAACATGATGCCTTTGAAAGTTAATGTGTCTGTGGATGGAGCCAAGATGACAGAGTAAAAGCAGGAACTTGGCTGAGCTCCCACTCTAACCACTTCCAATACCTGTAAAAAAAATTATTCCAAACAAATTTTAGAGCTACAGAACCCACAAAGTGACTGAGAGAAACAAATCTCCCTCTGAAGGCAGCCTGGCATGCCTACAGGAAGGGTCTATTGCACCATGCTGGGAGCCAAGCACAGTCCTGTGTGAGCCATGCTGATCCCAGAGCAGCCCCCTCCTCCAGCACGGAATGGCCCCTGCCCCTGGAGGGAGAGGTGGGGAGGCCTGGCAGCTGCAGCTGCTGCCACATAGCTGCCTCTGGAGCTCCTGGCCTACAGATCATAGGGGGACCAAGCAACCATTCAGAGGGTAATTGCTCTTGCTTTGACCTGCTTGGATCTGGATCATGGTCTTGAGTAGTGGTCCTGAGGTGAGAAACACCAGTGTGCCAGTGTGGTGTCTGTAGAGAGGGCACCCTTTTCAGATGTCTGACAACATTTGTGAAAACCCTAGTGATTTGGAACAAAGCTCTCCACTCTGGAAACAGAGTTCTACTGCAGCAAAGAGTTTAAAAGTCAAGTTATTGGCTTGCAACATGAGCAAGCAGAGGAAGTGCTATCAGCCCATAGAATTCTTTTTTGGGGGACAAAAAGGATCAAAGCATGGAATGGGAGAAAGACAATGAAGTCAGAACTTCTGCATCAAAAGCTTGCAAAAAAATATGAACTGGTTACAGGCCATGGAGGAGCTCAAGAAGGATTTTGAAAATCAAGTAAGAGAAATGGAGGAAAAATTGGGAAGAGAAATGAGACTGATGCAAGAAAATAATGAAAAGCAAGCCAGCTAAAAGAGATTCAAAAAAATACTGATGAAAATAACACCTTAAAAAATAGACAAACTCAAATGTCAAAAGAGGCCCAAAAAGCCAATGAGGAGAAGAATGTCTTAAAAATCCAAATTGCCCAGATGGAAAAAGGAATTTCAAAAACTCACTGAAGAGAATAATTCCTTCAAAATTAGATTGGAGCAAATGGAAGCTAATGACTTTATGAGAAATCAAGATACTAAAAAACAGATCCAAACAAATGAAAACATAGAAGGCAATGTGAAATATCTCATTGGAAAAATCACTGACCTGGAAAACAGATCCAGGAAAGATAATGTAAAAATCATTGGACTGCCTGAAAGCCATGATAAAAAAAAAGAACCTAGAAATTATCCTTCAAGAAATTCTCAAGGAAAATTGCCCTGATATTCTAGAACCAAAGAGCAAAATAGAAATGGAAGAATTCACCAATCACCTCTTGAAAAAGATCCCCCCCCCCCAAAAAAAAACTCCTAAGAATATTATAGGCAAATTCCAGAGTTCTAGGTCAAGGAGAAAATATTACAAGCAGCCTGGAAGAAACAATTTTAGTATTAGGGAAACACAATCAGGACAACCCAAGACCTAGTAGCTTCTACATTAAGGGATCAAAGGGCTTGGAATATAATATTCCAGAGGGCAAAGGAGCTATAATTAAAACCAAGAATCTCCTACCCAGCAAAACTGAGTATAATGTTTCAGGGGGAAATATGGTCATTCAATGAAACAGAGGACTTTCAAGCATTCTTGATGAAAAACCAGAGCAGAACAGAAAATTTGACTTTCAAATACAACAAGCAAGAGAAGCGTAAGAAACAGGAGGAAGAAATCATGGGGAATTTATAAAAGTTGAACTCTTTACGTTCCTACATGGAAAAGTAATAATTGTAACTCATGAAACTTTTCTCAGTATGAGGACAGTTGAAGGAAATATGTGTGTGTGTGTATGTATATATATATATATATATATATATATGTATATATATGTGTGTATATATATATATATATACACACACTCACATACATATACATGTTCATATAGGAGGCTGTATGTGTGTGTATGTGTCTATATGTGTACATGTGTGCATAGACAGAGGGCACAAGATCAGTTGAATAGGAAGGGATCATAGCTAAAAAATAAAATTAAGAGGTAAGAGAGAAATATAATGAGAGAAGGAGATAGAGAGGGATAGAATAGGGTAAATTATATAAAAGAGGCAAGAGAAAACTATTACAGTGGAGGGAAAGAGTAGGAAGGTGAAAGGCAATAGGTCAACCTTACTCTCAATGAATTTAGCTTAAGGGGGAAATAACATACACACTCAATTAGGCATCTTACCCTACAGGATCAGTTCTCAACCTGTGGGTTGTGATCCCTTTGGGGGTCAAACAACCCTTTCACAGGGGTCACAGAGGTTGCCTAAGACCATTGGAAAACAAAATTTCAGTTATAAAGTAGCAATGAAAATAATTTTATGGTATGGGGGTTACCACAACATGAGGAACTGTATTAAAGGGTCTGTAGGGACTACAAGAAAGTAGGGGGGAAGGGCATAAGAGGTGGGATGATAGAAGGGAGGATAGGTTGGGGGGAGGGTAGTTAGAAGCACACACTCTGGAAAGGGACAGGGTCAAAGTAGAAAATAGAATAAGTGGGGGTGGGATAGGCTGGAGGTAAATATAGTCAGTCTTTCACAATATAACTACTATGTAAACATTTTGTGTAACTACACATGTACAACCTATATTGAATTTCTTATCTTCCCACTAGGGGTGAGTGAAGTGGGAAGAAGAGAAAGAATCTAGAATTCAAAGATTTAAAAACAAATGTTAAAAAAAAATTAATGTGTTTTTTTTTTTACATGCAACTGGGAAATAAGATATACAGGCACCAGGGTATAGAAATCCATCTTGCTCTACAGAAAGTCAGAGGGGGAATGGGGAAGGATATAAGAGAGAGAAGATTGGGGTAAGGGATATTCAGTAGGATCGCTATTTTGAGGTGGGGCGTAGGGGAAAGACGGGGAGAAAATTTGTAACTCAAAATCTTGTGGAAATGAATGTTGAAAACTAAAAATAAACAAATTAATTTTAAACAAAGAAAAAGAAAAGGGACAGGGTCAAAAGAGAAAATAGAATAAGTAGGGGGTGGGATAGGCTGGAGGTAAATATAGTCAGTCTTTCACAATATAACTACTATGGAAATGTTTTGCATAACTACACATGTACAAGCTATAGTTAATTGTTTATCTTCCCAGTGGGGGTGGGTGAGGAGGGAAGAAGGGGAAGAATCTGGAGCTCAAAGTTTTAAAAAGAAATGTTAAAAAATTTTTTAAATTACAATAAAAAAAATAATAATGCTAGCTTAAAAAAGAAAGTTATTGCATCATATTATTTAAAAAGAGAACAAGCTATCTGTAATAGAGTCATGGTTTCGTGTACAATGTTCTATTTTTGTTGTATTTTCATATATGGAAATGCTCATTTTGTTTGGGGTAAAGTTGGGAATTGAAAAATTTGGAAGAAAGGAGAAGGAATGCCATCGACCCTGTAGCCTGGAAACTATCGTTCCCAAGATGATTTCAGTGCTCCTTATTAATATCTTTGTCCCTATCTCCCCCACCCCTACCCCCAGGCCTTATGTCTTCCTTTGTATGAGTTAAAATGTAACTAATAAAAGACTAGCACTTCAATCTTCGCTAGCCTTTCTGACAAGTACAAATTTCTCTGAGTCCCTGGATGCTGACAGGCTGGGGCATTCTGGGAGGATTTACAACACATCATGTAAGGGCCTCTAGGACAGAGACAGCTTCGTTTCTGTTTGAATTTCGAAGACCTGGTACAGCCATGTGAAGGTTGAACCCTGCTTCCAAATACTAGCCATGTGTTTCTGGGCAAGTCCCAGCTCAAGGTCTCGGTTTCTTTATCTCTGTAACAGAGATGTTGGTAGCACCTACATGGTGGGAGCAAATGAAGTTATCTAACAGAACGTATTTTTCAGACCTTCTAGCATTATATAAATTGTTGCTATGTTCATGCACATAATACTTATTGATCAATGCTTAATGGCACCATATTGTTAACCATTTTTTTTACATATTAATGCATACATAGTCAAAAAAGTAATTGTGAAACATATTTCTATGTTTGGTTTATAGAGGGGTTCACTACTATCATATAAAACACTAGATATCTTTTAGCTTATCTGATTATTATTTTTTTTAAATCACATATACATTATCCATTCTTCCAATAAATCATATCATATCCTACCGCTGACGTTTCCAGATATTTTTGTCTAGTAGAAACATGTTTTAGTTCCCAATGTTACCCCCAAAAGGAGGGCATCAGATGTAAGTGGAGAGATTGCAATAAGATGGGACCAATCCAAAGCTCCCTTTTTTGCCTTCTCCCTTGGGAGACAATATGGTGGTATCCCAAGGATGATGGAGTAGAAGCCTTAATACCGAGATTTCCAATGGAATTTTGCCACTAACCAGCCACAAGACCTGAGAGGTAAGTGCAACACCAATCTGGGTCTCAGTCTCTTCACCTGCAAATGAAGACAGTTTTAGATTTTCTGGAAAGTACATTCTAGCACTTTGGATATTTCAAGCATTCCATCTTAGCTTCTGTCAGTCATTTTCAATCACTTAAGATTCCTCAGCTCTTCATTAAACTAATACCCACTTATAATTCTAATAATCTTTTGGGTAAATGCCACCTTGAACTATTAATGAACCTGATTTAATAAGTCCTAGCCTTGGAATATTCACTCCATTCTGCTGAACAAAGACAGAGAAAACCTGAAAACCGTGCTGACTACATCCACAAATTTATGTTGCATAATTTCAATTGGTTCCTCACTGTGACAAGGCAACCTTTGTATACTTCCCTAATCCATTCACTGTCCCAATCACAGAAGTTTTTCCAAGGCTTTACATCCTTCTTTGAATCCCTCATGTTTCCTTCCCCTCCCCCACCACAGCTAAGAACCCTTCTTAGTACCTCATTGAAAAAAGTAAGCCTATTTTTCCCTTCTCATTCAGTTCTCTCCCCCACTACCTTCACCTGTGTCATGCAGAAGAGGCAGCCTTCCTGCCAAGGCAAATCCCTTTTCATTCACAAGAGACCCCTTTCTTCCCTACCTTCTCCAGCCAATTGCCTTCGCTATCATCCCTCCTGACTGTTTTACAAACACATCCACAATTCCCTTCTCCTCAAAAAACTCTCATTTGATCTATCCATCCCTGCTAGCTTTTGTCTTTTATTCCTCCTCTTTCATGGCTAAAGTCCTTGGGAAGAACTTGTGCAATCAGTGCCTCCTCTTCCATAATTCTATAGTCTGGCTTCTGACCTCATCATTCAACCAAAATGGCTTTCTCTGATTGCCAGTGGTCTTTTATCTGTCATATCTAATGGTGTTTTCTGTTTTCCTCTTCAAATTCTCTGTACCCTTGACTGGCAATAATGCTCTCTTGTCTCTAGGTTTTCATGACATGTCTGGCTCCTGCTTCTCCTCATTCCTGCCTGATGGTTCTTTCTCCTTTGCTGAATCTTCATTGGGCCTCAGCTGGATCACTGTGGATGGCCCCTAAGGTTCCCTCCTGGATTCTCTTCTTCATCTCTACTGTTTTGCTCAGTGGTCTCATCTGCTCCCGTGGTCTCTATGCTGATGATTTTCAGATTGACTTATCTCTCCCTAACCTCTCTGCTGACCCCCAGATGTCCACACACATCTTAGAGTCAATATGTCCAAAAGTGACCTCATCACCTCCTCACGCCAGGCCTCTCCTCTTCCCAACTTTCCTGTTACTACTAAGTGTATTGTCACCTTTCCAGTCCCCCAGGCTCCAGGACCTTGGTGTCTTCCCCTCAATGCCTTGCTCTCACTCCCCATATCCATGTCCTGTCATTTCTGCCTTAGTGACATTTTTCTCCTCTGATGCTGCAACCACCCTGGGGCAGGATCTCATCACCTCAAACCTGGACTGTCGAAGTTGCCTGCTGGTAGGCTCTTGGCCTAGTCTCACCCCTGCTGCCATCCATCCTCCACTCAGTTGTCAAATAGATCTCCTATGTCTCAGATCTGATGTCACTCCCCTCCCCTGTTCACTCAACTTCAGGACTTCCCTCCTACCTCCAAGACCAAATATAAAATCTTCTACTTGGCATTTAAAGCCCTTCACAACCTGCCCTCCTCCCCTGTCTTTCCAATTATCTTACACCTTGCTCCCCCCATGTCCTCTGTGATTCAGTGACACTGGCCTCTTTACTGTACCTCTATTTCCCAACTCTGAGAAGCTTCACTGCCTGGCCCCCACCTCTGCCTCCTGGCTTCCTTCAAAACTCCCCAGGAAGGAAGCCTTTCCTGACCTCCTGCCCTATCCCACTCTGAGATATCTCTAATTTATCTGGTCTTTATCTTGTGCATAGCTGCTTGTCTCCTCATGTTGTTTCCTCCCTGTGTAAGTTTCTCGAGGGCAAGGGCTGTTTTTTGCCATCCATAGTATCTTCAGCACCATCCCTAACACCCAGAAGACACTTAAGAAATGCTTCTTGATTGGATTTGAGGAGCACAGGCTCAATCAGTTTCCATAGCTTAGTAATGGCCCAGTATAACAGGGTTAGCCGACACTGGGGAGGATGGCCAGAGATGTCCATAAATGCTGGGGGGTAGAAAGAGTGTGAGCCAACCAGATGAATGAGGGGTTCTATAGGTCTGGAATTCTGGAGTTGGGATTTCAGAGAACACGGGGCAGTGAAAGGACAGATGACCACAGATTTAGAGCAGGAAGGAGCCTTAGAGATGATTCAATCCATTCAATCCATGATTCACCTACAGAGGTGAAATAATTCAGCCAAGGTCTCACAGGGACTAAGTAGCAGAGCTGACATTTGAACTCCCAGCCCAGGACTCCAACTTCAATACACTTTCTTACGCTCAGTTCCGACAGAGAATAAGGACTAGAGACTGAGAGAAGAGAAGAAGGAAAGAGGAAGGCAGATGTGGCAGGTACTGTGTCAGGTGCACAGGAAAGGGTTTTCCCCTTGGCAGACAGTGGAGTCAGGACACAGGAAGAGCCAGCCACAGCACCAACCAAAAAGCATTTACCAAGGGCCCCCATTCATCAGGCAATGTGCTAGGTGATGGAGACACATAGAAATAATCTTTCATCCTAAGGCACTTCTACTTTAATGGCAGACATAGCAAGGATACACACACACACACACACACACACACACACACAAAGATATATGTACATATTTTTAAGGAATGTTAAGGGATCCCCTGAACTTGTATTTTTGAGTTGTCATATTTTCCAGAAACCAGGGTATGCAGGAGGCCCTGAATATGTCCAGGACAAAGCCTCCCCTCCTGACCACCAAAGCTGCCATAACTTGTTGTTTCCAAACTGGACTCCCTGTGTGTCTTTGGGAGCCAAGACAGCTATCAGACAGTCTGCACTAGGTTGAGAAACTACTTGTCGAACCCTTGTAGATAAGCAGACCATCCTATCTCCATCGTCTGGCAGTTCACAAGGGGGAAAAAAAATGTGGCTTTGGCCTTGGCCCTGCTCCTCCCCTCCTCTTCCCACCTCTATGCACCTTTCCGCCCCCCCCATGCCATGTCCCCTTAGGTGAGATGAGCACTTCTCCTCCTCCCTTTGTCCTGGTGTCATGAATGTGCAAACCTGTATACCGACTGTGGACTCTTTGGGTTCCACATGCACATTCATTTCTCTTGTAATAAACCTGGTTTTCACGGAAGTTTTGTGAAGTTGTGATAGCCATTGATGATATATGTAAATATGTAGAATATAAGCAAAGTTAATATGTATGAAGTAAGTAAATGCAAGGTAGCTTGGGGAGGGAAGGAGGCACACACTTACTAAGCCCCTACTGTGTGCCAGTCACTCTTCCAAGCGCTTTATGGATAACCTCATTTGATATCCCAGCTGTCTTATAGTGTAGCTACTACTATTATTCTCATTCTACAGATGAGGAACGTGAAGCAGGGGTAAAGTGACTTGGCCAGGATCACACAACTGTCAGGCGTCCAAGACAGGCTCTTCACTCAGGCCATCCTGACCCCAGATCTAACCTTCCACCACTTAGCTTCTGGGAAATAGAAAACCGCTCTTTGTGGAGCACTTTGTCTCACAACTGGGGCCCCTAGCAAATCTATCCCGGGCTCAGGGTGCTCTGTAGGTTTGTATCCACTCACAAATTAGATCTCACTAGTTCTTACTTGGAATGTCCACTTTTTCCTCTAGTCAATTGGAAGACTAGTTCAAAGTAGAGGCATTTAGTTAATTGTACAGTTAGAAAAATGGCAAAGGGACCCTAGATTTAGCGCCAGAAGGGTCCTCAGAGGACATGTTGTCCAACCCTCATTTGTTTGGTTTTTTTACCAATAAAAATATTGAAACAAATGGGAAAAATCAGTTTTTGTTGCTGTCTTCTTTGTTTTTTAACCATTAATGGTTAAAGTAGAAGACGAAGGTGTAAGGCAGCCACCTAGGGGACAATTTTACAGAAGATCCAAAGAGACACTCGGAATCAGGGGCCAGCAGTGTTGGCCCATGGGATGCCCAGCTTCCTCCAGAAGCTCCAGAAAAGAGAAACAAAAGCCATTGTCCTTGGGTTAAGTCCTCGAATTTGGCCAGGTAAGACAGCATTGCCCAAGTGCTGTGTGCTTCCTTCTCACAAAGAACAAATTCCTTCCAGGTTATCCCAAGACTGCTGGAAGGCATCCAGAGAACAAGGATCTAACCTCCCCGGTTCTCAATCCACAGCAGATAGGCCTGGAGAGAGACTGATGCCTGCAGTGCAGATCCAATAGGGCACATGCAAAGAGATGCGTCTGTTAACAATGTCCATCCAGCATCCTGGGGCTCTCAAGACATAATTCAGCTTAATAATTAATAATGTGCTGATGACAGCGAGAACCATTAACTGTTGTTCAGTCATGCCTGACTTCGAGACTCCATTTGGGCTTTTCTTGGCAAAAATATTGAAATAGTTTGCCATTCCTTCACCAGCTCATTTTATAGAGGAGGAAACTGGGTTAAGTGACTTGCCCAGGATCACACAGATAATCAGTGTCTGGGCCTTGGGTTGTGGGGTTTGTCTCCAAAACAGTTTCTGGCTTCAACTTGAATTGAGAGATTGCCTCTTTCCCAGAAGAGACAGAAATAGAGTGTACTCTCTTCACTTAGACCCCAACGGCTTAAATTCAGATTTTTTAGGGAGACAGACCCTTCACACACACACACACACACACACACACACACACACAAGTATTAGACTTAGGAAAACCCTTAGTTGCTTGTCTTCCCACAGTGAGAGTCTTAGTTGCATAGCTTTGGTACGTTTGCCTTTTTCTCTCTAGAAGAAGAGTCTGGACCTCTGAGGCCGTATTCTATCGGAACAGAGCAGTGAGTCCCACAAGTAATTCAATGTATCTGAACCCCTTCCTCTTGCTCACTAAGGGCAATCAAATGAATAAATGAATAAGCATTGGTTCATTTATTGATTAGCTTATACTATGTACTAGGCATAGTAGGTCCTGGGGTTACTGCCCCTGCCTTCCAGGAGCTTATGTTCTATCACAAGGTCTCTGACTTTGCCTTCTATGTGAATTTGGATTAGAAAAATCCTCTTAGTTCTTGCTTAATTTCTGATTACTACGCTCCTTCTGAATCATTTTAGGAGCTGTTTTTAAACAACTACCAAGGACCAGCCGGGTCTATGACCATTTCCTTCCCACCTTATCTTCTCAACTGTGGGATGTTTTGGTTTCACCTGCAACTGAAAAAGGAGCAAGAAAGAGAAAAAGCAAAATATTCCTTCCAAAACAACTCTGCATGGAGACACTGCCTTCCACTTCAATCCCTTTCCTCTTCATTCCTGCCTTTGCTATGCAATGTACCACCCTACATAAGGTGAGCAAAGGGTTTTCCATAGGACAAGCCAGTGAAGGGGGTAGTGTATCATTTCCATTTATAAATAGGGAAATTGAGGCTCTGAGAGGTTATGACTTGTGTGCAATCATAGAAATCCAGGGCAACTATGGCACAACCAGCACACTACCCATTATGCCTCCTTGACCACAGGGATGGAGTGTTTTTGGTACTGAATGGTCTGGGTGGTGATGATAACAGTAGTGTGTTTCCTATGGCACCTCAGAGTTCATAGATCATTTTTCTGACAGTCATCTTATAAGTTACGCAGTGTAAATATTCTTATCCCTGTTTCACTCAGGAGGAAACTAAGGCTCAGCCAAATTATGTGACTTCTAACTAGGAAGCCCCGTAGCCAGGATTCAAGTCAACTGCTCCTCCAACTACGCCACACTTTGTCATGCCAAGTGAAAAATGGCACCATGAACATTCTGAGAACTGGGGGGATGAGGGAAAGGGAGGAGACACACTGGCCATCGCTACATGACTATGGTGGAATCTGAGGAGTACTGAAGAATTTCTCCTTTGGACTTGCTTGGGGGATGTCTTGATGGCGAAGAAGTAGAACATGTTGTCCTAAGTCCTTGAAGACCAATAGGTTCAAACAGATAGGCTGTGATGCATCTTGCTTCAATGCTCCAAGAAGGTCACCTCTCTTCCTAGGATCATATAACCCCATCTAGTAACAGGATCATGGATTTTTAAAGCTGAAGGGACCTCAAAAATCATAGTCCAACCTCCATTTCACAAATGAGCAAACAGATTTTGAGAGATCAAGTGACTTGCCTAACAATAATAGGATCATGCATTTTTATAGTGTCTCACAAATATTGACTCATTTAATCCTTTGGGCAAAGTCTCTGATTTGTGTGGCCATTGGCCACTGACTGGTAACCCTTAGCATTTAGGCACAAGAAGTTGGTCTTGTTCTCCAGGATGCCCAGATACCATGGGGAAGACATTTCCCTTCACTGGATTTCAGTTTTCCTATCTGAAAAATGAATCCATATGATCTTTTGGCCAGCCAAATCTACACTTTATTTTACACCCTAAAGAAAGAGCAGGAAGTTCAGTGGCACAGTGGACAGTTAGAGTGCTGGCCTGAAGTCAGAGAGACTCAATTTCCAGGGTTCAAATCTAGCCTCAGACACTTACTAGTTGTATGAACCCTGGGCAAGTCACTTAACCTCTCACTGCCCTCAGTTTCCTTGCCTTGTCTTCAAAACAAGCTGGAGAAGGAAATGGCAAAGCACTCCAGTATCCTTGCCAAGAAAACCCCAGATGGGGTCATGGAGTATTGGACTCCACTGGAATGACTCCACAACAAAGAAGGAGCAGTGTATGCTTGTATTTGTTCCTGTGGTGCTTAGCACAGTAGTAAATGCTTAATCAATGCCCGTTGCCTTGCTTTTTGATGATATCAGAATCAGAAGACCTGGATCTGAGCCCCAGATGTGCCATTTACCAGCTGTGTCAAAATTATTTCTCTTCTCTGGCCTCTGTTTCTCCACCCATTAAATGAGGGGTCTAGATTCAACTGAATTAAATTCAGCAATATTTATGCCACAGTCTGCACACTGAAAGGCAGTGTAGCCTGATAAGTAGAATGACTGCCTTGCAATCAGGAAGACCTGAGTTCAGATCTTGCCTTTGACACATCCTAGGTCTGTATGTGACCAGGAGCTAACCCCTTAGGTGACCCAAGCAACTCTCCAAGACTAAGAGGGCCAGTGGAGGAGAAGTTATCCCTCTTTCACACCAGCTGATCAGGGCTGAAAGACCAAATGCCTGCCTCAAGGAGCTTGAATGCTCCTGGAGACATAGATGGTGAAAGGCTGGCGACGGGAAGGGTGCTTTTATTGGCAGAGGGAATGCCCTAGTAGCCCTCCCATCTCAGGAGCTCTGCTTTTAAGAGGCCTGTGGTCATTCTATAGGCATCTTTGCCCTGATGCCCTCCAGAAATGCTGCCTCTCGCCCTGTCCCAAATAGCCGGTGCTGAACTGCTCGGTGTCTCCTTTTAGGCAATGGCTAGTTTTATGGATTGCATTAGAAAGAACGTGGGCTCATTGCACCTAGGGATTGTTTGATTCTTTGTACTATACCCACAAGGCCTGGCACGTAGTAGGCATTTAATAGTTACTTGATTGACACCAGCGCGGGTCAGCATCTTCCGGACAGTTGAAGATCTAAGAGCTGCTCAGAGCACAGAGGGGGTGAGTGACTTGTCCAGTCACACAGCCAGTACTGTCGGGGGCCAGACCTCATCCGCAGACAAGTTAATCTGCGGAAGGAGGCGACAGTAATCTTGGGAGGAACAAAGAAGCGCTTCCTGTGGTTCGGGGCACCTTGCGTGCCCGGCACACTAGAGCTCAGGAGGAGCACGGGCCAGGTGTGGACACCCAGTTCAGGCAGGACCGGCTCCGGCCCTCCTGGCTCGCTCCCCTAGGGGCCAGCAGGTGGCGGTTGGGCTCCAAGGAACCAAGAGAGTAGCGGGAGGGGGAGGGGGAAAGGGGGGGGGGGGGGAGAGAGAAGGGAGGCGTGGCCTCGGTGATCTTGATGGACAGGCTCCCGGACCAGGGCCGGGCATGAGGTAAGAGGAGAAGGATGAGGGGGGCGTGCGCGCGCCTGTGTCCGTGCCTGTGTCTGTGCGCGCGCTCGCGAGCCCAAGCCCCTGCACCCCCGAGAGCCCGTGCCCCTCACACTAATGTCAATGCATTTTTCTAATGAAAAAAAAAATTATTTTAAAGCAAGAAAATGAAAGAAGCAGCGAGTGTATTGCGTGTGTGGGGATGGGGAGAGAGCGCCTTTCGGGGGCGGGGGTGCCCAGCTGGGGAGAGGGTGGCCATCTCGGGATGGGGTGGGGGCGTCCATCGCTTTTCCCGGGCTCTGGACCCCAGCCCTAGCAGGGGGATTCTTGGGGGAGGAGAAGCAGCTGAGCGCAGGCCCTGGGGAGGGGGCGGGACCGCGACTGCGGCTGGGGGAAGG
>CM053583.1:13464392-13563037 GCA_028627135.1 Pseudochirops cupreus | reverse complement strand
CTCTCTGTGTGTGTGTGTGTGTGTGTGTGTGTGTGTGTGTGTGTGTGTGTGTGTGTGTTTAGTGAGGCAGGAATGGGGGGGGGGGGTGTCAGGCCTGGGAGAAGGCAGATGGGGAGATATTTAACGGGGAATTCCAGTTCAGCTCAAAGTAAACTTAGAGGTGTAGAATTTTTATATCAAAATAACACCCGCCTCTGCAGCCCCTGTAGCTCCACTGGGCTGTGTGGCTCACTACTCCCAGCCATAACTCCCGGGATTTTACTCTGCAGAATTCTGGGTAAGAATTAGGGTGTAGCACTTTTCAAGTAGGTACTTCATTTTGTCCTCTCTGGAGGAACCCTAGCTCCCTCATGGTACAGGGGAGGAAGACAACTCTCAGGTCAGTGGATTCGGCCTTCACTCCAAAGCTAAGCAACGTTCCCCCCTCCCTTCACCAGGGAGCAAAGCATGCTGGGCAGGCAGTAGGTTCGAAAGAGCCCACTTTCTAACCTTAGCCCTGTGTTCTTTTGAACAAATGATTTCTCCTTCCTGAACTTCCATTTTCTCCATGGGAAAATAAGGTTGAACCAGCTGACTTTTAAGACCCCTTGGAGATGTGACATTCTGTTCCATTACCTTACCTCTTTTGACATGTGATCCACTTCAATTCAAACAGCATTAAATGCCTACTGTGTGCAAGGAGAGGCTGTGCAGATAAGAGGGCTGCCCTTGGGGCCTGGGTTCAAGAGCCTGGCCCTCCTCCCAATACCCCAGGCAACTTTCTCAGACTTTGAGTTCAGAGCAAGAGTTGTCAGAGCAAAGCGATCTGCCTTGGTAGAGAGAGCATCCCGATCCTGATTCCCTCTGCCAATGAAATCAGAGGGTCCAAGTCCCTATCCCTGTGTACAAGGTACTGTGCTTGAGCCTGAGTGCCTCCAGACAGAAGAACGGCACCCTCAGAGAACCTACATCCCATGTCCACAGGCATTCTGTGTTCTAAGGTCCTTCTAGCACCAACGTCCAAGATCTTATTAAGCAAGCATTATTGGATGTTTTCTATGTGCGGGGCAGGCATTGTGCTGGGTTTGGGATCAACAACCCAAAATGAACTGGTCCCTACTCTCAAGAAGCTTACATTCTACTACAGTATTGATGATGACACAGCATGCCTAGGAAGGTCAGGTTCTGAAGGGCTCAGACAGAGGATTTTATATTTGATCCAGGAGGTGATGGGGAGCCACTGGAGTTTATTTGAGAAGGGGGACGTGGTCAGAATTGACCATTAGGCAGGTGCCTTTGACAGATTTGAGGCAGACAAAGGCATCAGCAGTCTATTTCAATAATCCAGGTATAAAGTGATAAGGGTTTGCACCAGGGGGGTGACAGTGTCAAGAGGAAGAAAGGGGACATAAAGGATAGGTATTAGAAAGTAAAACTGCCAGGTCTGGACAACAGAAGGAATGATGGAGGGAAAGAGGGAGGGAGAGGGAGAGAGAGAGAGAGAGATGAGAATGAGACAGAAAGAAAGAGAAGAGAGAGGGAGGGAGACAGGGAGGGAGAGAGAGAGTTAGTTGTGAGCCTGGGGGACCGAGGATGGCTGATATGGAAGTTAGGAAGAGGGGAGGGTTTGGGAAGGAAAGATAATGAGCTCTGTTTGTGGGCATGCTGAGTTGAAGTGTTTATAGGACAGGCATTGGAGGTCATCCTAGAGCTTAGGGCTGGATAAGTTGATTTGAAGATCATCAGCATAGAGGTGATAATTGAATCTGTAGAAGCTGATGAGATCCCAGTGAGGTTGAATTAAGGGGGAAGAGAAGAGGACAGGGAAGAGGCCTGAGAGACCACCCACAGTTAACAGTGAGATAGGTTAGGACAGACCCACCTACATCCTTAGAGGGAGTTCCTCCCTGGGGACACCCAGTAGGTCACACTTAAGTTGAACCTAGAAGGAAGCCGGAGGTTTTGAAAGGCAGAGGTGAAGATGAAGTATGTGCCAGTCATGGTGGGCAGCTGATATATGTAGACACAGAAAGGGGATATGCATACATGTGTACACATGCATGTTATGGATACGTGTACATACATACAAATGTGTGTGCACATATAAGTGTGTCTATTGCGTTATATCTATGGATATGCCCATGTCTACATATGTATGCACGTGTGTGTGAACACTGTATATAGAAAGCAACAAGGAAGACCAAGCTGTGAGCAGCACATGTTCCTTGGGACTCGATAAGAGGCATCTAGATCCAGTGTTCATCTGGAGGCTTCACTATCACCTGCCTGAGCTTCACTCCCCACCCTGCAGTAAGTTTGGGGGAATGCTTCCATCCAAGGGCATGGTGGAGGAGAAAGCAAGCCAAGGTGCCAATGTAACTAAAAATAACACTTCATTTTAGCCATTTTCAAAGTGCTTTCAACATTCACCATCTCATGTGGTTCTCACAATAACCCTATGAGATGAGGAATCGTGGAGAAAGTGCTTTGTTTTGTTTTTTTATCATCATTTGACAGTTGTAGAAACTGAGTCAAGGAATGATTCAACAGTTGATTTGGAGTTTGAGGACCTGGGTCTGAATCTTTACTATCTCTGTGATGTTATGTCCCCCTGGGCTTCAGGAAATCCATCCACCAGCCTCCACCTCCCCAGTCGAAGGGTTTACTAGTGCATTGGGCTAGAACTCTTGTATTAGAGGCATATAGGATCATAGGGTTTACACTTGGATGGCCCCTTTAGAGTTTATCTAGTCAAACCCCCTCATTTTACAGATAAGTCCACTGGAGGTCCAAAGAAGTCAAGTGAAGTGGCCAAGTTCCCACAGAGAACACGTTCCAGAAGCAGGATTCAAATCCACTTCTTTCTGACACAAAATCTCCCTGCTTTTTCTTCTGTACCAGGGCTTGACAAAACCACGAACCCGAATGATACACCTGAGCCTGGGCCATATACACTGGTGGCTTAATAAGGACATTGCCTCCCCATCCACCGGCCAGACTTTCAAGCTTGAAACATGCCCAAACATTAGGGAACTGGGAGGAACTTGGCCAGAGATGACTCTGCCTCCCTTCCCTTCCTTGCTTCACCATTCCTTCCCCATCTTTCTTCCTCTTTTTGTTGCTTCATCAACTCTCCAGACTTTTTCCTGTTTCAGGGAGCTCTGTCTGCTTGCCTTGTCCTCTCCCTACCTCCTGTGCCTTCCAGCTCCTCTCCTTGTGACCTCAGTGCTTCCAGTCACCAAGGAGACCCTGGTGGAAGGCGCCTTGGACCCTCTGTACTCCTGGGCTCAGCCTCAGGCTCTAAACTCATTTCAGATTCTAAACCTGTTTCCTCCTGGCATTTTGGGCCAGAGAATCAGGAAGACTTGGAATGAAGGGAGGAATCGGTAGGCAAAGAAGTGAAACAGGATCTCCCTTATTTCCACAAGTCTTGGTCAGATCTTTCATCATCATGCCCAGTGTCACCTAGATTTACTTTCTCAGGACCAGTGTTTTCTGTTCTTCAGGTAGAAAGGCACCCAGGGTTTGGTTGAAAAAGTGGCAAACGTGGGGTTGGAACACACTAGGATATGAGTCTTGACTCTAATGCTACCAGCCTCAAGTTTCCTCATCTATAAAATGGGAATGATAATTCTTTTTTGTTGTTCAGTCGTGTCTCACTCTTCAGGACCCCTTTTCTTGGCAAAGATGCTGGAGTGGTTTTCTATTTCCTTCTCTAACTCATTTTCCAGATGAGGAAACTGAGGCAAACAGGGTTAAGTGACTTGCCCAGGGTCACACAGGCATGTGTGTCTGAGGTCACATTTGAACTCAGGACTATGAGTCTTCCTGACTTCAGACCTGACATCCTATCCACCTAGCTGCCTGAATGATAATTCTTATACCACTGACTTTATGGATAGCTGGATCAGAGTGTAGGACTTTTCAAGTAGCAAATGCTTAATTTTTGTTGGTCTAATTGAATTCCTTCCCCCACCCCCCAATAAAAAAGGAAAGAACAGGGTTGATAGAACTCAAAAGAATGACAGGAGAAATGCTCAAGTCAGTGGAAGTAAAAGAGGGACCCTGACTTTGCTCCAGACCTAAATTACATGTTTTGTTTTGTTTTTCCTGGAGTGGGAAATGCAATATTAGAGGAAACTGATGGTCAGGGGAAAAGATTAGGAACAAGGATGTTTTTTTTAATTTTTGCTTTTTGGAGGGGGAAGGCAGGGCAATTAGGGTTGAGTGACTTGCCCAAGGTCACACAGCTAGTAAGAGTTGGTCCTACCCGTCCCGGCCACCAGCAGTGTCTGAGGCTGGATTTGAACTCGGGTCCTCCTGCTCCATTCACTGTGCCACCTAGCTGCCCCACATGGAATTTCTTCTATCTTGTAGTTAGATTGTCTTTCTGTCTCTTATAATAAGTCTTATTATAAACTCATCATTAGGAGACAGCGTGGGGTAGAAGATGAAGCAGACAGAGGGCTGAGCCCCGGGTGCCTGTCCTGCTTCCTCCTGCCTGTCCTGATAAAGAAGACTTCACCTCTGAGCCTGGCATTCCTCATCCCTACTTGCCTCCAAAGCTTCCTTTGTGCCACCCACCTCCCACACAAGGCCTTTCCTGATTCCCCTCACTTGCTTTTGCTCCTTAGCCAAATTACCTTACATCCATTTTGAGTGAGAAACCAGCATGATGTAGTGCAAAGGGCAGTGACTTTGGAGTCACAGACAGCCACACTCGGATCCCACTTCTGACACATACTGGCCGGGTGATCCTACTCCAGTCCCTTAACCTGGGTCACTTCCCTATGACTGTCAGGCGCTGAAGAGGAAGAGCTCAGCATGGGTGGAGGGAGTACCGTACCCTCATTGAGAGTTCCCTGTCCCAGTGAAATAATAGGGCCAGTCCAAAAGAAGCAAACTATTTTATATACACATTTGTGCTGAGAGATAGCATGGCCTACTGGAGAGGGAAAGCTGGCCTCAGAGGCAGAAAGACCACCTCTGACACTTGCTGTTGGCTGTGTGACCTAGGCAAGTGCTTAGGCTTTCCGTAGTCTAGGCCCCCACAAATGAACATTAGCTGTGTTTTTTGTGTTCTCACTTATTTCCCAATTACATTTTAATCTGGTTGGGCCCACTTGGCCTACATGTTTGATACCTCTGCACTAGGTACCTCCATCACACAAATTAATAGACGTGCCCATCTACATTAGTAGTGGGAGTTTCCTCAGGGGAATCACAGGTCATGTAATTCTATAAAGGACCTCAGAGGTCATTTGGTCCATCCCCCCCATGTTACAGATGAGGAAACTGAGGCCTACCAAGGTTAACTGATTTGCCTAACGGGGAAGTAAAGAGCAGAGTAGGGTTTTTAAGCCAGATTTGATAAATGCTTCTTGACTGATCTGTAAAGTGGGTATAATTGCACTTACTCTCAGGATTGTTGTATGAGTGAAATAAGTCCATGTACCTCAAATGCTCTGCAAGACCTAAAAGGGCTGCATGAATGTCAAATCAATTAACCATTTATTAAGCACCTATTGTATGCCAGACACACTAGGGCTACAAAGAAAGTTAAAAAGAGTTCCTGCTCTCAAGGGGCTCACAATCTAATGGGAGAGAAAGCAATTCCATACACACAAGATATTTATGTGGAATAAATTGAATATAATTCCAGGGAAAGGCAAATAGCTGGAATTTACATAGGAATTTAAAGCTTGCTAAGCACTTTACAAATTTTGTTTCATTTGATTCTTACAGCAACAGCCTTATGAATTGGGTGATAATATTATTCCCATTTTACAAATGAGATGATAGAGGTTAAGTGACTTGCCCAGGATCACATAACAAGTAAGTGTCCAAGGCTAGATTGAACTCACGCCTTCCTAATTCCTGATCTGGTGCCATATCCACTGGCCTGCTGAGCAGCACCATTCCTGTTAGTAATGGTTCACTGTTACCAGCAGAACCATGGCCTCCATGTAAGAATAAAAGAGCCCCTAGACATCCTGGGTTCAAATTCTAGCTCTACCATTTGACAGGGCAAGGTGAAATGATGGAAGGAGCCTTGTCACTGAGGTCAGAAGGCCTAAGTTCAAATCTGGGATCTCTTACTGTGTGACCTTGGGAAAGTCATTCATTTCTTCTCCCTGGGACTCCATTTTTGCCTCTAAAATGAGAGGATTGAATTAGATAGTCTTTAAATCGCTCCTCCTCCCCCCCATCTTGCTCCAGCTCAAAAAAACATATAATCCTAAAGTATGTCTCTTCCTTGGGCTTCAGATGCCTCTTTGTAGGATGGAATGCTTGGAAAGGAGAATGATCTCAAAAAATCTCTTCTAGCCTATGGTTCTGTGACTTTGTTCTCCCAGGAAGCCAGCTTGGGTCTGGCTCCTGTGGTGTCTGTGTCTTCATGTGGCCATGAGGGGAGTCACAGGAAGGAAGGAGCCCATCTGGGGACATAGTATATTAGAAGCAGATGTTCTAGTCTCCACCTCAGAAAACTCTGTGCCATGAAGTATCTTGCTGTGTATGCTGGTGGCAGGGACAGGTGGGACAAAGGATGCCCAGAGAGGGGTGTGGTGCCTGAAGGGCCTGTGGGCCACAGAAAAAAATGAAGTTGAAAATCTTTTGGAACCCAAGATTAGGCCCTGAAACCAAAAGAGGAAAGTATTTGTGTGCACTCTTTATCTCAGCCAAATTTCACAACGATCACGTAGGTTAGGCAGTAGAGATATCCCCACTTTACAGATACATAACTGAGACCCAGAGAACCTCATATGTATAGAAAAATAGGGATGAAAGTGATAATGGACCTTGGAGGTCTTCTAGTTTAATTCCTTCATTTTACTGAGAAGTGAGCTGTTTGTGGGGAGGGGAGAAATAAGCATTTACGTAATATCTAATATATGTCAGACTATGCCAAGCAGTTTTTACAAAGATCACCTGATCTGAGCCTTACAACAGCCCTGTGAGGTAGGCACTGATATCCGCATATTACATTGGAGAAAACTGAGACAAACAGAGGTTCAGTGACTTTTCCAGGATGACAGCTGCTAAATGGCTGAAAATGAATTTGAACTCAGGTCTTCCTGACTCCAGACCCAGCCCTCTGTTCCCTATACTACCAGCTGCCTCGTGATCATCTAATAAGCAGCATACGCAGGTTTTGAACCTAGGCTTTCTGATTCAGTTCAATTCAACATTTCTTAGGCACCTACCAGGTACTGGCCCCTGCCCTCAAAGAGCTTACATTCTCCTGGAGAAACTCATACTCTACTTTGGCTCTCCTGCTAACCTTGAGCAGACATTGGGGTCAGACACCTGGAGGGGTCACAGAGAAGGCCTGGCCTCTTCCTTCACAATGAAAACAGATGATCAGGAGGGTTCCTGGAGGCTTATGGAGCGAGTACCAGCCTCTGGAGCTGCTGAGGAAGAAAACCTTCTAAACCACTAATTGTCTAATAAGTACCTGGAGAACGAGATGTAATCCTCTCCACCGGCAGCATTTGCCAGTCGCTCTGGTCCAGAAGTAGCCCTTGCTGTCTAACCAACTGGAGGATCGGGTCGAGCAACAAGATGGCTCTTATCCCTCCAGATTTTTGAGTTCAGTGAGAGAAGGCCCAATGGCCTTGGGCATGAGATCAAGGAAGGTTCAAAGGGGTATGAAGTGGGCCCTGCCTTCAGAGTGATTATAGTGCTTGGTATGTTCCACTGAGGTCATCTAATCTAACCGTGAGGCAGCAGGGTGGTGCAGTGGATAGAGCACTGGGCCTGGAGTCAAGAGGATCTGAGTTCAAATCGGCCTCAGACACACCTACTAGCTGTGTAGCCCTGGACAAGTCACTTAATCCTGCTTGCCTTTCCCCATATGTAAAATGGGAAGGGAATGACCAGACCACTCTAGTATCCTCGCCAAGAAAATCCCAAATGGGGTCAGAAAGAGTCCAACATGACTGACCAACAACAAAGGCTAACCCCCTCATTTTACAGAAGAGTAAATTGGTGACTGTTAAGTACCTGTCTGCCAGACTCTGTGCTAAGTGCTAGGGAGATAGAGACAAAATTTTAAAAGTCTCTGTCTGCATACTCAATGCAATCCCAATTAAATTATCAAAAAACTATCTTATCGAGCTAGAAAACATAATCATAAGATTCATTTGGAAGAACAAAAGGTCGAGAATATAAAAGGAATTAATGACAAAAGTAAAGGAAGGAAGTTTAACAATAGCAGATTTTCAGCTATACTGTAAGGCAGGAATTATTAAAACTATGTGCTGTTGTTTAAGAAACAGAAAGTAGGGGCAGCTAGGTGGTACAGTGAATAGACCACCAGCCCTGGAGTCAGGAGGACCTGAGTTCAAATTCGGCCTCAGACAGGTAACATGTACTAGCCATGTGACCATGGGCAAGTCACTTAACCCCAATCGCCCTGCCTTCCCCCCTCCAAAAAAAAAAGCAATAGAAAAGCAGATCAGTAGAGTAGAGCAGACATGCAAAACACAGTAGTAAATAATTATAGGAACCTTGTGTTTGACAAAAGTGAAGATTTTAGCTTTTAGGATAAAAATACACTATTTGGTAGAAAGTGTTCAGAAAACCGGAAAGCGGTCTGGCAGCAATTGGGTATAGACCAATATCACACACCATTTACTGAGCTATGGCCAAAATGGATACATGACCTAGACAGAAAGGGGGAGATAAGGAAACAAGAAGGATGGGGAACATGTTTCCTATGAGACTTAGGGAGAGGAGCAGAATTCTGAATAAATAAGAGAGAGAGAACAATGTGAGTGTAAAATGGATAATTCTGATTTATTAAATTAAAATTTGTACAGGTAAAACCAGTGTGGTCAAGATTAGAAGGAAAGCAGAGAATTGAGGAAAATAATTATAGACAGTTTCTTGGACAAAGGTCTCATATCTCAAATATGTAGAGAACTTTGTCAATTTTATAAGAATATGAGTCATCCAACAATTGAAAAGTGGTCAAAGGATATTAGCAGCCAGTTTTTTGGTGAAGAAATCAAAATTGTATATGGTCATATGAAAAAATGCTCCAAATCATTATTGATTAGAGAAATGCAAATTAAAATAGCTTTGAGATATCATCTCACACCCATCAGATTGCCTAAATTGATAGAAAGAGAAAATGGAAAATATTGGAGGGGATGTGGAAAAATTGGGACATTAGTACACTGTTGGTAGAACTGTGAACTGTTTCAACCATTTTGGAAGCAATCTGGAATTATGCCCAAAGAGTTATTAAACTGCCTATGCCCTTTGATCCAATAATATCACTATTAGGTCTGTTTCCCAAAGTAATAGGGGAAAAAGAAAAAGAACCTATATGTTCTAAAATATTTATAGCAGCTTTCTTTGTGGTAGCAAAGAACTGGGAATTGAGGGGATGCCCATCAATTAGGGAATGGCTAAACAAGTTGTGGTATATGATTGTGATGGAATGCTACTGTGCCATAAGAGATGAGGAGCTCATTGATCTTAGAAAAACAGAAAGACTTGTAGGAAAAATAATGCAAAGTGAAATGAGCAGAACCAAGAGAACATTGTATACAGTAACAGTAATACTGTTCAAAGAGTGACTGAACAACCAAGTGATTTTGAGTACTGTAAATATTCAGATCCACTATACAGGACCCATGAAGGAAGATGCTATCCACCTCCAGAGAAAGAACTGATAAATAGAAGCGTGTATATTATGGTTTTACAAATATTTATAAATCTGTGTCAAACGGTGGCCTTCTCTAGAGCAGGATGGGGAGGGAGGGACACATTTTGGAACTTAAAATGTATCAAAAGAAAGAAAGACAAACAAAAACCAGCAGTACCAAAATAAACAAATAAATAAAAGTCTCTGTCTTCAGAGAGCTGACTCTAGCAGAGCCAACCTAGAATGGAAGAAACCAAGAAGTAATGGGGAATGGCGGCCATCCTAGACAGGGAATTCCTGTCTAGATCTTCGCAATGTTTTTGAATGGAGCCTTAGGGAGATAGGTTGTTACATCCTTTAATTTAAATTTCTACACAGAAAATGCCCTGAAAGTCAGTACAGGTTTAAGTTTTAGTAATTTAACTTTTAAAAATTTATTTATTTAGTATTTTATTTTTCCCCAATTACATGTAAAAAAAATTTTTTTAACATTCGTTTTCAAAAATTTTGGTTCCAAATTCTCTTCCTACCTCCCCACAACCCTCATTGATAAGGCAAGCAATTGGGGCCCTCTGATTCCAAATCAGGTCCTCTTTATACTTCCTCTCTCAGAGTGCAGGGTATCATTGGGGGATGGGGTGGACAATATCACCAAAGCTTGCTTATAGAGAGAATACAGCATCCCCATCCTCCCTGGGATGGGGAGCTGCATTCCCTCCCCATCCTAGCCCTTTCCTTATGGTCACCCAATTCTCCTTAGACCCTAGTAAATACTCAGCATGGGGCTGAGTAGCAGCCAGTGTCTTCATCTGGAAATTGTGAGGAACGACACACATGTGTAGTCATGCAAAACATTTCCATGTTAGTTATGTTGTAAAAGAAAACATAGACCAAAAAAAAAAAACCACTAAAAAAAATGAAGACAGAAAAAAATAAGCTTCAATCTGTAGTCAGACTCCATCAGTTCTTTCTCTGGGGATGGATAGCATTTTTAATCCTAAATCCTTCCGAGTTGTTTTGGATCATGATATTGCTGAGAATAGCAAAGTCATTCACATTTGATCATCACTCATTACAATGTTGCTGTTACTATATAGAATGTTCTCCTGGTTCTGTTCATTTCACTTTGCATCAATTCATGTAAGTATTTCAGGTTTTTCTGAAATTATCCTGCTCATCATTTCTTATAGCATAATAGTATTCCATCACAATCATACACCCCAAATTGTTCAGTCATTCCCCATTTGATGGGCATCCCCTCGATTTCCAGTTCTTTGCTACCAGAAAAGAGCTGCTATAAATATTTTTATACGTATAGGTCCTTTTCCTTTTTGTTTTTTATCTCTTTTGGGATACAGACCTAGTAGTAGTAGTATTGCTAGCTCAAAGGGTTGGCTTTGTAACTCTTTGGGCATAGTGCCATATTGGTCTACATAATCATTGAATCAGTTCACAACTCCACCAATAGTGCATTAGTGTCTCAGTTTTCCCACATCCCCTTCAACATTTGTCATATACCTTTTATGTCCTATTAGTCAGTCTTATAGTTATGAGGTAGTATCTCAGAATTGTTTTAATTTGCATTTCTCCAATGAATAGTGATCTAGAGCATTTTTTTCATGTGGCTTTGATTACTTCATCTGAAAACTAACTGTTCACAACTTTTACTATTTATCAATTGGGGAATGACTCTTATTTTTTCTAAATTTGGCTCAATTCGCTCTATATTTGACAAATGAGACCTTTATCAGAGAAACTTGTTTCAAATTTTTTTTCACAGTTATGATTGTTAGCTGTAACTTAAACTTTTAACATCTTAAACCTATATGGAAACTTTTAGAAAATCCTGCATATGTTGTAAACTGTAAAGTTCACAACACATTTCCTTTGCTGGGAGGCAGGTAGGCAGACAGCTATGATTTCCATTTCCCAGATGAGGGAACTGAGGCTCAGAGAGCTTGCTTGGTACAGTGGAAAGAGCACAGACCCTGGCATCAGAGGGTCAGGGTTCAAATTCTACCCAAGATACCCTGGGGTAAAGTCTGTAAAATGAGGAGGTTGGATCAGATAGCCTCTGAGGTTTCTTCCAGCCTTAGATCCTTTTCTCTTATGATCCTGTATAGGTCAAGTGTCTTACCATTCCTCCATTTCCTTACCATTTTATTACCATTTAACATCTATTAAATATTAAAGTTGGGGCCCTCTGAGTTCAAATCTGGTCCTCGTTTCATACTTTTCCTCTCCAGTCCAGGGTGTCGGTGGGAGATCCTCCCTGGGATGGGGAGCTGCACTCCCTGCCCCATCGTAGCCTTTTCCTTGTGGTCACCCAATTCTCCTTAGACCCTAATAAATACTAAATAGGGGGACAGGCCCCATACATAGCATGGGGCTGAGTAGCAGCCAGTGTCTTCATCTGGACTCTTTAGAAAGGAAATTGTGAGGGATAATTGTTCCCCCTCCCCCCCGCCCTTCCTCCTCCATTCTTTCTTCTTCCCTCCTCCAAGGGTCTTAGTACTCAATGAGGAATTGTTCTGTGTCTCCCAGTGGCTCTGAATGTTGTCGTTTGGGGTCATTAAGGGGCTGAGATGTGGGGCCTGGGGGGGGGGGGTGGGGTATGACCCTGGCAGGGGCCTGAATAGTCATTGTTTCTTTTCTTCCCCTTCTGAATGAGAGGCTGTCCCTAGTCACAGTGGTCATGGTGTCTCCCCTCGGAGATAAGGTTGGAGAGGGCTTGAGGCCTGGAGGAATGAGGCCTGGGGAGGGACCCTTTCCCATCAGATTGATGGGCGGTGATAAAGCTGACAGATGCTAAGATTCCTGCATCCTCAAGGTCCTCTCTCTTCCCTGACCCCCTCCTCTGGTGCTTTGTTTTTGGTGTTCCCTCATGGAATAGTCACTGGTTAGAGAAAGGACCTCACTTTGGGTTTGAAGGCATGGAAACAGAGCTGGAAGAACAGAGCAGGAACCTGAAAACACTGAGCTCTCTGGGATCTGAGAGGCAGCATTGGAATTAGATCCTTCCACCTGCTAGCTTGCTTAGTGTAAAATCCTGGGATCATAGATCAGGAGGGGTTTTAAGTACTTATGGATATATATATTTCTCCTCATGAGAAGATATATAATATATAATATTTTATATGTTATATAATTATATTATATAGCATATTATATATTATATATAAAGATATATATTATATATATAATATATAATAATCTCTGTCTCCTCCCTTCCTCCCTCTGTCCCAGTCAAGACTGAACATTACAGGGATAGCATCTATGGTGCCCTTGGAGCTCCTTAGAGGGAAGGCACTAGATAAATATGTAATCTCCTCCTCCTCCTCCTCCTCCTCCTTCTCTTCCTACTCTTCCTCCTTCTTCTTCCATAATTTAATTCTGTTTCAGAGAAGGAGCCCCAGTTTGCCTTTGCCCCCTCCAGATGGTGGCTGTCCCCGCACCTGTCTTCATGTTTATGGTGTGTGTATGTGTATGTGTGTGTTTTCTCTCTGTGAGACTGAAAGCTGCCTGAGACAGGATTATAAGGCCCTTGAATCTAACTGCCCCATTTTACAGATGAGGAGACTGAGACCAAGGAGCTTGCTCCAGGACACTGTGTCTTATTGAGCAATGTAACTTCCTCAGCCCATATCACACTTCTCAGCACATGATACATACAGAATAAATGTTTGTGGGAGGAATGAAAAACTCTTCATCCAACCTCCTCATTTAGCCAAGGCTGGGGAGGTTGACAGCATCCATGGTTTAGATACAGGAGTTCAAAAACCTGCCTTCATCCCTTACTAAGCTGTGTGACCCTGGGCAAGTCACTTAACTTTCCTGTGTCCGTTTCCTCTTCTGTAAAATGGAATTAATAATAGTGCCCACTTCACAGGTTATGAAGGTCAAGTGAGGTTATGTATATAAAGTGCGTGTAAATGTATATAGAGCAGGCCATTAAATGTGGGCTGTTACTGTTTTTGAGAGGCAGCTGGGTGGCACAGTAGTTAGAGCTCTAGTCCTGGAGTCAGGAAGACCTGAGTTCACATCCAGCCTTAGACACTCACTGTGTGACCCTGGGCAAGTCACTTAACCTCTGTCTGCCTTGGATTCCTCATCTGCACAATGAATCAAGGGGAAGTTTTTGTAAAGTGCTTAGCACAGTGCCTGTCACAGAGCAGGTGCTTGCTGCATGCATTGCTATTGATGGCGATGATGATCAAACTGAGCCATGAAAGGAATTACCCAGTGTCACCCAGTGGCAAAATGGCTGAGGGTCCCAGTGCTGGGAGAAGGCTGGCTGTCTAACACTCTTCTCTCTCCTCTCTGGCAGGGACCCTCCGTCCTGTTCGGCGAAGCTACTATGACCCAGCCTCGGCACCTGGGAAGGGTGTGGTCTGGGAGTGGGAGAATGACAACGGCTCTTGGACCCCATACGACATGGAGGTGGGCATCACCATCCAGCACGCCTTTGAGAAGCAGCATCCCTGGATTGACCTCACCTCCATCGGCTTCTGCTACGTCATTGACTTTGGCACGATGAGTCAGATCAACAGGCAGACGCAGCGGAAACGTCATATCCGACACCGCCTTGACCTCATCTACCCCATGGTCACAGGCACGCTACCCAAGTCTCAGTCCTGGCCGGTCAGCCCGGGCATGGCCAGCTCCCCCCCAGGCCCTCCATGTTCCTGCCCACAGTGCCTCTTGGTGATGAGCGTCAAGGCAGCATCTGGGGCCAATGGTGGCATGGGGCTGCTACCACCCATGCCTGCCCGGAAAAATATGCCTGCCCCTAGTGGGACCAAGTTGCCACCACCTCCGGGTGCTGGACCCAAGCCTCTGGATGGGATGGGCACCATTCGGGGCCCAGGGAAGACAATGACCTCACAGGTGAACCGGAGGCAGACAAGTAGCGCACCAGCCCTGACCTCCTCAGCCTCCCCAGCTAGCCCCCCAGGGGCCACCAGCAAGAATGGGCGGGTAGCCCTGGCCACCCTGAACCGCACCAATTTGCAGCGTCTTGCCATTGCCCAGTCCAGAGTGCTGATTGCTTCCGGGTAGGTGTCTCTGATTCTTCTGTGCTGAGGGAATCCAGCTGAAAGCTCGAGGGAGTCCTTGAAGGAGTCTGGGGCTCTCCACCCCATCCTCCCTCACCCTGTTGAATGCTGGGGTGGGACAATGGCAGGCAGAGATAATGGCAGTCAAGTCAGCAACTGGCACATCACACACTGGGAGGGGGAGATGGATGGATCCCTCCCGAGTCTAGACTTCTCTTCACCTCAGAGTTTTCCCTGGCATAGAAATTAATTTGAGAGGAATTGAGCTGAGGTCCTGTAATGTCTCTCAAGTGTTTTGGTGGGAAGAAAGGACCTGGGCTCCCATTATAATTCACAGCATCACTTTGGTCAAGTCAAACACTCTTGGAGTAATGGATAGGGTACTGCACTGAGAATTAGGGAAACCTGGGTTCAAATCCTGCCTTGTTGAACACTTACATCTGTGTGACTCTAGGAAACTCACTTCCTTGGGTCTCAGTTTCCTGCCTTACTTTAAGGATGATGGTCACCGTTCCTCAAAGCTCTGAATCCTAGAAAGTTATTTCTTCTTGGCTTGGTGACCATAAGTATAAATGTATAGATAAGGTAGCCTTGCCCAAGGGTATTGTCTAGGGGAGAGTGATCTGCTTTCTACTCCCTGCTTCCCATTCTTTCATTCATATCTCCATTGGATCCCTTCAGCATGACCTCTACAACCTCTTCTTTCCTTTTGGGGAACCGCAGATCTGTCTCTGGTGCTCGGTTGACCCAAATGATTAGGGTGACTTTGGGCCCATGAGTACCTGTTACCAATACTAGGCTCAATTTCCTCAGTATCTACTATATTCCAAACCCTGGGGAACCAAAGCTAAAAAGGAAATCCTCTCTGCCCTCCAAGAGAGACCTGAGGATGAAATAACCCTCAGCTAGATTTCTGCTCCTGGGAACATGGCGCTCCCTAAAATGGAATCATAGAATCTTAAAATAGAAGGGCTGGAGGGGACCTTAGCCCTCATCGTAAAGATGGGGAGCCTCTGAGCTGGCCGGGCTCCTTGGGGAGGCCAGCGTCATGCCTTCTGCCCCATCTCTGACATGCTCCTCACCAGTCCTTCAAGGTTTCCAGCCAAAGCCCATGGGCCGCCTGTGGCATCAGGTCTCAGAGGTCTGTGGTCATTCCTGGTGCCTCTTGAGAATGCCAGCAAAGCCCAGAGATCTAAATGGGGGAGGGGAGCCCT
This sequence comes from Pseudochirops cupreus, assembly GCA_028627135.1. Classification (NCBI taxonomy): domain Eukaryota; kingdom Metazoa; phylum Chordata; class Mammalia; order Diprotodontia; family Pseudocheiridae; genus Pseudochirops; species Pseudochirops cupreus. The sequence continues at coordinate 13,547,135 of CM053583.1, read as the reverse complement.
GAATCCCTTTGAATCCTAATGGGCGAGTTGGTTGTTCATTCTCTCCCCCCTTTAGATGCCAATAGAACTGGAGGCAGGGAGTGAGGGTGGGCAGGGTGGGCAGTGATGTGTCAAAAGGACTATAGAAAATAGTTTCATCACCCCATACCGTTGCCTTGACAAGAGGCCTTTCTCCCTACCCTTCCATATCTCCCAGGCCTTTCCTTTTTCATTCTTCTCCAGTTTTCCCTCCCCTGCCCCCACCCCCAAACCCATCTTCTCCCAGCCCTTCCTCAGCCACTTAATTAGCATGTTATCCCCCTTTGTCTGGCCTCACCATCAGCCTTCTGTCAGAACTCACCCCTTTTCCCCCTCCCCTCTGCCCACGACCTCTTCAAGCAACTTTCCCACGGAAAAAAGAGGGGATGGGCAGGAGGAATGGGATAGAGAAGGTTTGGGCGTTGGGGGCACAAAAGACCCTGTGAATTATTCAGTGAGACAAGCAGGGGCTTTCTAAAGAGTCGAAGGGGGAGTGGCGTGTATGCCTCTGTGTGTCTCCTCTACCTTAGTGATTTTTCTATCTCCAGCTAGGCCTCAGTTACCCTAGTGACAGACCATTGTCCAGCTCTGGGGATTCCTGGGCTTCTGTGTTTATCTCCGTGAAAACCCCTGCTTCTCACTATGGTTTCTACAGAGATGTCTCCCCCTCCCCCTAACCCCAGCCCAGTCTTTTCATTTTCTCAGTCATATAGATCAACAACTTTGGGTTTATGAGACGCCCTCCCCCAATTTAGAGAAAGCCAAACAGCTAAGGAGTATTCTGATTGGCCCGCATGAAGGGGCAGGCTGGCATAAATGGGGCTGCTTGGAGGCTGTGATGGATTATGGCGCCTTCATAGCAACACTCTGCCTGCCTCTGCCTCTGCTCAAAGGGATGGACTTAATGTGAACAGCTTGGGTCCAGCAGAAGGTGTGGCCAGTGTGGACTTTGGCACTTACTGGATCTCTTAGGGAGCTCAGGATTTCACAGTCTGGTTTTGTGTAAAGCAAGGGCTTGATAAGAGAATTACAGGCCCAACACTGACTCAAGGTAGGGTAACCACACGCCAGCATATGACTTTTGTCCTGAGGAGATCTGACGGTTATAATTATCACCCTGGCTTCCGCTAGGGCTTGACTTTCTCACATTCACCTTTGTCTCTGACTTTTCCTAGTTCTTTAGTCTTAGATGAGCAAGGTTGTATGGAAAGGAAGGACAGCTTTGGGGGGACTTCTGTTCCCTTCTTGAGGAGAGGTTTGTTGGGTCCTTGAGGATCGAGGGAGTGCTGGGTGGTATTCAGAGGACAGCCATAGAGTTTCTGAGCTAGAGGGAGTCTTAGAACATAGAACAGGAGACATTAGCAGTGAACAGAACTTAAACCACAGGACAAAGAATGTCAGAGCTGGTTTGGAACTTAGAACATCAAAGAGCAGCACCTGAAGGGATCTTCACAGTCAACAGCCAGCAGACATTTATTAAGTACCCCAATGCCTCAAATAGACAGGACTTCAAGTTAAGTGACTTAGAACAGAGAACGTCCAAGCTAGAGGGACCTCAGAAATCATATAGTCCAATCTCTTCATTTTTCATATGGAGAAATGAAAACTGACCCAGCAAGGGGAAATTACGTTTCCAAGATCACCTCTAGATGCTGGAGAAGCTAGTCCCCTGCCTCCCTACCATCCCCAACTACTGGTCTAGTCCTCTTTCTTCCATGAAGCCACCTCTAGGTCGTACTCATACCCACAGCACATACAGGGACCTGCCATACAGGGACACTCTGTGTTTATACTCACATGGGTGTGTACATGCATGTTCTCTGGTTCTCCTGCTCATGTTCCCCAGATGGGCCTGCCATACGCTTGTACTTTGCTTATGTTTCCTGTTTGCTTGGGTCAGGTAGGGAAACCTGCCAGTCCAGTTTGTGGGAACAAAGGTGGTTTTTGTCACCCAAATCACTGCAACATATCAGCTGAGTTGGGGGCTTTCTTTTGGAGGTTCTTGGCAGAACACAGGTATACTGCTGTCTTTGCCCAATGGTGGTCACTGAGAACATTATAATGGAAGACATTTAAGAAGCATTGGGAGAGGTGTGGGGAGTTGGAACAGGTGCTGTCTTCAAAATCCCTGCCCCCTTGTTGGGAAAACAGTTCTTTAGGAGTCTAAAATCTCTGATCCTAAATGGGGAGAAAATTCTCAGAGTAAATATAGTGACCGAACTGAGGTAGTGGATTTTTTAAATAGGATTTAAATTTAGAAGGAATCTTAGAAATGATCTAACCAACCCCCTCATTTTGCAGATGGGTAGGCTGAGGCCCAAAGGTGAGAAATGCCCAGTCAGGGTCCTCCAGGCTGTAGTGAGTCTCAATCCCCACACCTTCCCCACCTTTGTGTGTGCAGGAGTAGTGAGTCTCAATCCCCACACCTTCTCCTTGCTCTGCTCTCACCCCAAGATGGGCCTCCTGAGTCCCACTGTGCACTTCTCCCCTTTCCCATAATCCCACAGGCCAGATGTCACCTCTGTCAGACCCTGCATGGGTTTTTCCTTCAGTTCCTTTGGGAGATCAGCTGCCCCAACCAGGTATGACAAGGGGATGGTTCTTGCTCTTGGTTTCCCTTTACCTTCTTGATTTCCCAACTCTGGAGCAAACTTTGACTCTTCCCATTGCACCCCACTGTCTACATCCGTCTTCCTTCTGTTTTAGGCTCCTAAATTTAGAACTGGAGGTACCCTAGCGACTGTTGAAGCCAACACCCTTATTTTAAAGATGAGGAAACTGAGGAAGGAGGTGGTTGGTTTGTTGGGCACAAACCGTACATGTGGAGTAGAGATGTCTCTCAATCTGCAAACTCACATTTCCTTTGACTTCACACAGAGGTGAAGACTCTGAGGTAGAATTTGAACCCAGATCCAAACTCCAAGTCCAGCACCCTGCCCACCACACCAGAGGCAATTGTTCAAAAGCCCCAGGTCTGGGCTTCTGGGTAACTAGGATTGGGAGGACACCCCTCCCCCTGCTCCACTACCAGCCACCACCCATAATAAGCACCTGTCCCTTCAGTGCCCCAGGGGATGGGTGGGGCAAGTGGTTGGAGAGCTCACTATTCCTGTTTGCCTCTTTTATCTGAGGAGAGAAGATAGCTCTTCCTCTTGTCTGTTAAGAAGAGCTCAGACCTGGTTACGCCAAACCTATTAGTACTGGGGGGGTTGTTTTTAGAGTCAACCTGTGATTTCATTGGCATAGGGAATTCCCAATGAGTCTCTAACACTTCAGATGGCTGTACCTTTTCTGCATTTTTCAAAGAGTTGACTAGGTCACTGATAAGTTACCAATGTGATGCAGCCCAGTATGTGTTTGAAGAGGGACTTGAACCCTAATCTGAGATATTCCTGCTTCTGAGTTGTTCTGAGTGTTAAGAGAATCATAGGGTCCATTTTATCCCAACAAGCATCTATAAAGCCAGGCATCTGGTAAGCACTAGGAATACAGTGACCAAAAGGAAAGCAGACCCTTAGCTACCCTGTTACAGCTACCCTGAGCTACAGAACTCAGTCCTGAGAGCTAAGAACGGTTTCTACATTTATAATTTTCTTTCTTAGCTCCTGGGGCCAAACCAAAACTGGCTGCAGGCCAAATTTGGCCCAAGGGCCACCCCTGATCTAGTCCAGTCCCAGGAAATAGATTCCCTAAGGTCACACAGGCTGTAAATGGAAGATCTGGGATGCCAGAGAAAGGAAGGGGGGACTCTTCTTGTGCTGAAGATTTGAGATCACAAGAGACAGAGAGAGAGAGACAGAGAGAGGGAAGAAAGGAGGAAGACGGAGAAAGAAAAGAGAGAAGGAGAGGGAAAGAGAGGAGAGACAGAGGAGAGGGAGAGAGGACAGAGAGAGAGAATGGAGAGAGAGGGAGGGAGAAAGAGAGAGAGAAGGAGAGAGAGAGAGAACAGATAATATCTGTTTGTTCCTTCCTTACACAGTGTCCCCACTGTCCCGGTGAAGAATCTCAATGGGTCCAGTCCTGTGAATCCTGCCTTAGCAGGTAAGAGGGGCCCTTGACTTTGCCCCCAGTATCAGCAGCTGCCTGGCACACAGATAAGGGGAGGGAAGTGGGTAACAAAAGGGATGCTTTTCTACTTCTGCTTTTTTCCTACCTTTTGCTTAAAAATTTTACCATTGTCTTTGAGTTTTATACCACAGGTGTTTCCATATTTAACTCTGCCTCCCACCCCACCCCCAACACACACACACACACACACACACACACACACACACCCACCCCAAACCTTCTCTTTTAACGAAGAAAACCAGTTATACAAACCAAACCAATACAGCAGCCATGTCTGATCGAGTATGCACCTTTACACAGCCATAGGTCCCCCGCTTCTAGCGAAAGGAGGGTGGGAGCATCTCTGCCATTCTCCTCTGGGGCCAAGATTGGCAGCTGTAGTAACACTGCATCATTTTCCTTTTGTTGTTTGTTTCTTTGGTTTCTTCCTATTTGTCATTGTGTAATTCTTCTACTAATTCTGTTCCCTTTCCTCCATGTACAATCACACTCATTCCCATGTCTCTCTGCATCCCACCTATTCATCATTTCTTGGGGCCCAATAACAGTCCATTCCATGAATGTACCAATGGATGAGCGCACACTGTGTTTCCGGTTATTTGCTCCCACAAAAGGTGCTGCTCGAATTATTGTGGCATCAATGGGACCTTTCTGACTTTGACCTCCTTGGGGTATATAATACACTTTCCTGTGACTTTATAGATGCACATTTTCTTAATGCCAGAAAGTGTGGCTTCTCCATGGTCTGTGGTAGTTTGTTCTGTGATCGTTCAAGGCCCATGTGTTGGAAGGCTCAAAGCCTCCATTGAGTGCTGACATGGGAGAGATACAATTGTCAACCTTTTGCCTAGGAAAGCCAGGCTTGTTCTGGCTCTGTGTGAGCGTGGCAGGTGGGACTTGGAGCAGAGAAAATAAAAGGGGAAGATTTCTTTTGTCTAAGAGAGAGGATTTGAATGTCCTTTGGGAACAAAAGGGGAATTCAAGGAGGGGGGATGGGCAGGGTGATGCTTGAGAGAATCCAGAAAGAGGGGTGTAGAGGTTGGGGTCAAGGGTGAGTCACTGAATCTTGAGGCTGGGAGGGAAGGGAATGGGGCATCCTCATGAATTCTTCATCTGTTCTTCTTGTTCTGCTCCCCTTTTAGGAATCACAGGAATCCTCATGAGTGCAGCAGGACTTCCCGTGTGCCTCACCCGGCCCCCTAAGCTGGTTCTGCACCCTCCTCCTGTCAGCAAGAGTGAAATCAAGTCTATCCCAGGGGTCTCCAACACAAGCCGCAAGATCACAAAAAAACAAGCCAAGAAAGGTATCTCCCTTCCAGCTTCACTGGGGAGTAGGAGGTCAGAAGAGCTGGGTTTAAGGCCCATCTCTGCCACTAACTGTGTGTCCTTGAGCAAGTCACTTCCTCTTTCTGAATGTTAGGTTCCTCATCTGAAAAATGTAGGATTAGACTAGACAACCTCATCCTTTCCCCAGTGCTGATATCTTATGTTCTAAAGGTCTGTTCAAATCTTTCATTTTTTCATATAAGGTCTCTCCTATCTCTGACCTGCTGGACTCCAGGGGCCCTTCCAGATATGACATTTTTTTGTTGGGAGACCCCTCCTCATTCTGACATTTCTGTATTCTAAGTTCCCTCCCAATTCTCACATTCTATCTTTTAGGACCCTCCCACTCTGACATTCTTTATTCTAAGGGCCCTTCCAGTTGTGATATTCCATGTTCTAAGGACCCTCTCAGCTCTGACATTCCATGTTCTAAGGGCCCTCCCAGCTCTGACATTCCATGTTCTAAGGGCCCTCCCAGCTCTGACAGTCCATGTTCTAAGGTCACTCTCTATCTAATATTTACTGATGACATGACATCCCTTCTTTGGACCTCAGATTATATCAGTTGCTACTTGTCCTACATACCTTATGGGTATATTGTGTGTGTCAAACGGAGGAAAACACTTTGAAACCTAAAAAGCACAAGACAACTGGGAGAGATTCTCCCTCTTCTTGTTACCAGGCATGACCAGAAGAGGACTGTGTCTCCATCCCTCTGTGGAGGCCGTGTTGTAAGGCAGGACTCACATCTCTGGGTGTGGTGTGTGTGTGTGTGTGTGCGTGTGTGTGTGTGTGTGTGTGTGTGTGTGTGTGTGTGAGAGAGAGAGAGAGAGAGAGAGAGAGAGAGAGAGAGAGAGAGAAAGAGAGAGAGAGTGAGTGTAGATTTTATCCCCTTATTAGACTGTGAAGTCCATGAGGCACGGGCCCCAGTTTTATCTGAACTTTATTCCTCCCCTGATACTCTACACTCAGAGGATAGATACTTAATAAATGTTGGACATCTGTCATTGATATCATTGTCCCTCCCATGACCCTCTCTCATATCCCTATCCCTACAGGGAAGACTCCAGAAGAAGTACTGAAAAAGTACCTGCAGAAAGTGCGCCACCCCCCAGATGAGGTGAGTCACTGAGGGGCTCAGATTCAGAAGTCCAGTTTAGGCTTCAGACACTTATCTCTATCCCCTGCACTATTAAATGGTTCAGTGGTCACCTCCCCAGTGGTTGATGTGATTCTACACCTACCAAAATCATCTCCTTCAGGCCTGGGTCTGGCCATGTTACTCCTCCTGTCAAAGACCTTCAGTAGCCCCCTCTTGCTTCTAGTGTATGTTAGAAAACCCATTAGAAGGCCAGAGGTGCTCACCTTTTTTGTATCATGTACCCCTTTGAATGGGCTAAGTGAAGTCTATAAACCCTTTCTGAGAAAAATGTTTTTAGATGCATAAAATAAAATACACAAAATTACATTGAACTATAGTTTTCAAAATATATACACATATGTATACATTCATATATGTGTGTATATATATGCAGGCACACATGAACATATATACACATCCATGCATGTGTACACACATGCATAATCATGCACGGTCACAGCCCCCTGGTTAAGATCCCCTGCCCTAGTTTGTCATGTAAGGCGCTTCCACAGTCTGGATCCAGTCTCAGCCCTTCTACTTTGTCTGTCCTCCCTTCAGGGGGAGTGCCAGTCCCCTTACTTCCTTAGGCATCAAATTCCCCGGGGGGGGGGGAGAGGGGGAGGGAGGCGGGGGAGCCGTCTGGATGACCTTTAAGGTCCCTTCCAACCCTAAATCATATGAAACTTGAGTTAGAGTCCAAGCCTTGATACTGAGGAGCAGTGTGACCTTGGGTAAGTCTCTTCCCTGTTGATGGTTTCTGTTTTCTCCCTGTGACTCTTATAATCTGAGGAGCCTTTTCCTACATGTTTCTCTGCCCAGGATTGCACCATCTGCATGGAACGCCTTGCGGCACCATCGGGTTATAAGGGCCCCCAGCCAACAGTCAAGCCAGACCTGGTGGGGAAGCTGTCCAAGTGTGGTCACATCTATCACCTGCATTGCCTGGTTGCCATGTACAATAATGGAAACAAGGTATGTGTTGGGGTCAGCTTGTCTGGGTAGGCTCCAAGCTTGTCTGGTCTTCCTGGGGCCCCTAGAAAGAAGATGAGGGGTATTGGTAGCTTGGGTACCACCCAGTGGTGACACTTTTGCAAAAGGCATTGAAAAGCTGGGGGATGTCCGGAGGTGGTCAGCCAGGATGATGAGGGGCTTCAGCGCCATGTTGTATCCAGATCAGCTGAAGAGTATCTATCTAGCCTGGAGAGAAAGAAGTCTTGGAGCTGGGATGATTCAAGTATTTGAAGGGCCGTCATGTAGAGGAGGTATTAGACCCTCTCTACATGGCCCCTGAAGCAGAAGTATGAGCCGTGAATGCAAGTGGGAAGAGACAGACTTGGATTCAAGGTCAGGAAGAACCTCCCAACAATTAGAGCTATCCCAAAGTGGACTGGGAGTCCCAAAGAGGAAGGGAATTTCCCCTCACTGGAGGGCTTCAGTCAAAGTGAGTGACTCTTCTTTGGGTATTTTGTAGACAGGAACTTCTGTTTGGATGCAGGCTAGACAAGATGGCAGCTGAGGTCCTTTATAACCTGAAGATTCTGGGATTCTCTGATGTCTGAAAAAGGAAAAATCAGTTATGGGCCAAAGAAATTTCTAGAGGTGATTCTGTGGCCAAGGCCTGCTTAGGATTGGCAGAATTGTTGAGCTGGCCAACTTGGGTGTTAGTGGCATCATCTTTGGACTTTTGGACCTGTTATGCCTGCCTGTGTCTATCTTGTTCCTTAAAAAAGACTATAAATCTCCTTGAATTGTCTTCACGGGATGTCACTTGTATGACACACAACACCTAGCACAGTCCTAGGCTCATAATCAAGACTAAAAAAAACATAATAAGAATCCACATCATCCTAGCACTTTACACCCTTCGAAGAGCTTTCTCATGAAGTGAGTCTCTTCATGGGCACATAGTGATTGGCAGGGCCAGGGAACTTGAGCTTTGTTTTTATAGCCTCAGAGAATGTCAGAGTTGGGTGGAACCTTAGAACATAGGATGTCAGATCTAGGAAGAGCCTTAGAGTGTAGAATGTCAGAACTGTGTGTGGGGGGGGGGGGGGGGGAAACCATGGAACTTAGAACTTCAGAGTTGGGAGGACCCTTAGAACACAGAATGTAAGCTCTGGGAGGAACCTTAGAATACAGAAAGTCAGAGCTTTGAAGGATCTTAGAACATAGAATATAGAATGTCAAAGTTTAGCAAAGCATCAGACCTAGAACTCATGTAATTTGAGAGTAGGCAAGGACCACCTACCTCAGCAGCCCTAGGCATATACAAAAAGACTGTAATGGACTCGATAGGAAATTTGTCTTTGAAGGGACCTTAGAACACAGAACATGGAATGTTAGAGCTGGACATAGCTTGTGCACAAAAAATGTTAGAGCTAAATATAATATAAATAAATATTTGTATATGTTATATATATACATATATATATATATATAATAAGTAACATATCAGAGCTCAGAGGGAGCTCAAAGGTAATGGAATCCAACACTGTTATTTTGCAGTTGAGGATGCTGAATCTCCAAAAGGAGAAGTGACCTCTCCTGGGTCCCATGACTGGTGCCCATAAGAACTCCACTGTCTCCTGACCACTTTCCACTGCATCCTCCTAGGCTGGACTATGCCCTTTCTTCAGGAAAAATGGTAGTGGGTACGGGGGCAGAGGTCTGCTCTGAGCTTGATCTACTTTCACATTTTCCTTCACCTCCTCCTTCTGTCTTTGGAGATTTTATCCAAGGCTGTCTCCTCATTCCAGCTGTTTCTATCCCTCTCCTCACTTATAGGATGGAAGTTTGCAGTGTCCCACCTGCAAAACCATTTATGGTGTCAAGACAGGGACGCAGCCCCCTGGGAAGATGGAGTATCACCTCATCCCCCACTCTCTGCCTGGGCACCCAGACTGTAAAACCATCCGGATAATCTACAATATCCCCCCAGGGATTCAGGTGAGCGTAGATGGACCCATGACCCCCCACCCCAAGGGGGCCCCAGCCTTTAGGAAGCCTCTGCATTGTTGGTTTGGTTTGAAAAGTGCTCAAGTGCTAATGGGAAGCCTTTCTCTGATAATAATACTGACAGCAACCGAAACCCATTTCAGTAGTGCTTCCTCTTCATCCATAGAAAGGCTTTTCCTTCCAACAGCCCTAGAAGGTAGGGGGTTCAAAAGCGCTTAGTGCCATTTCACAGATGCGGAAGCCAAGGCTGGGAGAAGGGAAATCTTCTTACCCACCCCATTTTACACAGCTGGCATTTGGCAGGCTGTACCAGTCCACTGAGAGTTTACCAGCCTCAAGAGGCTTTTGTTCTGGTTCTGAGAACCCCAACGGATGTATTGATGGTCCTTTAAAAATGGGCACATGGTAATTGGCAGGGCCAGAGAACTTGAGCTACAATCTCTTTTTACAGACTCAGAATGTCAGAGAATGTCAGGGCTTAGAACATGGAATGTTAGATCTTGGTTGAACCTTAGAACACAGAATGTCAGATCTGGCAGGGAGGTTAGAACACGGAATGTCAGAGTTGGGTGGAACCTTAGAACATGGAATGTCAAATTTGGCAGGTAGCTTAGAACTTGGAATGTCAGAGCTGGGTGGAACCTAGAATTTAGAACTCAGAATGTCAGATCCGGCAGGAACTGGTGCTGGTGGCCTGTGTACTCACCTGTCCCCTGTTCTTGTACTGATAGAGTTGAATATTGGTTGAGGTGAATTGAAAACAGCAGTGAAAACAGCAGAGTTTGGGTGTTCTTTGGGAGTCCAATGCTTTGAAAAACACTTCTTTTGTTTCTTTTATTCCCTCAGGGACCAGAACACCCGAATCCTGGGAAGAGCTTCACCGCCCGGGGCTTCCCTCGACATTGTTACCTCCCAGATAGTGAGAAAGGGAGGAAGGTGAGGAGTTTTCCCTAGGGTCATGGCATTTATTTCTAACTTGGAAGTCTGAGCTTTGCTTCTTACCAAATACAGAACAAAGAGGACTGGGATCATCCCTGGCCTATTGTCTCTGGTCAGGGGGTGACACAGACCAAGAAGCAGTGGCCAGAGTAGTCCTTAGGCCAGAGAGAATGTGTTCCTCCCTCCTCAATCTGGATCTTGAGAGGAATTGGACCCTCCTCTCCTCTGGGGCTTCCTAGGTCATGTCTAGCTCTGTGGGGGCATTTCCCTTCCCTTCCCTTCACTCTGGTTGGCTTAGTCTTAATTGACTGTGATGTAGTTAGTCTTAAACAGACATTCTTAACCTGGGATCCATGACTCCATGAACTCTTTTAAAAAGATTTTAAATTTTCACTATTTTAATAATTATTTCAATATCATTGGTTTCCTTTGAAATCTCATGTCTTTTAAAAACACAATTCTGAGAACAGACCATCAGAAGGGTCCGGAATATTTAAAAAGATGAAGAACCCTCACTCTGAAGAGAGAAGGAGATTGAGCTCATGTTTAGGAGAAGGGCAGTCTGGCCAGGAGTCCCAAGACCAGGAGTTTAGTTGAGCCCCTTCCCACAGCGCAGTCCAAGTCCCTTCACCTTCACCTCTGTTTCTCATGTCAAGTGAGGATAATAACACCTGTCTTCTTTATCTCATGGTTGTTGTGAGGATTAAATACAATAATTAATGTGGGAATGATTTGAAAACCATAGCACATTCACTTGGGAGCTGTCATTAACTAAAGGAAAAGCAGTGGGTCTGGTTGGGTTGTGGCCAAGTCAATTATGAGGAGGTTTGTTTCTCCGCATGAGCACGCCTGCGCCACTCCAGACACTCTTAAATTATAAGCCCATTAAGGGCTAGGGCCATGTCTGATCTTAGATAATACTTAGAACAATCACAACCTGCATTTATCGAACATTTTACAAAGAGTTTTCACATCCATTATCTCATTTAATTTTCACAACCGCCCTGCAAGCTAGGTCATGTGTGTTGTTTATTATCATCATTATTATTATTATTATTTTATTATTATTATTGTTATCGTTATTCCTGTTTTCTAAACAAAGGAAGGTGCTTCCGTATTTTGGTAGAGAAGGAAACCAAGGCTTGAGAAGTGAAGGTGGCAGTCAGGACTCCAGTCTGGGCCATTCTGACTCTTGAGGCTAGACCTGTCCTGTAACATGAGGGCCAGGATAATGAGGGAGGCTCAGCCTGCCAGATCCCACTACTGCCTCTCTCATCATCCCGGCCCTAGGACCATTCTGAAAACAGATACGAGATCCTGCCTTGTTGGCTGACCCCTTTGTGGAGCCGGAGATGCTTCTAGAATCGGGAAATAAATCAGTGAATGAAAAAAGCCTTTATAAGACATTTAGTATGTGACAGGCTCAAGATAAAAAGAATTACTTCATACCCTCAAGGAATTTGAATTCTATACCATGTGGAAGAAAATCGAAGCCAGGGAAGGGAGTTGTGTTCTAAGAAATTATCAGGATGCCAAGTGGAGCCAGAGGACAGTTAATGGCATTATGCTTTTCTCATGCAAAGTAGGGAGAGGGTCCCTGTTAATATCAGGGTAGATGGCAGGATGGTCTAGTTGGAACAGGGAGCATTATTTCCTAGATTGAGGTCTCGGCCTTTATGGCCTGAAAATGCTGTTTAAAATTCAGAATGTCAGAGTAGAATTGGGGTTTCAGGCCAGGTCTCCAGGATAGATTTGCTTTCCACAATTCATTCATTTTCCTCTCTGAGTCTCAATTTTCTTATCTATAAAATGGAAGGACTGCATTTAATGGTCTCTCGTGCCCTTTCCAGCTCAGACATTCTACGTTAAGAAGTCCCTTCTGGCTTTGAAACCACAGAGGCTACATTCCCAGATCCCCTTCCAACTGTAACACTCTGTTCTTGATTCTCCCCTCCCAGTTCTAAAGTCCAATCTTGCTCTGCTTTTCCATGGCATCTGTTCAGAGACCGCTAGGTGGTATAGTAAGTAGTGCCTGGTACACAGGCATTTGATGAATGCTTATTCCCTTTTCTAAGATTCTTTTCATTTCTGATTGTGAGTCTACAAAGGGGATGTTCTGAAATGCTTGAGTGGGGGAGAAGAGAAGCTACATTGGTGTTGAGAAGACAAGGCAAGAGGGAGCACTGGGAGGTTTCATGGTCAAGAAGGACGGGGTTCAAAGCTAAGTGGGGGGCTTAGGATGCCTCCTAGCAATGACTCCAGCTGCTGAGTAGGAATAACCTAGAGCCTCGAGTCTGTGTCTGGATGTTACTCTGACTTTGCACCCAGGCCTTTTCTTCCTCTCTCATCCTTCCCAGGTGCTGAAGTTATTGCTGGTAGCCTGGGATCGACGACTGATCTTTGCTGTGGGCACGTCCAGCACCACAGGCGAGTCTGACACTGTCATCTGGAATGAAGTCCACCACAAGACGGAGTTTGGCTCCAACCTCACAGGCCATGGCTACCCAGATGCCAATTACCTGGACAACGTGCTAGCTGAGCTGGCCGCCCAGGGCATCGCGGAGGACAGCGCTGCCCTGGAGAAGGACTGATACCTGAAGGAAGCATGATAGGGAGAGGGCTGAACACCATGGGGTGGGAAGTGGAGGGAGGGTCCCTCTCCCTTTGCTTTGCTTTTCACCCTTGCAAGTGACAGCCCGATTTATAGGCTATGTCATTCATAAACCTCATCAGATACAAGAGGGAACATGGGACAGAGAATCCCACTCACCATGTTCTCCATGAGACTATAGTCCTGGGGAGCAAGGAATCCCCTTATTGGGGAGCTTGGCCAGCACCCTGGCTAAAGGAGGTGTGGCCATCACTCCACATCCTGGGCCTTGTGAAGTTGGAGGCTCCATCCTCTTGGAACCTCTCCCTGGTGTTTACACTCTGCTTCAAGAGCAGAGTTTCAGCTCCCTCTTCTATTAAGGGAAGGGAGCAAGGCCCTCACTGTGCAGGGTGGGTGGGAGGGAGGGGCTGGAACCGGTTAAATCGCTGTGACATTGAATGCCTTGGACAATGTGGGGTCAAAATGATTGCTCTTGATGAGGAGGGAGGCTTTTGCAGAAGCCTCTGGGAGCATCATCACCATGACCTGCTCCCCCCAACTTCTCAAATGAGGCCATTGGTTCTTTATGACTGATGGCCCCTGGGGTTTCTTCTCTGGGCTGGTTGCTTCAGCCTCTGCTTCATCACCTGAAATTGAGCCTGAGTTTGCTCTGCCCAGAGTTGTTCAGGTTTCCACCCAAGACCCTCCATCCTCTTGCCCTCTTTCAGGTCCGAGCTAGCCAGCATCTGAGCTGTGCTCAGGGAAACAAGGCCTTTCTCACCTTTTTCCCTTCTGACTCATGTCAGCCCAGCCAAATAGGGACCTGGTTCCCTTAAGTTCATGTGTTCACTGTGAGTTGAGTCCATAACAGACTCTGTCCCATCTGTGTATACACCATAGGGCACATTCCTTTATCTCCATGCATCAGCCATCTGCTTCTCTCCCTCCACCCCTTTTTTGAGCTGGTGTCAGCCCCAGTCCCAGTTTTTCCATGGGTACCTAGCCCATTTGAACTGGAATCTGAACAGAACCAACTCATATGCTTGTGATTTCCCCTCTGCTCTTAAGCAGCCCACAGTGAAACTGGAATGTGATTTGTTCCAGCCTGTGAAAGGACCAAGTGGAAAGAGGGAGGTTAGGGGAGAAGAATGAGAAGGCCTAGAGCATCATCTCTTTATCACCAGATTCAGTCAGCACCGTGGACAGCTCCTCAGTGTCCTACTCTAGGTCTCCTTCGGTCACTCTTGTACAGAGAAGAGATCTAGAGGTGGAAGAGACCATGGAGGCTGTCCATTCTATTCTAATCCCCTCTTTTACAGATGAGGAAACTGAGTTCCAGAGAAGTAAAAAGGATTTGATTAATGCCCACAGACTGTGATTAGAATTGAGAATTGAACCCGTCTTCTGACTTCAAATGCTGTGTTCTTTCTACACACCAGGCTGCCTCTGTTAAAGTTTTTGCCTGGCCATAGAGAAGGGGAGACCCCTCTGTTCCTGATCTGTTTCAGCCTAGGTTAGAACCCAGCTGGGTTCTCAACTTATTCTGAAGTGGGATAGAACTCCACCCACATCTGGTCTAGCCTATGTTTGAGAGGTGTCCCTGGGGGAGGGGTGTTCCTTTGGCCCAAACTTCTCTTTTGCTATCTGCTCCCAATGGGGGAGAAATTAGCGTTCAGAGAGGAGAGAAGGGAAACAGAAGAGAAACTCTGTTTCCCTTTTGAAGATGGTGTGTTCTTTGAACTGTGTGTGTGGGGGTGATTTCCCCTGGATATGGATTTAAATTTATATGCCTCGTGTTTGGGGGGCCTGACGTATATATGTACATATATTTCATGATGTTTGGAAGGTTTTTGATGGTACTTCAGTAAGGAGTGGAGGCTAGCCCTGTGGATGGCTTATGGGAAACCTATTTTGAAATGATGGTGGCCAGGGGCTCCATGACCCAATTTCCACCCAACTGAAAAAGAAAAAGCTGATGCAGAGATCTAGAACCCATTTCAAATTGCTTTCAGCAATGGAAGATAGTTAGGAAACAACTGGTGACCTCTTCTAGAGGGAACGTTGATAGGAATTTCTGGTCCCTTCGTGGAATGACCCACCACTTAGTTTTTGGTTGTTTCTGTTCCTCCCATGAAAGGCTCATCATTTTCTCTTACTAGTGAGCTGCAGATCAAACAACTACACTTACTGTAGACTTTGAAATTTCTCCCACCTTCCCAATTTTCTCTCCTCAAGGCTAAAGCCTTGAAAACAGTAGCCCTTCATTTGGATCATCTAACACAATTCCCCATTCCCTCCACAGTATTACAAAAGGAAGAGCTAGGAGTGCCTTTCCTTTGGAGATTCTGGCCCCGTGTTTTAGTGGCACTTGGTTAGGCCAACCATATTTTTCCAACCACAAATTGAAACACATGATGTGGCACAGGATATTCCTCGGAAGTTGGCTTTCATTTTCCTAACACAGGGTTGTGTTGCTGCCACACAGCCAGTACCAGGCACACTTATTTGTTACTCTTGTTAATTCTCTGGGCATGACAATAGTGGAGAAGTTGGGGAACCAGCAAAGTTGGAGTGGATGAAGGGATTGAAAGGAGTCGATGTTAAAGGGGGGGAAGTAGGGGTTGTTGACCAGTGGGAAATGGGTGTAAAAGAATGATAAAGTGAGTGGTTTGGCTGATGATCAGGCCAGAGACAAGAAAGATTAGGATGGGGGGAGCAGGAGCAGGCGCCACAAGAAAATGAGAGCCCAGGGAATTCACCAAGGTTAGCCAGCTTACCACTTGGGTTGTCCTGGGCAGGTAGGGTTCAAGCCAGCCTCCTTTTCCATGAGATATCTATGCTGTGTTTATCTTCCTTTTCTCTGCCTTTTTAAGGATATTAATGGGGAGGGGGGTACTTCATCTACCCAAGTCCAACTCCTTCAGTTTACAGCATTCAGAGTTTTCATTGAGCCCTAAAGGCTCATAGGAGCATAGATTCTGAACTGGAAGAGACTTTGAAGATCACTGAGTCCAACTGTCTCATTTTATAAAGGAGACTAACATCCAGAAGGGTGAGATTATTTCCCCAAGGTCACATAGATAGTAAGTGGCAGAATCCAGACCCAGAGCCTTGGCCCTAGCACCTACACTACTCAATTTTCCCTTCACGGTGCCAGCTGAGGGTGGGGACATTTCTCATCTCCTTTTCCTCTGCCAAGCAAGAAAGGTACTGGCTCTTAAAAGTGTACCCTGTGACCTATAATCCAAATGTGTTGTCAGTGGTCATACCCCCCACTGGCATAGGGAAGTCTTTAAAGGTCCCATCCTTTAACCTGGTCACGATGCTCAGGAGCTTCCCAACTGTACTCTCTGCAAAAGCTAACCAGTAAGCTCCAAGAACTCTGGTCCCATGAGGCCTTTGGCAAATGCCTTGCCTGCCCATGGGCTTGGTCCCAGGCAGAGCTATCCTTCCCTGGAGGCCCTGCTGCATATCCATTGCCTGTCCAGGAGAGAGCTCTCGTCCTGCCCCTCACCATCCCAGCACCAGCAATGACCTGGGCTCTGCCTTCAATCCGAGAACTCCTCTAGGCATGGTGAATGAGGTTGGAGGAATGCCAACCCCATCCCGTGTACGCAGGAGGAGTGCGTGTGTGGGTGCGTGTGCGTGTGTATACGTGGCTTTTCTTTTTCTTCTTTGTATAATTTGGAGTTGTCCGTGTTTTTATACTTGGTCAGGAACCTGTGGCATCCTGAGGTCCCACTGACGTGATGAGCATGAGGGTAGGAGGGGAAGCCAGGTGGACAGGCCCCTGGGACGGAGAGAGGTCCCTGCCTTCCACCTGTCTGTTGTCATTGGAATTGATTTGGGGCTTTGGGGGGAGGTGGGAGGGAGCGGGCGAATGTCCTGGTGTCTCATTGATTTGTTTGTTTAAAAAAAATAAGAGGTTGGTTTTTTGTTTGTCTTTTTTTGGCGTTCTGTGCTGTATTGCTCTGCGAGAGGACAGCGACATCTAGTGCCCATGGGGCTTGTGTGCAGAACAATAAAAGGAGAATTCTCAATGTCCCAGTAGTCTTCTTGGTGCTGGTCTGTGCGTCTCTGTTGGTCTCTGTGCGGTGTTGGGGCTTCCTTCCAGGAAGTGCTAGGGTGGTTAGGGAGAATCCCTTTCTTAGGGGACTAAGTTAGCTGACTTATTGTCCCTACCACAAGAAAACGAGGAAATCAATTGGTTCTTGGGGCTTTTCTCCCCCCAGTTTGCTTTCTACTCAGGGGTTCCTTGATTACCTTCTCCCTCCCTCCAGACTTTTTTCACGCAAGAATTATTCATAAAGAACTCTAGTACAGGAGTAGTCCGAAATAAATGCAAAATTGTATGGACAAACAAATCCGACTCCCCTTTTCTCTTACGTACTAATTACAGCTAGAGTTTATACAGGGCCTTTAGGTTTGTACAATTCTTTGAGACGGCTACATGGTGCAGTAGATGGGCACTGGTCTTGGAGCTGTGAAAACTCATCTTTATGAGTTCAAATCCAGCCTCAGATACATGTGTGACCTCATTTGATCCTCACAATTCTATGAGATAGGTGCTATTATTATTCCCATGTTGCAGATGAGGAAACTGAGGCTAAGAGACGAAGTGACTTGCCCAAGGCCATATAGCTGATAAATTTCTGAGTCAGAATTTGAACTTAGGTCTTCTTGATTCCCAATCTGTTACTAATCGACTGTGCCATTTAGATAAAAGAAACTTTTCAATTCTCTCCAATTTCATTGCAAGCTGTTCTCAGTCAGATTCCCGATTAGCATATTCAGTGTACTAATGTCCCGGGCACTGGGCTAAGTGGTGTCGCTGGAGGGAGGGATGGCAGGTACCTCAGTGGCCCAGGTGAGAGATCCAGGAATCTCCTCTGGAGGGACCCACCTTTTATCTTCTTCCTGAGGCACTGAAGCCTCTCTCTCCCACATCCTTTACATGGGGGTCTCTCTCTACCTAACTACAGGCCTGTGATCGGAGCTCAGGGCACCCCCTACAAGCTCTTACCAGGGCCCTAGTTGAGATACCAGGGAGGATGGCTGCTGCCTCTGGGTTCAAAGTACACAAAATGGCTTCATGGCCTGGATTCACATAGTTCAGAAACAATATGCAATAGCCTGTCTTAAACTTGTTTTAATGCCTTGACCTATATAATTCTATTAGGTGGAATTATCTCCCCACCTCCTTCCTCCACCCATGGTTATTTATTTTAAAAAAAAAACTTCTTGGCTGAAAGCCTTTGGTTGCAGTTTTGGTTTTTTTAATTCACCTCTAGGTTACTCCCAGTCTTACCTTTTGAGGAGCCTAAAATCAGCCCCAGAATAATTGGCCTTTTAGGGATGATATGGGAAGAATTCAATTTCAACAGACATTAAGAATCTCCTGAGTGAGTGGACCTATGTTCAAAGGATATGGGAGAGGGGGTATGGAATGACAGTGCCTGCTTTCAAGGAATTTCTAGTTTGCTGGAAAGTTATGAGCTGTACACAGAAAACATGATACAAGGTAGGAAATGATAGGAGCAAAGGGGAGAAGCGTCCAAAGTACACCAGAAAAATGGGTTAGGAGAGAGCCTTTTCGATGGGGGGCGGGGTTTTACCTGGAAAAGCTTCATAGAAGAGGGTGTGATATCTGAGCTACACTCTTAAGAGAATTTCAGCAGGCAGAGAGATGAGGAAAGAAAGGATCCACTGATAAAATCCCACCCTGCTTGCTCTAGTCAGGGAAATGGGAAAGTTGAGACCTAATTCTACCTGTACCTGAGTGACCTGGTACGGGTCATAATGTCTGTCTAGAACCTGATTTGGAGAAGATGAGGATGATGGTGATGCAGGAGATGATAATAGTAAACAACTTTCGTTTGTATAGCTCACACTGGCTTGAAATTTTCCTTCCTCACAACAGCCCCATGAAATTGGTAGTGTGAGTATTTTTATTCCCATTTTAAAGAGAAGGACTTGGAGGCTTGCAAAGATCACACAGCTATTGATTTGGCAGAGCCAGGTCTGGAACCTGGGTTTTCAAGACTGTTACACTATACTACTATTATACGCTCTGCCTCAGTCAGTAGTGCTTTGAGCTCCTTAGGAACAGGAATAAAAAAGATTTCCTGTGAACTCAGAGATTAGCCCAACTCTCAGTTACACAATCTAGAAAGCAACAGAAGCATAAATGATCTCAAACAACAGATACTTAAAATTATGTGTGAGAGGAAATCATATGATTGAGGGCAAGGAACAGGGAAGAAGGGAAGCTGAAAGTTCTTCTGAGTTGAGGGGGGAGGGCAAAGTACTAATTGGACCCCATTCCCCAGATAACAGGGGTAAGGACTAGATCTGTAAATTCACTGGGTTAGGGAACCCCCAGATGAGGAAATCCCCCCCTCCCCCAACCTCCTGCAAATGCAAGTCAGCATGTCCTCTGAGAGTGAATCTTAGAAAGTTGCCTGAAGCACTAAGAGATTAAGTGATTTGCCTGTGGTCACTGGCCAGTATTTGGCACAGGTGGGACTTGAATTAATCTTCCTGCTTCCGAAGTCAGCTTTCTATCCACTATGCACTCAACACTGATAACACATACAAACACACCTTCTTTTAAAAAGACTTCGAGGCTTACAGACAGCTTTCCTCTAGGAAGTATACTGGACTGAAATCAAGTGACCCAGTGGGGAAATGGGCTCTGGGCAAATGGAGGCTGGGGTGAAATGCTCTCTGAGAATATGGCAAACAGAAATCCTCAGGAGACGATGGCAGAGAAGGTGCCGAGCTACATTAGTGAAGGAAATTCGTCTTTGGGAATTTGCTACACTGAATTACAGGGTCAGGGTTTTTAAATATAATGATGAATATTTCTTATCATTTCATTAAAAAATAAAGTGGATTATGATTATTTAATTCACTTTCTGCCTAAGGATAATGGAAAAATGGTGACCAATCAATTCATCGAAAATCATCGATTAAGTGCTGACTTTGTGCCTGGCCCCAGGCTAAGTAAGGCAGATAAACAGAGAGACTAAAACACTCATTCTACTATGGCAGACAGCACTCCGTAACTGGCACATACTAGATACAGAGGAGATGGGAAATAACCTGAGAAGGGAAGGCAGTGGAGGGGTGGGGAGGGGAGGCCGAGGGGAGGGCAGAAAGGTGTGCTGCAAAAGATGTGATTTAGACTGAGACTTGAAGAAAGGCCAGGAAACTAAGAGACAAAGTAAAGGAGAAGAATATTCCAGGCATGAGAGACAGCCAGGGCAGAGGCATGGAGAGGGAGAGGGGTGTTCCTCCAGGCTTTCCTAACACAGTCTGCTTGGGTAGAGAGGGTGGAACCTATCCCTCCATCTGTGCCACCCTGCCAGCTAGGTATGTCCCCTCCCAGTCCAACTGTGTTCAAAAAAAGGCAGATTTCCTGTTCAAAGGAGCCCAAGGTAAACTAGATTTGGGGGCAGTGGCGTGTGAGTCCTAAGAAGTAAATATCCTGTTGAAGTGTCCCATTCAGAAGGAACATGAATAGAAAATGGTTTTGTAAGTGATGGATCAGAATTTCTATTTCCCCTAGTGCAGCATCTTCCCAATCAATCTATCCTCTATCCTCTCCCACTGCTCTCAGGATTTTTTTGGAACACTAACATTGGGCAGTTGCACCACAAAATACCTCTGAGAACTTTATGGCTCTTTTGGAAGGACCATTGGTCTGAAGCAGGTAATGCTGAATGATGGATTTTTTTAAGGAAGTAGAGTTGGAAGTGGGCTAAGGAAGGGAGAAAGGACACTCCATGATAGCCCAAGGCCTTTTTAGTAGGACCCATGCTGTCCCAGTGAAGTGAGGCCCCAAAGACAGATACCCAGACATTCAATTTTTTGCTCTTCTAACCCCACCATTCACTATGTGTCCTTCCACAGAATCCTTCTTACCCACTACAAGCATGGTTGCCCTGTGTTTCTCCCCACCCACCCCCTTCCTACGGAGTCTCATCTTCTCTCTCTTTCTTCCCCAGCATGAAATTGGTTTTCAGAAGCCTGAAATGTAGCTTATTCTTTCACTTAAAAACAAGCAAACTTGAAAGACTAATGCTTCACGTAAGCCATGATCCTATTTTGAATGACTGGAGATGAGAATAAGCAACCTCGCCCCTTCCCTTCCGCCATTTCTCAGATTAAACAGCAAAATCTCGAAAGCCTTCCCGCCTCCCCGTGCCCCTGTTTGCTTTGCTGTCTACAGGTAGTGATTTTCAGTCTCTAATTTTCAGTCACATTTCCTTTTCTTTTCTTCCTCCTCCCTCTCCCCTACTTGCTCACAGTGTTTGTTAAACTACATCTTCATTTTGTTTTTCAGTTAATAAGCATTTTTTTCTCTCCTCCCCTCCTTCCTTTCCCAAATATATCCTAAAATAATTTAACATAGAATGTCAATGCTGAGGACCCCAAAATGCCAATGGTCCCCTTCATCCCTATTTTCTGACATTCTATATCCTCATATTCTTTATTCTAAAGTGTCTTCTGGGTCTGATTCTCTATGTTCTGAGACTGACAGGGATGTGGTATGTTAATGAGACCATTTAGGCTTGAAACAAAGAGCACAGATTGTCAGAGAACAGAGCTAGAAGATCCTTTTCCCATCTTTATTCCTTATTTGAGCTAAAAGAAGACAAAACCCAAAATGTTACTCATAGCATTTGGGGGGACCTTAGAAATTAGAACCTCGATGATACTGTAGTCCAACCCTCCCCTCTCCATCTCAACCTGGAAGAAACTGAGGCCCAGAAGTATTAAGTGGAACCAAGTAATTCCACCCTTTTTCCAACCCCCAAGTAGAGAAGAGAAGGTCCCCAGGTATATGTGCTATTTGAGTCTTAATTCCTGAGACAGCAAGAGCAGCAAGCAAATTAGAATGGAAGAGGAGAAGTCAGGGTAAAGAAGAAACTTATTATTATTATTATTCCCAAGCACAAATTCAAACTGGTGAAGGACACTGCTCCTGGCTTAGCTCACTTGTGCCCCCCACTTCTCTTGATGCCCCATATTCAGCAGTAGCCTCTATCAAACTTTTATTCTCTTCTCCCACTTCTTCATACTCCCTATTCTTATACCTACGACTGCCATAGATGGCCAGGGTGATCAGGGCTGCCAAGACAACAGTCACAGCAGCTGTGATTCCAGCTGTTGCCCCACCGGATAAACCACTGCCAGACTCATGGATGCGAGTTATGGTCCTGCGGACCTCAGAAGGATCTGCCAACTTCCACAGATGGGTGCTGGAATCCTTGATCCAGGACTTCTCACCCTCACTGCTGATAACCATCACAGTATTGGTGGCAGCCTGACTCATGAGAGGTGGCCGGGAGAAGGGAGGCAGTCTTGCAGGAGGCAGAGAGCCCCCAGTAAAGAGCCCCGCTTTGACACAATAGGATACTTGGCAGCCATCGCTAATCAAAGCAAGGTGTTGGCTGAAACCTGCAGGGCACTTTTTCATGTAAGGTCCACCTTGATTCCTGGAATGGGATACGTTCACCAGAGGATTTCCCATGTCACAGCTGAAGAAACCACCAAAGGGCACAGAGAACCTGTAGCCTAGCTCATAGTCTTGGCTGGTGCAAACATGGAGACCATCCAAGAGCCTCAGTGCCAAATAGCCAGCTGGGCATGACAGGGCATTGGTCACAGGATTGATGGTCCTGCCACTGAAGAGACCACCAAAAAGGAAGCCTGAATTCTCAGGGACCTGACCACTTGCCACACACCAGAAAGCTCTGAATTCTGCCTTTGCCACTCGGAACACATCCTCACATTCTTTCTTACAGAAAACCCACAGGCTACACTTTCGGTGGCATTCCAGGAAGTTGTATCCTTCTTCTCTAAAATGGGAATGTAATAGGACTGGGGAGTAATTTTCTGGACAGGAGAATCCTCCAGTGAGTGGATTCTTCTGCTCTAGTTCTGGGCACAGAAGCAGGGACTCCATCCCTGAGATCTGGGTACACTCCTGATAAACTCCCCCAAAGGTGAAGTTGGTCATTTTCCCCTCACATGAGCCATCATCCATATTGGCTTGGAAATTGAAGTTGGGGGAATCTCTGTCGGTGCAACCAGGGTAGGTATTGAAGGTGTAATAACGCCTCACTGCAGCTTCCACAGTTTTGGATAGTTTCTTTACCAAGGGAGCTGGCAAATCAGGCAAAGTATCAGAGTTGATAAAGAAATACAGGGGCAAACCAGAACGGTCTATTGCTACCAAGTGGTTGGTGATGGCCTTTTGCCAGCCTTCAAGGGTGATACCTGGGTAAAAAGAGACCCCACCAATGCTAGTAACCCTGGAATTGGTTCTGTTGGAAAGGTAATTCTTCTGGAACACATCCTGGGAGGTATGATTATCTTCTATTTTGAAATTGACGATATTGCGGAATGCCACCCCAGCAGATGTAGTAATTCTGCTGCGGGTAGTCTGGTTGCCATCTAAGAAGGAAGCCCTGATCTGATCCTCCTGTACTAAGATGGCCCCAGCATCCACACTGGTGATGACATGAGTTCCATAGGAGAGGACCAGGAGTTCTGCCATGAAGTTAGCCATTCGAGTCTGGTTATTCTCCAGGCGGTCAGAAATAGCCATTAGCTCTTTCTTGAATTCCCGGCTTAGCTGTGAAATAGGATTGACTCTGGCTGTGTAGACCAGGTTTCTCACCTGGACCCTGGTGGTCACAGCTTGTTCCTTCACCTGATGGGTCTTCATTTTCTGGAACTCAATGGAGAACTTGCCATTGGCCATAGAGAAGAGGGAAACCTCTGTGTTGATGGAGGAGGAGGTGGTACTTTGATAATTCATCCAGGACTCAATGATTTCAGAATTCATCTCCAGGTTGCTCTGCTTCTGGGGGATTGTCAAGATTTCATCTGGGATGATGTACTGCCCATCTTCCGTGGTCCGGCAATTGTTGTATTGCAAGAGCAGCACCCTTCCCATGTCCACATTCCTCAGATTATCCCAGCCCCCACCAGGCAATACCTCCAGAACTGAGAGTTTCAAGGCTTTCCTGCATTCTTGAAATCCAGCCTCAGGGAGATTCTCCAGAAGGACATCTTTCCCTTTCCCTAACACAAGGACCGTCCAGAAGAGAAGGACTCCCTCTAAGCATTTCATGATTGAAGTAATCCAAGACACACACCGTGCTCTAGTCAGTGGCAAAAGAGCCTGGGAAATGAACCAGCAGACTAGCCCCTGCTGAGGCAGTAAAGTGAACAGTTCCTCTTTCCATGCTGATATTGTTGCAAAATAGAGAAATGAGAGATGATGAGAAATAAAAGTTGGCAATGGGTGTAGAAGAAAGACTTGTGCTAGGGATAAAAATATCTCTCCTCCCCTACCCCCAAATCCCCCAAAAAAGCATCATCCTATTGAGAGAGCATTTCTAGGGGTCAGTGTGGTGATCTGGAAAAAGCACTAGATGGTGGGAGGAAGGGAAGGGGAATCATAAAATGTAGGCAGAAGTCACTGTTTGACCTTGAACATATCACTTAAGCTTCACAGGCCTCCATTGTCTCATGGATAACAAATTGGTCTGGCTATTCTGAGGTCCTATGTTCTAAATTCACTTCCAAGACTGTCACTGTTTGGTCTAGGGATCCAGGCTTGGTAGGCTATCTTCTTAAATCCCTTCCAAAGTTGCCATCTCTTCATACTGAAAGAGACTGGCCATCCAAACAGTCCTTTAGAAGTTTTCAACTCTCTAGCTTAGAGCACAGCTTTGTAAAGCTTTATCATGACTCCTTCCCAAATTAACCAAAAAATGAACAAGCCTGCTGCTGTCTGTAGGCATGACTGAGAACTCCGGACATTCACATCCAAATTCTGGATTCTTTAACCAGAGACTCCTAACACTGTGTGACTTTGGGTGAATCATCTCCCCCTTTGGAACTTCAGTTTCCCCATCTGTAATAAGAAGAAGTAGATCTCTAAGGACCTTTCCAGCTGTGACACTGCCACTGTTCTGTCATCAAAGCTCTGCTTTCATTTTAAATTAGCCTTAACTCATAGCTGCCTTCTTTCTTTGGAAATACCCAGGTGTTTTGAGTAAATGAATATGCTGGAACATTGAGTAATCCAGAGTTATCACAATTTGAAGCAATGTCTAATTGAATCCCAGAAAGCTGCCTGCAAACTTGGGTGGGACTCACTTAATCTTCTATTTCCATGGGCTGGGCCATCAAGGCTGTGTCCTCAAGTCACCCAAACATCTGGGATAACACTGAAAAACTCAGCCAACCATTCAGATGTTTTGAAATTGAATGTTCATTTCCCCACATCCTCCAACATTTTGATAAAAACCTATGGACCAAGACCAATGACTTTCTAGATATCATTCAATGAGCAAGATTCAGACTTGAGACTAGCACTAACATGCCTGGCTCCTACCCAGTAGCCTGAAGTAACTCTACCTAATTCTTGTCCATTCAATAAATCAATCAATTATTTATTAAATGCCTACTGTGTGCAAGGCACTGTGCTAGATGTAGAGATACAAAGATAGAAATGAAACAGTCCCTGCCCTCAGGGAACTTACATTCTTTTTTAAAATTAGATTTTTATTGATATCTTTGGCTACATGTTACCTAGACTTGCTCCTGTTCTACCCCCCTCCTCTGAGAGCTTTCTCTTATAGCAGGAATTATTTTTAAAAAACAGAAGAAAAGAAAGGATCTAGTAAAAACCAATCAACACATTAAAAAAAAGAAGCTTGGTCTATATGTAATGTAAGGAGCTTGCCTTCTGATATTCAAGATAAATTCAAGGGAGATTTGGGTGGGGGGAGGCAGTAGCAGCTGACAGGATTAGGAAAGACTTGACATGGAAGTGGTGGTACTGGAGTTGAGTCCTGAAGGAAACCAGGGACTCCAGGAGGTGACAGTGAGCAAGCAGCACATCCCAGGTTTGGGAATGCCCTACTCAAATAAGCAGTGAAGAGGTTACCCATAAAGAATGTTAGGGGTGCCTGAGACCCCAAAATACCAACATGCCAGGTCCTGCTGAAAGAATTCGACTCAGGGCTTCTCAGCCAAAGAAAAGTAAAGTTTATTAATGATTCATTAAAAGTTCGCCATATTGGGTAGACTCTTAAGGAGCCTAGGTATCTGTGATGCTTGCATTGGGCAAGCAGGACAGAGTAAGTGTCACAGAATAAGTCTGTTCTAGGACTTTCTGTGGTGCTCTCACACCACATGGAATGGAGATGGGATTCTTATATACAGAGGAATCTAGGGGTGGTCTAGAGGAGGAGTTTGGGAAGGGTCTTCAGGGGGAGTCAATGAAGTCAGACTCCAGTAATGAGTTTGGGGAGGGTCTTCAGGAGAAGTTAATGAGGTCAATGCAAGAGTGGATTGATAGGTGGGAAGGTGGGAAGCAGATGGACAATGGACGGCCAGGCTAGTAACAGAGGTTTGGGCCCAGCCACAACGAAATACTTATGGCCTGGGCAAATGCCTCATCAAGTGGGAAGATTCAATCAGACTTCAAGGGGTTTCCAAGAGCCCGTACCTCAAGGATTCAAGGAGAGCTCCAGGGGGGTCCCAGAGTCCACACCTCATCAGCAGGAGCAGGAAGTGGAATGCCCTGTGTTAGGGTCAGTAACAAGACCGGTGTTGCTTGATTATAGAGACTGTGAAGGAGAGGATTTGGGAAGTGGGAGCCAGAGTGTGAACGCCTTTAAATGCCAAACAGGATTTCATATTTGAATCCAGAGACAGTAGGAGCCATTGGAATTTATTGAGAAGGGAAGTGATGTGATCAAATCTGTGCTTTTGGAAAAATCACTTCATTGTCTGTATCTAGGACTGGAAAGGGAAGAGACTTTGAGACAAAGAGACCAATTAGAAGGTGAATGAGTTCTCAGTGAAAGAGAAATGAGTTAGGGTGGTGGTTTGGGGGACAGAGAGAAGGGGACACTCAATTTCATTGATATGGGATCATGCTGACATAGAGGCACCTTCTGAAAGGGACAGTGCAAGAAAGGGGTAAGGATCTCGGAGGGTCATCCGATCTCATTACACTCTCTAATCTTTGAGGGGAGCAGAATTTGCTTTGCCATCCAGGGAACACAATGCAATTCCTGGGGCCCAGTGGGAGTATTGGGGAAAGCCCAAACATTAAGTGAGTTCTCTTGGTGGATTGAAGCCATCAGACTAATTTGGGGGCCATTCAAGCTGTTTGTACCTGAATAGATTTGCCAGCTGTTTTCAGACTAGACTAATTAGCCAGTGATTTGGGTACTGAGCTGGAAGATTGGCTTCCAAAGCCTGGGGAAGCCGTTGATGCTAAATCATTTGTAATCTGCTATAATAGGCTGGTTTAAACCTCTCTGGCAGAAATTCTCTTGGTATAAAATGAGCCCTTGCAGACGGTGGCGTTCAGTGGAATGCCATAATCAGTATCAGCATTATGTTTCATCTCTCACCCCACCCCCTCTCCCAGAGAATGTAAGCTCCCTGAGGCCAGGGACCGGTTCATTTCCTAACCTCAGAATCCATTGCTGTGTCTGGCATTTAGTGGCACTTAATAAGTGCTCATTAATAGGATCATAGCTGTAGAGAAGAGAGGAACCTCAGAGGTCTTCTAAGCCAGCACCCTCATTTTACTGAGTCTCAGGAAAGGGAAGAGACTTGCCCAAGGTGACACATCAGAGACAGGGTTTGAACCGAGGTCCCTTGATTCCAGAACCTGTGTTTTTTCCACAGTCCAAGCTAGTATGACCCTTATTATCACCATTTTCCTCACCACATCATAGATTTGGAGCTGGAATACAATCTAAGTAGCATTTATTAAGTGCCTAATATGACCAAGGCTCTGTCCTATGTGCTAGAGCTACAAATGAAAAAGAGAAAACAGTCCTTACCCTCAAGGAGCTTACAGTCTCTCAAAGCAGACCCTGTAAGTACTACTGTCAGGAACTTTGAGATCAGCTAGGCCAACATCCCAATTTTGACCCAAGTAGAACTGAGGGTTAGAAAGGGGAGCATGACTCGCCTGTGATCACCTGAGCAGTAAAAAGCAGAACCAGAGGCCTTCATCATCATGACCATCACATAACATTTCTAAAGCCCTCAATCATCCCAGATGGGAATCGAATGGGACCCTGCTGCTGAACAGTTTCTTTGTTCAAAGTCATGTGATAATAAAGAATAGAAAGGAAGAAGAAATGAAGTTTTGCTTCAATTAAAATTTGCATTTCATGCTTGAAAAAGAAGGGTCTCAAAGTGATGACTAATTAGCATGGGGTGGGTGTGCTTGAGGCTTGAGCTGTCTCTCTCCCAGATTTTGTCTTGCTCCTTCCGGGCTGACTGTTTTATTTTCTCTTGGAGGTTTTCCCTTTTTCTTCTCACTTGGAGCTTTCATTTTTCCATTAGCATCCAAGAGCTCCAACCCAGCCTTTGCTCCACATTGACTGAAGGGTAATGTGTCTGTATTGCTTGTTGGCTGCATTTCTTCAAGGGGGGCAAACATTTCACTCTGTTCATTGAAAAAAGGCAGGGAAGTCAAGTGGTTACTTTCACCCCCTTTCTGGGGGCCCTGTTAGATCCCCACTCCTTCCAAAGCTCCTTCCCCTTCTTGTTCCAGTCTGGGCTGTTCCAGTCACAGGGCCCCAGGAGGAAGGAGCGGTTGTTTTTGAGTTCTGCATTTTGGTTGCTATCTAAGCTCGTGATGAAACCTCTGCTGTTTGTTATAACAGTACCTCTTCTCGCCCCTGTGACTCATGAGGCAGCATGGTACAGAAGAAAGAGAACTGACCTGAGGCCAAAGGAATTGGGTTCAGATCCTGCCTGTGATCTTTACTCCCTGTTGGACCTTGGACAAGTCATTGGGCCTCAGAATGGTTTATCTAAATGACTTCTGAGTTCCCTTCCAGCTCCCAGTCTGTGATGATGATTTTACCCAGTCATTTCTGAGGTTTCTCTAGGCACAGCACTGTTCCATTTGAAAGGCTGGTTGGTTAGACAGCATGGTGCTATTTCTGGCTACTGGGCTGAGAAAATCCCAAAATGTATAAGTTGGAGGCGACCTCACAACATGGAATGTTAGATGCTCTGTAATTACAATGACCAAACTCTGTTCTGAAGAAGAGAAAATGACCCTCCTTCCCTTCTGTGCAGAGGTGGCCACCACAGGTGAAGAGAAAGGCATACACCAGAAGACTCAGTGGAGGGGTTTGTTGGTTTAACTGAACTGCCTTTTTTCCCTCTGTCTTTTAAATGTGTTTTTTCTATCTTAAGGGATGGCTCTTCAAGAAAACCAGGAGGGAAGGATGTATTTGGAAATTAAAGTGATGTAGAGACAAGATGTATCAGTACAAATTAAAAAGGGAAAAAATGAGGAAAAACAGCCTGCTGAAGTCAGAAGGAACCTTGGAAGCAAGAACTACAGAGACAGAAGGGCCAGATGGCAAATGTCAGAACACCAGGGAGAGCGTTAGACCATAAACCAGGGGTTCTTAACCTTCTTTGTGTCATGGACCCTTTATTCAATCCAGTGAAGCTTATAGATCTCTTCTCAGGATAATGGTTTTGAAGGCATAAAAATAAAGTACGCCACATTTCAGAGAAAATGAATTCTATTAAAATATTGTTATCTATCTACATGTGTATATACATATACATATACATATACACATACATATAGACATATACACATACACATACACTATATATATACATACATATACACATACACATATACATACACATACATATACATACATACATATTTCATGGATCCTAGGCTGAAACCTCTGCCATACATTGGCAGCGCCTGGTATATGTTAGATTCTGAATGAATATTTATGCAACTGGAATGAATTGAATTGGAGAGAATTAGATGATACCTTAGACTGCAGAACATAGAATGTTTGAGTTGAAATGGACCTTAGAATAAAAAATTTAGGATGTTATGATGGAAAAAGACCTTAGAATGTAGGACAGAAAATGTTTGAAATGGAGGGGGGGCACCTCAGAATGTAGAACATTCCAAATGTTCTAGAAAGGAACCTTGAGAACACAGATCAGAGAACCTTGGCTTTGAAAGGGAGAAAAGAGCAGCAATCAATGAGCATTTATTAAATGCTGGCTAGAGCCTATCAAAGCTGGGCAGAATCTCCTAGAATGGCAGATCTGGGAGGGACCTTGGAATCATCCAGTCCAGCCACCTCTTTTTACTGATTCATTGCTTTGAGGATAGCACTGCCAATGTTTTTACTTCAGAAGCCGATTACCCCAATGGGGATGTCTGTTTCTCATTGACAAGGAGGAGAACCCTGTATGCAAAAATGGAAGGATAGTGTGAAATGTTGTTCAGTATTTTAAACTAAGGCAACAGAAACTAATACCCTTGGTTGCAACTGAGGTAGCCACTGGTAGCACTTTACTGCTCTCCATCATTTGTACTCTATAATTGTATTTTCTTTCCACCCCCCTTCCCCTCCCCTCTGCTCCTCCCCTCTTCTCTCAGAAGAAAGGGCAGATAAGGTTGAGTGACCTGCCCAAGGCATAAAGATAATACTGAGACCTGAACCCAGGAGCCTTTTCTTTAGAGTGAGGGCTCTTTTCACTGTTCCCTGGGGCCAGATGTGAAGGAGTTAAAATAGAAGTCCGATCAACCTTGTGGTTCAAAGTGAAACTAAGTCTCTCCTTTGGTCTCATTTCTCAAATCTAATCACTTCTAGTCTCTAATCTCACTTCCTCTTTTGGATCGGGGGTTTGGGTAGAGGAAGTACCTGGTTGTGCTTGTCTTTTAGAAGTAGCCAGTGTGTGTGTATGTGTGTGGAGGAGAGGTGTATGTGTAGGATCATAAGGTTTCAAGCTCCATCAGACCTTGGAGATCATTTAATCCAACTCCCTGATGATGGACAAGCTGAGGGCCAGAAAGCGAAAGGAATTCGTCCCATGGTCACACAAGTAGCAAATAGCAGAACCATGACTAAAATCAAGGCCTTGGACTCCAGATCCCTTATATTTTCAACAAACATTACTAAGCACCATACACACACACACACACACACACACACATAAGTAGGCACACATATACGTATATATATATATATGTATGTGCTTCTCCCAGTACTAAGGATATTATATGTACATGAATAATATTAACATTTATTATTTATATATAATATTAAGGACATATAATATCCTTAATCTTATATACAGTAACATCATATATGATATCCTTAGCATTGGGATCTATTTCCATATATACACATGTGTGCATATATGTATATGTGTATATATACACATATACCCCCACATATATATGCACACACACACATATATATATATACACCTATATATACACACACACATACATACATATATATATATATGTATGTATGTTAAGTGCTGGGAGCACAAAGGTCAGAAATGGCATAGCCCCTACCCTGAAGAATAAACATTTTCAAGTGTCTAAGATTCATTCTCTCAACATGGTCACCAAATGATTTTCCTAAAGTGAGGGTCCCATCATGTCTTCTTCTTCCTACTCACTCTATTTCATTGGCTTCCTATGACTTCAAGGACCTAACAGAACTGTTATATGTCCCCCCCTCCCCCCATCCATCATGAAGCCCAAGCTGGCCATCTCGATGCTCCTCCCCCAGGACACCATCTCCCATCTGTGTCTTAGGACTGACTCTCCCATGTCTGTTGGAATCCCAGGTTTCCCTCTAGGTACTGCTCAAGCACCACCTTCTATATGAGTCCCTTTCCTTGGTCCACTCATTGCTAGCATCTTCTCTCTTAAGATTGCATTGTATCAATTTTTCCTATGTCTATACATCTTATTTTCTCTCTGTTGGAATGCAAGCTCCTTGAGGGTACGGATTTTCACTTTTTTACTTGTGTCTCTGATGCCCTGGCACCTTCATAAAACTTGATTGACTGAATGATATACAGAGCGGAAATATAGTACAGTGGATGAAGGTCTGCCCTTTAATCAGAAAATATTGGATTCAAGTCTTGTTGCTGACACATGCCAACTATGGAATGTAGTACAGTATGGACTGTGCTCTCACAGTATATACTCTTACAGAACCCTGGGTGGCTATAAATGATCACAAAGTTGCTGATTTGCATTGGTGAAAGAAATTTCCATACCAAGAATGCTAGTACCAATGAAATCCTCCAATTCCAGAAAAAAAATGATATGTACAAAGGTAAGTATAATTTAAGGGAGAGAGTGATGAGGAACAAAAGGAAGATGCCTCAAAAAAAAAGACAAAAATCCACATAAAATGTGTACGTAACTTTTGAGGAGGGTGTGAACCCTTGCAGTTGAGGGCATTAGGGAAAGGGATCATGCATTTAGAACAGTGGTTCTCAAACTTCCTAATGCTGTGACCCTTTAATACAATTCCTCATGTTGTGGTGACCCCCAACCATAAAATTATTTTTGTCGCTACTTCATAACTGTAATTTTTCCACTGTTATGAATCGTAATGTAAATATCTGATATGCAGGATGTATTTTCGTTGTTAAAAATTGAACATAACCTACAGGTTGAGAACCACTGATTTAGAACCAGAAAGGACCTTCTGCTACCTGGGCAGGACCCCTTCCCCCATCCCATCCCATAACAAGCAGCCATTCAATGATGAGGAATCCATTGTCTTAGTCATAGAAGGTTTAGGGACAGAGAATGGATTGGATCAAAACTGGGCTGTAGGAGTTAGTACAGAAGGGATGAAAGGTGAAAGGGGAGCTTATGGGGAGGGAGACAGGTTAGGCGACCTTTAAATAGATTAAGCAGGAGAGAAGGAAACTCTGGACTGGGCAGTGGTCTTGCCAGCCCTAGTCTATGTATAAGAATTAGAGACAGTACCATTGTGACGATGTCTCTTGAAGGTCAAGGAGGTGACCTTCTTGAAGGATTGACTACCTTTCAGGGGAAGAAGGGTACCATGGGAATTTGGGGGTTCCTCAGGCCTAACCCCAATCTCAACCCTGGCAGGGGTGGCAGAGTTTGGGCTATAGCTATTTGAGGAGAACATGGTTCCCTCCTAGAGTTTCCTGCATGATCTTTGGTTGGAAGGGGTTGAGCTGAAATGAGAGCGGATTCTGTTCCTCTGGTCTCTGGAAAGGGGCAGGAGAATATTACAGCAGAAAGGGGGGTATTTAAATCCTGAGGGTGGTTAAGGGCTGGGCATGAGTGAGGAAGGCCTGGGCAAGGGCTGACTCAGGTCTGAATATTTAAAGTTTGATAACAAATTTAGCAGTGTGAAGAAAGTTGTGAGAATGGATTATTGTACAATTCCCTCTGCCTTTTGTTAGATAAAGAATATGGCAACATCTCAGGAATTAGGAAGGATTAGTTATCTCCTAGCTGGGATAGCCAGCAAAGGGGATGAGACCAAAAAAGGTAACAAATCTTGATCCTGCAGAATTATAGCTAGTTTTAAGAAATAAGGAGAAATTGGAATGTGTGGGGAAGGCTTCAAAATGTACCATAGTAACCTTAGGACTTCTCAGGCGTGTTTGGTGAAGGGGGGAATGTTGTGGGAAATGCCTTCAGGCTTTGGGGATCAGGAGAGACTGCAGAAAAAAAGGCCTGTGTGGAATAGGAAAGAAGGACCCAAAAGGACGCTGTGCTAAGCATCTGTGGGAGGTGACTGTAATTGTAAAGGGCTTTCAGATCATGCCACATGAGAAACAGCTGACGAAATCGGAGGTGTCTGCCTCCAAGCTGATTGACCTGACACCCAGCTGTGAGCGCTTTGGGCAAGAAGAGCACAAAAGCAGTTTTCAAGATATCAATCAGGAGCTTCTGAGACCTCAGAGAACCTTATTGGGATTTTTTTTGATGCAATTGAGCTTAAGTGACTTGCCTAGGGTCATACAGCTAGTAAGTATCTGAGGGCAGATTTGCACTTGTCCTCCTGACTCCAGGGCAGGGCTCCATTGTACCACCTAGCTGCCCCTGAACCTTCTTGTTGATTGTCTTAGTCTCCTCCTCTGGGGGCCTCCTAGAGAACTGCTTTTACCTAGGAATACTCTAAAGTATTTTTATTAAATGAATTATCTGCTTGAACCCCTGGGCTCTGAATGATCTATTGCCCCACAGGTAGAATAATGACCCAAGTGATAAACCTGAGAACACGGCAGCCTAGGGATTGGCCACATTCTAGTTGGCCCCCGAGGACAGAGCCAAGAGCCGTGGGGTGGAAGGTACAAGGAAGCTAACTTAAGTTTGATTGAAATAAAAACTCCTGAACAGTGAGTGAGAGCTCTCCAGGGACAGAATGGGCCACCTCGCTGGAGATCTCTAAGCAAAGGTTGAAGGAACACTTGTCTGTGAAGCTTCTCCTCATCCCCTTGACTACTTAGGCCCTCACTCCCCAACCACGTTGTCTGCACTAACTCTAGAATTTAGGCTGTATCCTTATAGATTTCTGTACAGAATCTATGTCCCTCCATGAGAATGAAAGCTCTTGAGGGCAAGGACTGTTCCATTGATTGTGCTTGT
This sequence comes from Pseudochirops cupreus, assembly GCA_028627135.1. Classification (NCBI taxonomy): domain Eukaryota; kingdom Metazoa; phylum Chordata; class Mammalia; order Diprotodontia; family Pseudocheiridae; genus Pseudochirops; species Pseudochirops cupreus. The sequence continues at coordinate 13,512,593 of CM053583.1, read as the reverse complement.
ATTTCCAGGGCTCAGCACAGTGCATAGAGCAAGCCCTTGATACATGTGGAGCCTTCCTGTTCAGCTACAGATCAGACCTGATGACCTCCCAAGGTTCCTCCCAACTCTGAAATCCTGTGATTGGTTAGAAAGGTTTCATGAGTCTAGGAGAGACACAGGATGCACAGGAGATAGAGACGCAATGGGATACCGTGGATGTAGAGAGGATATGGAGACCTGGAGTCACCAGGAGCTGAGTTCAAACCCTACCTCAGTCATTTATGAGCTTTGTGACCCCAGGCAAGTTACTTAAGTCTGGGGCTCATTTTATCCATCTGTAAAGTGAAGGGATTGACCTAGATGGCCTCCAAGGGCCCTTCTAGCTCCAAATTTATGATCTTTCACCCTCATTTCATCTTCATAAGATGACATTTCCAAGGGGACTGAGGACAGGGAGGTCAAAGGGAAAGGGTAAATGGAGGGAGAAAAAAATAGAGGTATAGCATGGTATAGGCAGTTTTCTCAGAGTCAGGAGCACCTGGCTCCATATCCCACCTTAGTTCAGTAACTGTGTGACCTTAGTCAAGTCACTTCATTTCTCTGGGCCTCAGTTTCCTCACCTGTAAAATATGGGTATTAGCCTCAATGACCTCTAAGGTCTTTTAAATCTATGCTCCTTAGCAGCCTCTGGGCAAATGAGTTGCACTGTAAGTAAAGGATATATCCTGATCCCATGACCAAGTGAAATCACATGAGACAGAAAGGCTGCTTAGAAGTCCCTTCCATGTCTTGGTCTGTCTCTGTACTACTTTGAAAGCCTAGCCCTCTCTCAGGTGTGGGATGGGGAAGCCATAACTGGCATATGAGTGAAATGCAAACACAGAAGACAGAGGGAGAAGAGATTCATCTCCAGCCCCCAAAGCTTAGCACATTCAGCCCAGACAGTAGGGGAGGTGCCTGTCTGCCTGAATTCTCCACTCTTGAGCACACAAAATTAGTGGGTCAGAAAGACTCAAGTTCAAATTCAGCCTCAGATGCTAGCTGTGTGACCCTGAGCAAGTCATCTTACCACTGTTTGCTTCAGTGGGGCATTTTGAGGGGCATTTTGCCCCTGGCTTGTAGCAAATGCTTAGTAAATGCTTGTTTCCTTCCTTCCTTAAGGTAAATGTATTGTCTGGGAAGCTCTCATAGCATTGAGATCCCCAGCAGATTTAGAGCTGAAGGTAGCTTTAGCTCAATAAACTTTGGTAGTTCCCTATTTTCTTTAGCATAAATATAGACCCTCTGGCTTTGAAAACCCTTCAACTTGTCTTTCCAAGCGTAGCATTTTCCTTCATGAATTCTGCATTCTTTCAACTCTTGTGACTTGAAGCCAAATGGTCTTTATATTAACTATACTATACATCTTGGTTACAAGGTCTCACCTCGGATTGAATACTCCCAGTAACAGAGAGTTCTCTACCTCACATGGCAACTGGCTCCATTTTAAATATCCCTAATTAATAGACAATTCTTCCTGTTTCTTATACCCACAGATTTCAGTTCTGCCTTCTGTAGTCCCACAGAATAAATCTCAAAGGGAAGGGAAAAACTGAAGAATTGACACATTGGCTTAGGGCTGTCCATGGTGGGGGGACTTTGCAGTGAACAAGCTCTGTCTTTGTCTCTTGGCTCTTAAGCAGAAACGTGAGTTCCCTTTCTCATGTGTCCCACTGCTTATTGGAGACAGAAGAATGGTGAGCCCAAAATGTGGAAGAGAAAATGGCTGAATCCCTCCTCCCAGAGCCACAAATAGGTCAGCCCCCTACTAAGTTCAGCAGGGTCACAGATGGAGAGCTGGAAGAGACCCCAGAGATCACCTGGTCCATTGCTTCCATTTTACAGATGGAGAAACTAAAGTTCAGAGAGCTGAAGAGATGTTCCTGAGATTGCACAGGGAATAGGTGGCAAAGTCAGGGAGATCAATAAGGGTAGGATTCAAATCTAGGCCCTTATTCCATGATCTCCCCATTAAGCCACACCACCATTCTCTCCATTCAACCATCTAACCCTTAAGGCTGATTGATGAGCAATCATGTGCCCTGCCCTGGGCTAGGCACAGTAGGGGTACCAAAAAAGTCCCTTCCTTTCTCTGGGATTCTTTATGCATCTGTACATGAGAGGGTTGGAGAAGATGAAAGGCTCTTAACTTGGGAACTACATCCCCCTTCATGGCCCCCACCAGGGATCTGTAGATAGATCCACAGACTTGGGTAAAAAAAAAAAGCCATTTTTCTCACGATATAATTGGTTTCTTTTATAATTCTATACACTTTATTTTATGTATTTAAAAGCATAATTCTAAGAGGCAGGTCCATGGGCCATGATATGCTGCCTAAGGGACACTCCAAGAAAAGTCTAGACCCCTAGATTAGCCGGCTCTAAGGTACCTTCCTTTTCTAAATTTTCTGACCTTGTGAATAAGGTAGAGTACCCTCGAAAAACTCAGTCTAGTAGGGAAGATGCCATGCATACAACCTTTTATTATCATGACTGTAAGCTCCTTGAGGGCAGGGGCTGTTTAATTCTCTCCCACCCTTTCTCCAGGATGAACATCTATGTGTTCCAGGTCTTACAGTGAGAAGTCCTCCATGTATGAGGTGACCTTGATGGAGGCTGATGTCCCTTCTTCTTCAAATCTTGTGATTCTGTGTTAATTTTTTGTCTCTGAAGCCCCAGAGCTCTCACTCTCCATATCATTTGTGTACAGGGAAGTTTTGTCATCATAGGAAGCAGAATCTAAACTCTTGTTTTTCCTTTTTGTATCCCCAGCAAAGACAAAAGAGTATTTCATTCTATAGACCATTCCACCCCAGCTCTGCTGAGATCCAATGAAATCAGCCTTTGAAGTTGATTATTTTCTTGCCCCAGGCCTTCCAGGCCTAGGGCCTGGTACATCACAGACCTTTAATAAATGCTGAATTGAACTGAATAAAGAAGTATGGCTGGGGTTCAACATGTTGAAAGAACTTGAAAGATGGGGAAATCATTTCTGATTAAGGTATCTGAGAAGGATGCCTACAAGAAGAGTCATGAGGCCCATCAGTCTGAGCTCCCTGACCCTGGTTGGGGGAAGTAGGTGGGTATCAGGAGAGCTCAACTATCCTGCTGCAAAGCAGCCCCGCCCCCCATAGCCCAATTCTTGTTTATGTGCATATGAATTATTTGCCTTGTAGATTCACCTTTTGACCTTTGGATCTCAGACTAGCTTCCTTTTACTGTACTTAGAAGATGCAAATGAACCTTGTAGGTGCTGGGATTTTCCCGCTTCCCTTTTCCCTCATTGCAACTCAACAAACTTAAAAATTAAGCAATTACTGAGTACAAGGAAGAGGGTTAAGGCCTAGAGATACAAAGATAAGGTGAAAATAGTCTCTGCCCTCAAAGCTGACATTCTAATGGGAGACACAACTTGTACATAAATAAATGTAAGATACCAGGTAACCTTTGAGGGGAATATACTATTCTCTGGGGAGTCTGGGAAAGACCTGCTCTAGAAGGTGGAATTTGAGCTGAGTATTGAAGGAAGCCAGGGATTCTAAGACGGGGAGGTGAGGAGAGAGCATTCTGGTCATAGAGATGGGGGCTGGAGTGCTGCCTGAGAGGGGTGGCAATTAGGCCAGTTTGCCTGGAATGCAGCCTATGTCAGCTTGTGCAATCAGCTTGGAAAGACAAATTGAAGTCAGATTGTGAAGAGCAGGACATGGCACCCACTGCCAGCTCTCTCTCCAATCTCTCTTCCTGTGTCAAGGCTGGTTGGCTCACCTCAATCTGCAGCTACACTGGTAGGTGGAAGTGGTTTCCCAGAAGGGCGGCCATATTGTTACACTTCACTTTAAGGTGTTGGAGGAGACAAAAGTCTACTACTCACGATTAACCTTTGTGCTTCCCATTTAAATAAATCAGCCAAGATGACACTATTAACCATTAATCATAAAGCGTTTACTAACTAAAACCATAACACAACACATGGTCACATTCTACCACCAATGTATCCAGTGTCCACAAGAGGGACTTAACAATTAATCAATCAATTGATATATATTGAGTGTTTCCTGTGTGCCAACAACCATGATAAGTGTACCAAGCAACAAGGAACATCAGCAACCAAATCTCCGTGCCCTGGGCAGGTCCCAGCTCTGGATGGCAGACCTGAGTGTCCCCAGTCTCTTTAGGGAACAGGCTGCAACACACATCACCTGCTGGATAGAACCACACCTCTCCGTGGCCTCCATGGTCTCCCATTGGAAGAATCTACTTCTCTGCCTCACTCAGGCTACAGAAGTCACGTTAAGCTTCTTTTCAGCAAACAGCTCTCGATAAATGTTTCTGGAACTGATAAGGATGATGTGTGAGGATGTTCCAAAAATTTGCCCTGCCTACCCTCAAGTTAGTTTGGGATCGTGCATGGGACCTTTTGTTGGTTTTTGCTTTGTGTTGCTCTTTTACTCTAGACTTGTGATTTCACTGGTGTGGTGAGTTGTTGGTGTGATGAAGATCAGGGACTTGTCCAGAACATAAAGTCTTCAGAAGCTACTTGGGGGACAGTGAGAGTGTAAGTGACTTACCCAGGGTCACAAGAAAGTATGGATCCATGTCAGCCCCGAAACACAGGTCTTTCTGATTCTGAAGCACCTCTCAGTAAACCCAGTTAATCCAGATCAGCTCATTGTGTCTTGAGTTTGCATCATGAAAAAAATATCCAAGTCAATAGCTGGACGCAGCCTCAGTGCTGAGGGGCCACCCCAGCTGCATGAGGTGTCTTCCTTTACAGCTGGCAGGAAGGAGATACTCGCCCAGGAAAGCCACAGAAGGAGGGGAACCAGTGGGTTGACTTGCCATTTCTTCAGGCCAAGCAGCTAATCTGCAGCTGCTCTTTTCATGGTTGGGGCAGAATAGAGCATCTGTTTCCTTCAAGGAGGGACAGTTCATACCACATAGCACCAGGTCTGGGGTGGAGGTGATGTGGATCTCAAGCCGTTAATCTTAAGTAGTAACAGCTCCCATTTGCATCCCTTACCTCATTGAGTCTTCACAAGTGCCCCGGGAAGTAGCTGACTTGAAGCAGTAGTGCCTAGTGGCTAGAGCACCGGGTTCAGATCCTGCCCCAGACACAATGCTCAAGAGTGAACAATTTCATTTATAAGAGGCAGCATAGAATAGTGGAAAGGGTGATAGGCAGAGAGTCAGAGGACTTGGCTTGGAATCCCCATTCTTCCTCCATCAGCTCCTCCATCCTCTGTAAAAGGAGGAGCTTGGACTTGATGCCCTCGATGTTCCCTTCCAGCCCTGAGCCTATGCACCTCTCAGACCCTCAGTTCCTTCATGTGTAAAATGGGTATAATACCATGAGCACAGGAGTGTCTGTAAATAAGAGATTACGAAAACCTTAAAATACTGTATAGGATCACCATATAGAGCTGGAAGGGACATCAGAGGTCATCTAGTCAACCACTCCCTCGTTTTCCAGAGGAGGCGCAGAGAGGGGCAATGACCTGTCCAGGTTTACACAGAGGACAGAAGCAAGATTTAAACCTACACCCCTCAAGCCAGGGCTCCTCCCGCTGAACATACTACAGCTCTACAAATGGACCTTATTATTACTATCCCTGTTTGGCAGATGAGGAATTTAACCAACAGACCTGGGAGTTTTGACTCCAAGTTTAGCCCTTTTCTCAAAGCCAGGATGCCCAACAGTATGACTCCTTCATTCTATGGGTAAGGAGATTGTGGTCTGGAGAGGGGGGAGTGGCTTAAGTTTGCTGTTTTCTCTGACTCTTCATGGCCCCATTGGGGTTTTCTTTTGTCTTCCTCTCTCTCCCTCTTTTCTCTTCTCTTTCTTCTATTTCTCTCTCTCTTTCTTCTTTCTCTGTTTCTCTCCAGCTGCCACTCTCTCCAAACACACAACCTTTTCTTCATTCCTCCATCTTGTTAGGACTGGCCCCAATGCATAAGAAAAGTAGTGAGTTTGAGAATTGGAAGAGGATTCCTTTCTCACCCACTCCCAAACCTCCCCAATCTTCTAGATGCTGCCTGGAATCTCTAACATTGGGACACAAAGCAACAGAACCAAATTCCTTGAGAGCTGGAAGGGACTTGGGAGATCATATATCTAATCTACCCATTATAGGGAGGAGAAAACTGAGGTGCAGAGAGGGAAAGAGACCAGCACAAAGTTAGTGACAAAGCCAAGACAGATCAACAGTTCTGCACTCTTCCCATTTGTTGTGGGTCAGGATACTGGCAGAACTGGGGAGCCTTGAGTCAAATCAATACTTGAGCAGCACCAACTGGGCCTGTTGGAAGCCAAGATGCTGTAGAACAGACCTAGGATGTTTGAGTGAACTGTGTTCTCAGGTACAAGGCTCCAGGACATATCCGGGCTCTTTGGGGCAAGAAATCTATAAAGATAGTTTTAGGCCTTTGATGGGAGAATTTCTGAGACTCCTGGAAACTCCTTCTGACTGGCTACTTTTGCCAAGAGCTCATCTGCTGTTGCCTTCCTACAGGCTGCTGTCACATCCTTGGGGATTGCTTCTACCTGAGAGCTGTTGGCTATATTCCTATTAAAGGATTTTTTCAAATTTATCTGACCCCTTGGACTCTGAGTGCCTTCTTATACCAGATGTGCATCCATGACTGAGATGCCATTCCACTGCACCATCTGTCACTTCCACAATCAGAGATCAGGTTTAGAGGGCATATACCTGTGGGAAAAGTATATATAATTCCAATGCCTGGAATTCATGATAAAGTATAAATGTTTGACATCAGGGCCTTTCTTGAGAGCAGATTTTGGGAAGAAGTGTGAAGAAAGCAGGTGGCATTCTGAGAAGCTTTACTGAGGGAGAGAAAGTGGTGATTGTAGGCAAACGACAAATTCTACAGCCTTCTCAATTCTGAGGTGTTAGAGAATGGTTGAGCTGGAAGGGACCTTAGAACATGGACTATTAGAACTAGGAGGGATATTAAAACATAGAATACAGAATGTCAGAGATGGAAGAGGCCTTAGAAGAAAGAACATAAAATATTAGAATTAGGAAAGGCCTTAAAGATCTTCTGGTCTGCCCTACTCATTTTACAGATTTGGAAACTGAGGGCCAGAGATGCAAAAAAAGATAACAATAATATACATTTATTTAGAGAGCTAACACGTAGTTTTCAGAAAGTTAGACTAGAAGTCAGAAAGAGCTGGGTTCAAATCCCATCTTAGGTACTAGCTATATGACCCTGGGCAAGTCAGTTTCCTCATCTGTGAAATGAGGGGATTGAATTTGATGACTTCTAAGGCTCCTTCCAGATCCAAGTCTATGATCCTATGATGACATTGCACAAGAATGTCCAGAAGTCCTTGGTCAAGATCACCCATGGCACTAGGATAGAATGCAGCCCTCCCATGTTGCTCTGCCCACCAACTGGCTTCTCTTTATCCAAAATGTCACCCTGAGCTATTGGTTACATTGTTCTTCCTTTACATCCTATTCCCTTGACCCCATCACTTCTTCCCTTTATAGCAGTCCTATCCATTGCCCAAGATAACTTACCTCTAGGTAAACTCTCTAACTGGAGAAGGAAGTTGCAAACCACTCCAGTATCTTCTCAAGAAAACCCCAAATGGAGTCAGGAAGGGTTGGACATGACTGAAACAACTCAACAACAAAATTCTCTAACAGGAGTGTGTCAATCTTGACTTCTATCTGAACAAGGAGTGGAAGATGTCAGGCCTGGAAGAGATCTTTGAAAATATGCCTGAGGAGGCTAGAGCTGGAAGGAAGCTTAGAACATACACTAGAGAACATTAGGCCTCGTCTAATTCGACCTTCTCATTTTACCGAGGAAGAACCAGAAGGTTAAAAAGATAATATTTGTAAAGTGCTTAACACATAGCAGGCACTTAATAAGAGCTTGTTTCCTTCCTTCCTTGACACAAGCCAGGGACGTGGAGGGGAAAGAGAGGATACTGATGTTGCTGTTTGCACCAGCCATATTTGCAGTCCAAAGGCTATGGGAGAGAACCCAGGAACTCAATTTCCATGGAGGGAACCCTGATACAGAGCCAGAGATATGTAGCAACCCAGAATGCTACAGCTTCCATGCCATGTTGATACCTAAATTTTGATCACGGGACTTCTGCAGGGGGAGGTGGTTACTGTTTTACCACTGGCACTTGTATGAAATCAAACTCTTTTTGTGGGGAATGGGAAGAAGGCAGGTTATGGTAAGAATAATTCTGTCATTCATTCTTTCATTTTCTTGTGTGAGTCACTTTGCTATTCTGTCCTAATTAAATACTTTGCTATTTGATTTATGGCTCTGAAATGGAGATTTAGACCATGATAAGCATAATTATGATTAACTCCCGCCCCCCCCCAAAAAAAAACCCCACACATGGGAACTCAAGGGAGGAAGGGTTCCAGTTTTCAAAGGGAAGCATGGCCTTTAGATGTGTTTAGCTAAATTTTAATCAAAACCAACAAGCCAACCTTCACATTCTCCATCTCCACCTCCTCCAGTGAATCCTTTTTAGTCTGATAATTCAATAAACCCATGATGCTCATGGTGTGGTCACAATTTCCAGTGGAGCATATCACAAACCCATTCACATTTTTCCTATTGTTTGATTCTTGTCCACATCTTCTTTTCACATGACACACACAAAAGTATGACCTGAGGACTTCAATCTTTCACCTCTGGAACTCCCAACTTAGACCCTGCTCATCTGATCAATGAGCCTCTCCCATTGCCTATAATTTCAGACAAGCCCCAGCCATGCTTTATTCTATTCCTCAGCCATCTTCTCACCTACTGCCCTGCTGCCAGGATCAGAAACCATGCTCTGAGCAAGTAAGGTTTTTGTTTCTGGAACTTCTGCCCTGGTGCCCCACTGGTCTGATGGCTGAGCCTATCCTGGGGCTCATCAGTTATGCCACCTGTCTCCCCTCCACCACACATACATTCTCCAGTTCTGCCATTTCTCATGGAAAAAATGTATCAGTCTACTCTAACATGACTTCACTCTTCAACCCAGCAACTTTCCAAACCCAATAACTTTTCCCAGTCACCACTTCTCTATATGTGTTATCTCCCTCTATTGTGATGTAAGTACTTCCAAGGCAGAGATTGTATTCACTTTTAAAAATGTATCTAAGTACCTAGCACAAGGCTTGACATATGTCAAGTCTTTAATAAATGCTTTTTAATTTATTCATTCAATATTCTAGGGACACAAAATTGGACAGTCCATCTGTTATCCTTCCTTTTCCATTTATGATTAGCCTACCTCCCTTTCCAATCATCCTTTATGCCATTTATTATATGCCTATCATTGATGGTAATAAGCTGAAGCCTACTCACATACACCATATTTCTTTCTACTGACTTCTTCATGACCCATGATTTGATGCTACTACTAAAATTATGCTTTTCCATGATTCAAGGTACCAGAGAATCTTTAGGAGAAAATTGATGTTGAAGAGATGGGCTCCTGTGGCATGGAATAACCTGAGACTATTGATTTAAGAAAAGAAGGCACACAGGTATTTCTGCCTTCTCCTCTCCTTGAGCTTCTCCAGGGCATCTTTGATCTCTTTGTTTCTCAAACTATATATGATGGGGTTTAACATGGGAATCACAGCTCCATAGAACATGGACACCACTTTATCTTGGTTTTGTGAGTTCCTGGTACTAGTATGCAAAGAGGCCAGAGCCATAGAAGAGAACCACAGCCATCAGATGAGAGGCACAGGTGTTGAAAGCCTTTGCTCTTCCTCTGGCAGAATGGATCTTCATAACCGTTGCAATGATATACACATAGGAGACCAAGACAATAGTAGCTGATGTCCCCCCAACCACACACACAACAGTGAAGTTCACCACTTGACTAAGAAGAGTGCTGGAACAAGAGAGGGTGAACAGGGGAAGAATATCACAAAAGAAGTGGTTAATTACATCTGGTCCACAGAAGTGGAGCTGAAATACAGAGAGAGTTTGGACCAAGGCAGTGAAGATGCCCCCAATATGTGCTGCCATAGCCATCTTCACACAAATGGAGGGGGACATGACAGCTGCATAGAGCAGTGGGTTGGAAATGGCAATGTATCGGTCATATGCCATAGCTGCCAGGAGGCAGCATTCTGTGCTCCCCATCCCAATGAAGACAAACAGCTGAGCAGCACAGCCTACAAAGGAGATGGTCTTTTGCTCCCTGAAGAAGTCATAGAGCATCTTGGGGGCAATAGAAGAAGTATAAGCAATATCAACAAAGGATAAATTACTGAGGAAGAAATACATGGGGGAATGGAGATGAGAATCAATCCTGATCAGGAAGATGAGGGACAGATTCCAGGCTAGAGTCATTAGGTAGATTCCCAGGAACAGCACAAAAAGGAAGACCTGAAGCTGTGGATACTCAGTGAATCCCAGAAGGATAAATCTAGTCACAGTTGTGCTATTTATCATAGCTATTAACCATCTTTCTAGTGCCTACCAAGAATTTTCTGACAATGATGATCCATATGAAGGAATCCTTATAGGATATCAAAGAACTATAGAGTGATAGAGTTGGAAGGGACCTTGGAGGTCATCTGTTCAAATCTCCCATCCCATCCAGTAGGTACTTCATGGAGTTTCACGGGCCAGTTTTCAGACACTAGTGTTAATCTGATTCTTGGAATACTTGCATTTATTCTAAAGTAAATGAGGCCTAAATTTCACCTAGTGCCACTTTGTTGGTCAACTGGTATGAGCCTAATCATCTCCATTATCATTACCAACATCATCAGCAGAATTAAAGGCAGTTCTCTGTTTACTTTTCCCAATAACCCCTTGGCAACTTACATAAGCCTTAGTTCTGAAAGTTAGTTCCTGGAAGTGGTTATGGCAGAGTCACAGAAATTCAAAATTAGATGAGACCTCAGTAGTCATTTAGTCCAACATATCTCCTCAAAGAATCCCTACTAGAACATACCTGACAGGTGGTCATCCAGTCTGTGCAGGAAGACATTGAATGGTGAGGATACTGTTATCTCCCAAGGCTGCCCGTTCTTCTATTACTCAGCTCTTGTTAGGAGGTTTTTATAGCCTACATTTGTTTCTTTCTACCTTTCATTATTCCTGGTTTTGCCTTCTGGGGCCCATAAGAACAAGTCTGGCTCCTCTTCCAACCAACAGATAATCCTTTCCTCCTTAAGGAAACTCATTTGGCAAGAATTGAAATGGCCAGGAGCGATTTACCATTTCTTGTCATCATGGACAGCCCTCATCAGGCTTCAGATATTTGAGGTGCCTTGTTCTCCAAGCAGTGGAATCAACATGCAAATGTAAGCAGCTAGAAATAGACACCCTTTCAAATTAAAGAGAATAGTAATAAGTTTAGAATAAAATGGGGGCTTTCACTCAGTAGTCCTGAAAACAAAACATGACAAGTATCATATCATCCCAGGCAAGTGGAATGGAGAGGTAGTAAACCAGTAGCCTCTCTCTGTTCTTCAATGCACTGCTAGAGCTACATTGCCATCTTACCCAGAATCCTGGAATGTTAGAATACAGAGCACGGAAAAGCAAGTCTGGATAGGAACTTGGAACACAGAAGATAAAACATCAGAGCTGTAAAAGGACTCAGTCCCTAAAATATTAAAGATGAAAGGTGGGGTTCTTGGTCAAGTGAAGGTTTGATTGTATGGCCTCTGGGATTCCTTTCAGCTCTTAGATTCTGTGATTATGACCTTAGGACATAAAAGGTCCGAGCTAGAAGAGAGCTTAGAGCAAAGACAGAAGATTTCAGACCTGAGAGAGACCTTTGAAAATAGATCTGAAGTTGCTAGAGGTAGAAGGGACCTCAAACCATGCAAACAAGAATGTTAGGGCTCCTTTAGTCCAAGCTCCTTATTTTACAGAGAAGGAACCAGAGGGTCAAAGAGGGGAAGTTACTTTGTTCAGGGTCCCATAGCTAGTAAGTGGAGGATGTGGGATTGAAAAGTAATAATAGTAGCTAACTTTATATGGTGCTTTAGGTTTGGAAAGCGCTTTTTACAACATTATCTCATCTGATTCTCACAACAAACCTTGGTGTTATTATCATTCCCATTTTACAGATGAGGAAACTGAGTCTGATGGAGGTAAAGTGAATTGCCCAGACTCATAAAGCTAGAAAGTGTATGAAGCTTCAAACTTGGGTCTTCCCTATTCCAATACCAGTGCTTTGCTCACTATACACAAATCAATAGAGAATATATCAGATGGGAGTAAAAACTTTCTCAGGATTAGGTGCTGAAGCTGTGTCCAGATAATATCTCCCTCACTTGATGCTAGACCCCCCACCATAAGCAACTCTTTCCTTTGTGGGAATCATTTCCCTTCTGTACTCAAGCCTCTTTTCAAAAAGGTTATTGCTTTTGGAAGAGAATAAGGGGTTAAGTTACTAAGGTTTTATGCATTTATGGGCAAAGGAATTCATTTTGGATCCCTTTCCCTTCATCCTGAGAGACCTGGGCTCTGAACTGGAGAAATTGCCCTGGGGGAAGGCAGGAGATAAGGGAAGCATGAGGGACCCTGTGGAAAAAATATCACCTCTATGAAAAGCACATTCACAGAGAGCTCTGTACTACCTAACATATGGAATCTCATCTGACTCTGACATCGAGTTTATTTTTTATAGGATTTTGGCACATATCTAGTTCAATTCCTCTCACTTTCATGAGGAGAAAACTGAGTCCTAGAAAGGAGATGTTCATCCCAGTTACCAAGTAGCGGAACTGTGATTCAAGCCCTTGTCTTCTTAACTACTCAAAATCCAGAGCCCTGATGATTATACTCAGCTACTTCTCCATCTCCACATCCTACTGGAAGCTCGTTCTAATCTCTCCAAGTTGCTCATGCCCTCCCCAAAGAAGTCACCTCATATCAACTTTGCATATTATTTTTGTGTTCTTTGTTTCTGGGTACATATGGTTTCTCCCCTATGACTATAAAGGTGAACAGTGTTTGGTTTTGTCTTTGTATTTACAACACCTAGCACACTTCTTGACCTCTACTAAGTGTATAATAAATATTTGCTGAATTCAGCCTAATTGAATAGGTTGATTTAATTATCTTACCAAAATTCCAGATTGGCCAGTGAAATAACTTCTCCCAAGTCCACCCAGCTAGTGAATGAAATAGCAGTAGCCACACTTCCTTCAATGTTCTTTTCTGTTCTTGAGTTTCAAGTGCATACTATAATCTGGTCTTAGTTCCGAGACCCTTTAAACATAACCTGGATATCCAAGCAGTCCTTGGGAGAGAAGCTTCTAAAAGAGGCAATCAAAAGTCATTGGGGAGACTCACCCCCATTCTCTTCCCGGTTTCAGTCTGATTGTGGGAGCCCAGGTAGTTGAGAAATCTGGGTTTTCTCAGTTCCTTATTTATTTCAGAAACCGAAGCCCTGCTCCTGACTGGGAAATGGTGGCTCAAGAACCAGGAAGGTTCCAAGTCAGCCACTTACACTGTCTACTGGATGGGAGCTAAGGAAAAGTCTTTTAATTGATTAGCAAAGGCTGGTATTTATGGGCTGTGCAGTGGAGAGTTTAAAGGGAATCCAGTGGCCAGTCACCTCCTCTGAGTCTAGCTTTGATCCCCAAAGGCTGGGCCTCTAATTGAAGTATGGGCAGATAAGGCAGGTTTGGGGGAGCTTATCAGTGTAGAAATCCTCAGCATCTCTGGGGAGGACAGCTGATTCCCATTAGTCCTGGTTTCTTCATTGGTTCTGGTCCTTCCTGGCTAGTTTCCACTTTTAAAAAATCCCTCTAGGAAGGGGGACTTTATACTTAGAAAAACTCTTGGTGATGTGTTGATGCCTACTGGAAAGAGGAAACAAGAGAACCGTGGGTCAAAACCCGTGCATGGGCTAAGGATTCAAGATGTTTTTTTGAAGCTCTGAGAGGCAGCCAGGTATGGAGGGAGGGACAGCCTGGGAGGCAAAAACTCCCAGATTCAAATCCTCAATCTGGAAAATCAATCAGTTGCATTTATTACACAATTACCATGTGCCAGGCATGATGTTAAGCACAGGAGCATTGCTGCTCAGTCTGCCAGGATGTGCCAGAGACAGAATTCAGACCCAGGGCTTGTAGATTCAAAAAGGCTGCATCTGGGATTCCATCCACATTGGGAGCTCCTGTTAAGGAAACCAGTGAAAATCAACAAGTCTTCCACAGCTTGCTGGTATTAAAGAAGAGGTCCTTTGCCTGGAGTCTGTGAACTTCAAAAAATCTGTAATAATAACTATTCCAGTATAACTGGTTTCCACTATAACCTCATGTATTTTACTTTATGCATTTTATAACATTATTCTGAGAAAGGGTCCATAGGCTTCACCAGACAGCCAAAGGGACCCATAATGAGCACCTGTATTAGAGAGCTGTCTGAGGTCTTCACAGGGCAAGTGCCAGGGGCACAAAGCCAGACATCAAAGGTGAAATCTGAACACAGGTCTTCCTGACTCCAAGGACAGCTCTCTACCTCATGCTCGTTCTCAACTCTTAGAGATCAAAAACAATAAACGTTTCTTGAATCAAGTTGAATTGGTGGGTAGTAGGGACAGCTAAGTGGCACAATGGTTAGAATGCCAGGCCGGAAGTCAGAAAAACTCATCTTCCTGAGTTCAAATCTGGCCTCAGACACTTATAGCTGCGTTACTCTGGGCAAGTCACTTAACTCTGTTTGCCTCAGTTTCCTTGTCTATAAATTGAAAATGCCAAACTACTACAGTATCTTTGCCAAGAAAGCCCCAAACTGGGTCACAAAAAGCTGGATCCTTGCTGAAATGACTGAACGACAACAAAGGCATGTCTGGTGGAATAAACTCGGGCTCTGGGATTAGAGACCTGGGCTTCAGTTTCCCCATATGTAAAAGAAGGGAGTCGGACTAGGTGCCATCTGAGGGCTCTGCCAGCTCTAGATCTATGGTCTTATGATTCTGAAATGGAACAAGGGTTTGCAAAAAGACAAATTCAGGGAGCTTCACTATTCTGTTTGAAGGTGAATACTGGGTTTGGCCAATTGGCATTTTGTCCTGTTAAAGGCTGGTTGGCTTGTTAGGATTTTCTTTTGTTGGAACCAGTATGGATGGTGGGAAGGAATGCCACAGTAGGCTCAATCCAAGTGAACAATTCATTCAGCTCCTATTGTCTGCATGACACTGTGATAAACGGGGGATAACAGGCAACTAACCTGAAATCGCTCCCAATGGAGGGAACACATCACATCATTATGACAGAGAGGAGGGCGAAGTAAGGAAGATCACTGACATCTTTATACCACTTTTAAGTTCCACAAAGCTCTTGCTCTTGGGAAGCACAAGATTTGTGATCTCCAGAATGACTTTGAGTGAGTAAGTTATGTTGTCTATTATAAATGCTCAAATTAACTATAAAAGACATATGAAGAAAGCCGCTATCTGCATCCAGAGAAAGAATTGATAAAGAAAAGTATTATAGAATAATTTTACATATGTATACACATACATATACATATACATATATGTATACATATACACATATGCATACACATACATATACATATACATACATATACACATACACATACACATACACATAATACACACATACATATACATATATACATATACATACACCCACATGTACCTATTTTTGTCGAATAGTAGCATCTCTAGGGCAGGGGAAGAGGAAGGGGAGAAAGAAAGAGGAAAGTGTACAGGATAATTTTGGTGTATATTTGAAAGGAATAGGAAGTTGTGTGTAGATTTGTAGTTTCATGTACAATCATCCTTTTTATTGTGCCTTATTAGGGAAATGCTTGTTTTATTCCATAAATTAAAAATAAATTTTGTAAAATATAAAATATAAACAAATATTTTTAAAAATATATTTTTATATAAAATATAAATTTTAAAATATAAAGGGAGTTACTTCAACAGATTTATGAGGATTAGGAGTTGGAGATAGGGTTAGAATGAGGAAAAACGAACAAACAAAAAACAATACATTCTCTGGAGTTTGAGGACCTGAGTTCAAATTCTACTTCTGTAACTATGTGATCTCGAACAACTCATTTAACCTTTCTGGGTCTCAGTTTCCTTATCTGTAAAATGGATAATTCGACTACATGGCCTCATAGGTCATCTCCAGCTTTGGTTCTATGAGTCTACAATCCAGAAACTAACCATTCCAAGACATAAAGGGATAGCATGAGCAAAGTATGGATAGTGGGACAAAGACAGGAGAGACTCAGTAGTTTAGTTTAGCTGGGATGTCACATGCATAAAAATTGGGCACAAGGCTTGGAATCGGGAAGACTAATTGTCATGAGTTCAAATCCGGCCCCAAACACTTGCTAGCTATGTGACCCTGGGCAAGTCACTTAATCCTGTTTGCCTCTCTTTCCTCATCTGTAAAGTAAACTGGAAAAGGAAATGGCAAACCACTCTGATACCTTTGCCCAGAAAACCCCGAATGGGGTCACGAGAATCAGACATGACTGGAAAATGACCGAACGACAGCAAATAATAGCATGTGTAAAGGGGAATGTCTAGAAAGGTAAGTTGAGGCCAACTAGTCAGTGACCTTCAATGGTCAGAATTAACAGTCTATGCTTTGAAAATTGAAAAGAAAACAAAGCTTTGGAATGTGTTTCCAGGAAGACTCCAAAGCAGTAAAATGTTCAAAGTCATGAATCAAATAGTATAATGAAGTGACTTTTGAACTAGCTGAATGACCACACCCAAAGAGGAGCCACTGATTGGTAGATATCAGCCTGGAGTGCCTTGAGTAGAGTTCCTTGGGTATCTCTATATGGTCCTGTGATTTTTGACACGTTGACGACATTTTGACATTTTGGGATGAAGACATTGATGACATATTTGGAGATGACACAAGGAAACGCAGTTGACATGTTGAATGATAGAATCTCCACAAGATTTGACAGAGGCTAAATCATGGGTTAAATCCAATAAGATGAACTTTAATGAAAAACTAGAAAGTCTTAAATTTGGTTTTCAAAAATGAATCTCACAAGTACAAGATGGTGGAACTGGGACTGAGCAATAGTTATCATTCTGTTCTTGGATTTTTTGGTAAATTGCAAGTCAATCTAAGTCAACAGTGTTGAGTGGTCTAAGGCTGCATAAGAAGGGCATAGCACTCAAGAGTTAGGGAATGGTCCTGCTGTACGTTTACCTAGTTAGACCTCACATGGAGTGTCGTGTATGGGCACTGCATTCTCAGAAGGACATTGTTAGACTGAAGGGCTTCTGGAGGAGAACAGATAGTCTGGAGAAGGGCCTCCAGATCATACCATATGGGGCTAGGTTGGAGGAGAAAAATACGTCTGGCCTGGAGAGAAGACTCAGAGATGATATGAGAGTTATCTTGAAGTATTATAAAGGGCTATTGTGGGGAGGAGTGATTGGCCTTGTTCTGTTCAGCCACAAAGGACAGAAGCAGGGCTAATGGTTGGAATTCACACACACACACACACACACACACACACAAACACACACACCGACACACACAATTTGATGTCAGGGAAAATTTCCTAACAATTCGAGCTTGCCAAAAGCACAGTAAGCTGCCTAGGGAAATGTGGACCCTCCCCCCCCACCTGCCCTCACTTCTTTAACCAAATTTGTCAGAGTGTCGGAAAGAGGATTATTGGCCAGGCATAGCTTAGACTCGATGGCTTCTGAGGCTCTTTCCAGTTCTGGAATTCTGTGAAGTCATGCCAGCTCTGTTAGGCAGCTGTGGCCTGTCCACATACACCACCCCTTGTCTCATCTCCGGGGGACAGCCAATCCCTTAGCACGAATGTCTGGAGGAGTTAAGAGTGGGGGAAGAGAGCCTTAGAAGGCCAGCGAGACAATTTTCACTGAGAGAAACCTCTCCCCATCCCTAGAGGGACCATTTTAAGGTGGATCCCCTTGCATCAACCCCAAGCATTTTTGTAACACCACACAGTGTGTGGAATTCTGATTGCATGACTTTGAGGGAGGCACACTGAAACACCAAATTCCTCCCAGAAACGGACTCCAAATGACGCACAGCCCATCACTTGGAAAACACCCTGACCTAGTCTCATCTTGAAAGCAACATTTTCTTGGCCACAGTTCAGTTTCAATTAAAAAAAAAAAGGCAACTCTGACCGGAGCCATGGAGATGAACTAGGGAGCAAAAAGTAAACAGCTGTACTCCAGATGCTGGGAGAGAGGAAGTCCAGGCCCTTGCTTCTATGATACCAATACAAACACGAAGAAAAGAAGACTGTAGTCATATAAGTGTGTGCTGGTTGGTTTGGGTTTGTTTATTTTAGTGGGGGAAGAGAGATCTTTTAAATTTCTATTCTTCTTTTAAACTTTGAAGAAAATGCCTTCCCTTTGCCCAGCCCAGTCCATTTCCCTTCATACCTGCCATAACATTTTGTTTGAACCTCTCTGATGACTTTATTATATAATATGGTGTGTTATAGTTGGATGTGTATTGAGAAACTGTGTAGTCCGTTTAACCATCCCAAAGTGGGGATGGGGTGCAATGGGGTGGGGAGGAATTATAGAATTCTAAACTTAGAGAAGGAAGGGGCCTCACAGGCCATTATGTCTCACTTTCTCATTTTACCAATGAGGAACAACTGAGCCCCAGAGAGGCTAAAAAACTTGCCGCGGTCACAGAGCCAGCAGCAGAACCAGAATTTTCCCCCAGATCTTATTCCAAATCCAGAGCTCTTTCCACGGGACCACTCAAATGTTCTTTCGATGAGGATGGATAGAAATAGATTGTAGAGCATCATGGTCTTTGAATGGTCAGTTGCAGGTGACTCAAATTGCAAGAGAGATATGGGGTGGATACAGGGAGGATGAAGCATATGTCTAAAGACCCATGGGGGTTCAAGATTTTACTTAAGGTAGAATATATGCTCCTTAAAAATAGAAGGTTTAAATCTTTGGACTCTATCCCTGGGACTCCAAGTTTGATACGTGAGCTTTCATCCTCTCTTCTTTGGAAGCAGGCCTTTTATTGCTTCTTGGCCTTTTCCAAACTATACTGCCTTCACTCCGGCCATCCCCCTTTCACCGGGACCTGGATTCTGCCCTCGAGACCCCAGACTCTGAAAGGCAAATTGTTGCCTTATCTTACCCAAATCCAGCCTCCACCTCACTTCCAAGGTCATTTCCAAGCCATGGTACACTAAGGCCCCTCCGCCTTCCAGCTTTATTTTTATGTGTGCTATCTTCTCCTGTTAGAATGTAAGTTTTTTGAGAACAGGCATTGTCTTTACCGGACTTATTTGCATTCCCAAGGCTGATTAGCACAATGCCCAGCACAAAGTAAGTCCTTAATACATGCTTTTCTATTAATTAATTCAGTATTTCTATCCCAGCACCTAAAACAGTGCCAGTAGCCACTTAATAAGCTGTAGTTGACTGGTTGATTTACCAAGGAATATCACGAAGGAAATAAATGATAAGCAAGGGCTGTTCATGTGGAAGGAATTGGGGATAACCACACAGAACACCTTAAGGCAGAGCTACAGGACCTAGGAAATACAGAAAAACTTAGAGGAAGATCTCCAGCACATCGGATGGACATTCTCCAGTGGGCCTACGGGAAAACATGGACTGGCATGGTGCTGAATGACAAGGTCTGGGAGGGCTGTGATCCGCACTGATGGAGAGAATGCCAGCATCAGTGGGGTGGCAGCTCAGTCAGGATGTTAGAGTAATCTGTGTCTTATTCCTCTATGAGACTGTGATGTCCTTGAATGCAGAAACTGTGTCTTATCTAAACTCTACAGCTCTCCAAGGGCCCAGCACAAACATTTATGCCCACTAGATACTGGATACATTTTTTAAAATGAACTTCCTTGATCTTTCTATTGAATGGATCAGAATTATTTGGGAAGGCAGAAAGAAAGCATCTTCCCAGACGTAACCGTCTTTCCATCTCCCAAGTTCATAGCCTTGGTGCTATCTCAGACTCCTCACTCTCTCTTTCTCTCTCTTGCATATATAATCAGTTGCCAAATCGTTTTGTTACTACTTCAGCAACATCTCTCAAATCCACCCCTTTTTTCCATCTTTCTAGCCATTATCCTAATTCAGGTCCTCAACACCTTTTATCTGTGCTATTGTACTGATCTTCTAATTGGTCTCCCTGGATTCAATCCCTTCCCATGCCCGTCTATCCTCCACTCAGCCGCCAAAGTGGTTTTTCCAAAAGAGCAGGTCTAACCTTGCCATATTCCTGCTTAATCACCTTACACCTTCCTACCTTTCCAGTCTTATCGAATATTACTCTTCTTGCTCCCTGTGCTCTTGCTCACCTGGCCTTTTCTCTGTCACTCATACATAACACTCCATCTCCCACCTTCCTGCCTTTTCCAAGGTAGTTTCCAAAGCCTTTCTCTCTCTCAGATCTCTAGTTTCCCTCCAAGGCTTCACTCAAGCCCCACTCTCGACACAAGACTTTTCCTGATCCTCCAAGATGCTAGGGCCTTCCCCTCTCCAACCATCTTGTATCTATTTTTAATATTTTTGTGTGTGTATGTGTATGTGTGTGTATATGTGTGCATGCGCATGCACATATTGGATGCCTCATTTGGACATTAATCCCCTGGAGGGCAGGGCTTATATTTTGTATCCACTGAACCAAGAACAGTGCCTTGTGCCCAGTAAATGTATAAGGCATTTTTTATTGATTGATGAGGCTGATAAAGTAAAGTGCCCCCTCCCCTTCCCCCAAGAGCAGCTCTTAGGCTCTCTTCTTCACTGGAATTTGCGGATAGTATCCTTCCTGAGATGGCAGCGAGGATTTGTTCTCCAGCCTACTCAGTAATGCTCAGAGCTCCTTTGGCTGCAGCGCACTTTACAAAGTTTACACAACCACAGCAGGCAGGCATTGCCAGTATTGGTCTGTCCATTTCATTGACGAGGAAAGTTGAGAGTCTACAAGAAGTGATTTCACCAAAGTCACCCAGTTGGTAAGCTCAGAGTCAGGTTCTAAACCCGGGCCTTTCGGTCATTCCTCCCATGGTTTCTCATCTCTACAAACAGGTTAATTGGCTGCTTCCCAACCCTGTACCCAAGCTCCTGGCACCCTTCCCACCAACAAAGAGGCTCCCATTCATTCTGCTCCAGACACAAGTAGTGGGAGAGCGGAAACAAGCAGGTGTTCAGGGCACTGCCAGGAGCCAGGCTTTCCAAAACCTTCGCTCCAGTCCCCAGTTCCAAGAAGCTCCAGAGTCTCAGCTCCATGTCTCCCTCTACTGGACTCTCAGAGCCACCACAGGCACTCATATTGGCTCCCTGTCCCCTCCCTGTTTTCCTAAAGAGAGGAGAAAAGGATTTCAACTTTGCCGATTCTCCTACTAGCTCTAAAATCAAAATATTGCCTTTCTCTAAATTTTTTTTGCTTTCTTTTATCCTTAATAGGGGTTTTTTGGTTTTGATTTGTTATTTAGGACTATAAGAAAACCATTAAGGGGAAAAAAGGAGTTATCAAATTATCTTTGTTGTTCAGTCATTGCAGTCACGTCTAACTCATGGTGACCCCATCTGAGATTTTCTTGGCAATGATACTGGAGTGCTTTGCCATTTCCCTTTCCAGCTTCTTTTACAGAGAAGGAAACTGAGGCAAACAGGGTTAAGTTACTTGCCTAGGGTCTCACAGCTAGTAGATGTCTGAGGCTGGATTTGAATTCAGATCTTCCTGACTCCAGATCAGGTCTTCTACCCCTTGTGCCACCCAGAAATTTTTAAAAGCTCATTATGATCCATATGACATTCAGAAATTTCTTTTTCCGTAAAATGAGTAGTTGGACAGTTGGTCTGTAAAATCCACTCTAGTACTAACATCATCTGCTCTCTTTTCTTCCTACTCTGTCATTCAAATTATGATATTCTGCCTTCTGTGTGCTAAGGTTCCTCCTGGTTCTGATGTTTTGTGTTCTATATTTTAGGGTCTCTTCTGACTCATATGTTCTAAATTCTAAAGTCTCTTTTCATTCTGGCATTCTATACCAGGGATGGGAAAGCTGCAGCCTTAAGGCCACATGTGGCCTTCTAGGTCCTTAAGTGCAGCCTTTTGAATGAATCCAAATTGGACCTAAAACTGGTACTTAAGGACCTAGAAAGCCACATGTGACCTTAAGGCCGCAGGTTCCCCACCTCTGCTCATACCCTCAAATCCTTTCTCATTCTGTGATCCTATGGACATGCTCTAAATTTGCCTTTAACAAATTCATCTTTAACACACCCCGTGTTTATCTTGGGAAGTCAGAATGTGAGCACAAAGAAGGACAGAGTATCCCAGATGCCTTAGTGCATTTTCAAGCTACTAAACCTTAAATTTTGGGGACATCACTACAATTTTGGGGACATCCAGCATAATGCAAGGTGGGGTTTGATGGAACAAAGGAGGCATCTAGATGAAGTTATTTCTGACAATTAGAGGAAACTGATGGTACTTCCACTTGGTGAAATCAGGAAAGATTTCAGAGACATTGGCCCATGAACTAAGGCTTGAAGCAGCTAGACAGAGTGTAGTATTGCATCAGGAAGAAGTGAGTTCAAATGCTGCCTCAGACACTTACAAACTGTATAACCCTGCACAAGTCACTTACCACCTTTCAGCCTCAGTTTCCCCATCTGGAAAACTGGGGGTAATAATGGCATTTCCCTCCCAGGGTTTTGGCAGAAGCAAATGAATTAATCTATGGAGTGCCTTTTGCAAACCTCAAAGCACTAAGGAAATGCTAGCTATTATTAGCATTATTGTTGTCCTAGAAATAAGAGAAGAACGTCAACAGGCAAACACAAGAAGGGGCTTTGTTCCAGGTGTGGGGAATGGGCCTGAGATTTCTGATTGGAGGAGAGCTAGGAGCCAGCTCGTCAAGAAAGTGTGGTAGGAGGTGGCATGTTATAATGGACAGAGTACCAGCCTTTGCATTGGGAAGACCCAGTTTAAAATCCTAGCTCAGACACTTCTACCTGTGTGATCCCGGAAGAGTCATTTCAATTCTCTGGGTCTCAGTTTTCTCATCTATAAAATGGGAGGTGTTCTAAATCTGTGATTCTGAGCCTGTAAAATTGAGAGGACAGGAGGTAGTCTAGTGTGTCGGAATGTAGCATATCTGCAAAGGGGATAACATAAACCTGACACGTCAAACACATGACCTGTGTTTGCCACAGACATATCACTCCCAAGTCCAGAACCAGATTCAAATGGAATTGGGAAATATTTAGCAAAATAAATAAAAATACATCAAAATTAGTTAATGTTGATATATACGGTGATGCATTGGATAGAACACCAGACCTGGAGTCAGAAAGACCTGAATTCAAATCCAGACTCAGACACCAACTGTGCGGCTGTAAAGCAAGTCACTTAACCCTGTTTGCCTCAGTTTCCTCATCTGTAAAATGAACTGGAGAAGGAAAGGGCAAACCACTCCAGTATCTTTACCCTGAACACTCCAAATGGGACCACAAAGAGTTGGATATGACTAATTGACTGAACAAGAACTCAGTATGTGCCCACATATGTGCAGCTTATGGCCCAGTTCTGTTTGAGTTTGACACCAAGAACATAGAACAAGACTGAAAAGATAGTCTAGAATAGGGCTTCTTAAACTTTTTCCACTTACGACCCCTTCAGTGCTTCTGGTTGCAACCCATCATTTAAGAAGTGCTGGTCTAGAACAAGGGCCTTCAATGCCCAGATAAGAAGTCTCCATGTTGCCTTCTAGACTGCAGAGAGCCACTGCTCTTTTTGAGAAGACAATGGCAAGCTCAAACTGAGCACATTAGAAAGATGAGTTTGGCAGCCATGGGGAGAATGGGTTAGAGAAAGAATCTGAATACCAGTGACATGAGTTAGGAGGCTAATATTATGTTCCAGGTGAGAGGGACTGAGGGTCTGATTCGGGATGGGGGCTAGATATCAATAAAGAGAGAGGGGTGGATTCCAGAAATCTCAATAGAGTAAATCCACAGGACTTGGCCAGAGACTAGAGACTGGTCCATGCGGTGGAGGCAGGGTGGAATGAGAGAGAAGAAAGAATTGAAGATGACTGAGATTTCAAGCCTGGATCTCTGAAATTGGCATGACCATCAACAACAGGGAAATTTGGAGAAGAGCCGGATATGGAGGGAAGAGAAAGGTTTCAATTGGATTTCAATTTCAATGATTTAATTTGACTTCAATTTGAGCATTTTAAGTTTGGGGCGCTAAATAAGACATCCAGGAGGCCCAATAATGCTACCCCTCTCATGGGGAGGAAAGAATGGACGTCATAGATTCAAAGGCCCAGTGAGAAGCCATTTGCTGGGATGGAATGAGCGCGGGCCTGGGGAACCAGGTGACCTGGCTTCAACTCCCCATTTCAACACATGGTAGCTATGTGACCACGGTCACTTAAGCTCTCTAATCCTCAGCCTTCTCCTATGAAAAACAGGAGCAAGAATACTGATCTTTCCTACTTCTAGGTCTGTTGTGAGGGAAGCACTTTGTAAACTTCAGAGTGGTATGGAAATGGAAATGCTTTCAGTGGCAATGAGAGGTCTCTGCTCTGAGTCTTTACACTAGCAGGTACCCTCACCAATAATTCTGTTCAATTGACTGGAGAAACTATTAAAAAATGAAATGTAATGTTATTATATCTATGTTCCCATCTAACAGGTGGTTGGCCCCAGTGCAAGAACATTGGATGAAGGTCATAGAATCATAAGATTATAGCAAGACAACTAGAAGAGTCTTATTAGCCATTTGGTCCAATACCCTCATCTTACAGATTAGAAAACTGAGGTCCAGGGATGTTAAATAATTAAGGTCATATGGGTAGTGAGTTGTTCAGTTGTGTCCCACATTTCATGACCCCATTTGGGGTTTTCTTGGCAGAAATATTGGAGTGGTTTTTTATTTCCTTCTCCGGCTCATTTTATAAACAAGGAAACTGAGGCAAACAGGGTTAAGTGACTTGCCTAGGGTCACAGGACTAGTAATTCTCTGAGGCCAGATCTGGACTCCAGAAATTGAGTCTCCCTAACTCCAGGTCCAGCACTCTATCCGCAGCCCCATCTAGCTGTCCCTGAGTAGGAATCAGAGGCAAAGGCTAAGAGAAGGCATGGTCAGTTAGCAAAGAGATAACCTGCTTCTAGCCCTACAGTTACTCTTTGATGCTGACAAAGGATAGACCAGCTGTGCCTCCGGACAGGAGCACACTCATCCCATGATCAGTGAGGCAAAAGGGCCTTGCTCCCCTTGAAGAGGAGATAGACTCTTGAGGAGGCTGTGAGCAGAAAAGCAGAAGTAGCAGGCATTATCTGCCAAATCTTATAGTGGGGATGGTTGTAGCTCCCAGTGGGAGCTGCTGAGTCTAAGCATCTGAACTGCGTGAAGGAACCACTGAGTGTGGAACATATCTTTGGTATTTCAGTGGGATGCCTAACTCTAAGAGAAGCCATAGGTATATGAAGGCATTGTTTTTAGTATGTTTTTAATTTACTCGTTTTGATTCTGTGGGTAGGAATAAAGACTATATTCTGTTTATGGCTCAATATAAAGAACCATGGATTTGGAGTTGAAGGACCTGGGCTCAAATCTGGGTCCTTGTACTTAGTACAAGAGACTTTAGACAAGTTGTATGATATTCCTGTGCCTCAGTTTCTCTATTTGTAAAGGAAGGGGTTAGATGATAACTTTAAAGGTTACTTCCAGCTCCAAATCTATGCTGCTATAATCCTATGATTCCAGTTTTCCATTTTCAAGTGATTAGGGCCCACTGAAATACATACAAGGGTAGGAGAGTAGAGTTTTCACAGTATATGGGAGCTTGAGCTGTAAGAGACTAATCAAACTATATCACACAGACCATTCCCTTTGACAAATGAGTGAATAACACGACCAGCCACAAAACAGGCAGAGTTGGAAGATAGAGGTGTGAAGCTCTTGGAGAACAAGAGAGCTTGGCATTTCCCTTGAGCATCATTTGGTATTTGCTTAAGTAACCACTGGAAAAAGTACAGAATTACCCAAGTTCTGTTGTTTATGGTGGATCAGTATCAGGCTAATGGTCAGCAGTGTGAAATATGGGACATAACAATTGTGATTCCATTTCCCATGCACAGCCCTCTAAGCCCAAGGTAGCAGGGTTCCAACCTGTCCAACACTCTAGAACCAAATGCTTCTTAGGGAAATGCTCTCTTCTCCCACCTCTTCAGTGCATCTTTGATCTCTTTGTTCCTCAGACTATAGATCAAAGGATTCAGCATGGGGATGACCATTGTGTAGAAAATAGATACCACCTTGTCATGGTTGAAGAAGTCATTGGAGCTGGGACGCAGGTAAATGAAGAGACCAGAGCCATAGAATAGAGTCACAGCCATCAGATGAGAAGCACAGGTGTTAAAGGCCTTTGACCGACCTTGGACAGAGCTAATCTTCAGGATGGCCTCAACAATATGACCATAGGAAACCATAATGATGAGGACAGATAGTATCCCAAAGACCACTGCTATCACAAACTTGAGGATCTGTAGGGCTAATGTATCAGAACAGGACAGGACCAGCAGCTGAGGTAGATCACAGAAAAAATGATCAATCACATCTGGCCCACAGAAATAGAGTTGAAGTAAAGAACACAGTTGGATCAAGGAACCAGAGAATCCACTCATATATGATCCAGCCACCATCCATACGCAGAGGGCAGGAGACATCATTGATGTGTATAGCAGTGGGTTGCAGATAGCAGCATAACGATCATATGCCATGGCAGCTAGAAGGCAACATTCGGTCAGTCCCATGCCAGAAAAAATGAAATACTGAGCAGCACAGCCCCCAAAGGAGATGGTTTTCTTCTCCTTGAAGAAGTCTGAGAGCATCTTGGGAGCTGTGGAGGAAACATAGCAGATGTCAAGAAAGGACAGGTTGCTGAGGAAGAAGTACATGGGCGTGTGGAGATGGGAGTCAACCTTGATCAGGGTGATGAGGCTCAGGTTCCAGGCTACAGTCACGAGGTAGATCACCAGGAATATCAGAAAGAGGATAACATTGAGCCTTGAATAGTCTGAGAATCCCAAAAGGATGAACCTGGTTACTGCTGTGCCGTTCTTTTCCCCTGCCATTGACTTGATGCTCTTGATACTTACAAGGACCTAAGAAAAAGAGAACTTTGGGTCAATAATTGCACCCCAAAAAAAGTCGACTGATGTTCATTATCAGTAAAGAAAGAGAAGAAATAAATGATCAAATATGGCTTGGATCAATACTTCTTGACCGATTAAAATTTAGAGTATAAAATCAGATTTTAATAATACTGCTATTTTTAAATTTTTACTTTTTCTGTTTTGGGTGGGGATGGTTAGGTCCCCATTACTAGCAGTTTTCAACAGACATCTACGTTGTAAGATCACTTTCAGTTCGAACACACTATGCTCTATATTCTATTGTCCCTTTTGGTCTTGACATTCTATATTCTATTTTCTAAGCCCTTTTCCCCATTTAATATTCTATGTTATAAGGTCCCTTTCAACCTAAATATTCTGTATTCTATAAATCTAAAAATAAATAAATAAAAACAGTGTATTCTCCTAAAATCCTGGTGGGTTTAAGATAGCGACAGTTATGGCAAATTCCAACTCTCGTGTGAGTGATTTAGCTATTTACAAATAGAAACCTTAGAGACAAATTCTACATCTTCTAAAAAGAAACCTTTGATTTTTCTCCAGGAGGAAAATATAGCATGTCTCCCTAGGCAGTTTTTCTGGTTGAGAAAATCTCTGGCTGCTGGAACTGTATTTAGTGATACCAAAACATCCAGATTTAAGGTGGATTTTATTGGCACTTGTCCAGATACTTAGTGTCTGCCTTCTTATCATCCAGATATATTCAAATACTGTGTTACTGGTGCTATCTTAGCATGTTATAGGAATGGCTAAATGGTTGATTTGAAATCACTGAAAATGGGTATGTTGTGGAGACGAAATACATTGACGACTATATGATCCTCTGGGGCAGCTACATGGTGCAGTGGATAGAATGCTGGGTCTAGAGTCAGGAAGACAAGGTCAAATCTAGCCTCAGATACATATTAGCTGTATAACCTTGGGCAAGACATTTAACTCTGATTGCCTCAGTTTCTTTATCTGTAAAATGAGCTGGAGAAGGAAATGGCAAAGCACTTCAGTATCTCTGCCAAGAAAACCCTAATAAGGGGTCACAAAGTTAGACACAATTGAGACAATTAAATAACATGTTCTTCCTTGCATAAAGACATTTTGATTTCACATTGACATGGACTTTTGTGACCTCAATCACTTAGTAAAGACTTCAGGAATATTAGAGCAGGAAGGAACATGGCAGTTTATCCAGTTCATTCTCTATTTTACACATTTCAGACTCTGTAATTGAAGCGAGTTACCTGGAGCCTCCAAAAAGCTGGATGGCTATTCAGGAATCTGTTTAGAAATAGAGGACAGAGGAAGAACTCCAAAGCACCCCCTCCCCCTATCCCCTTTGTACAGACCATTCTGAAGCTAGCAGGCAGCTGCATTTGGAATCAGAAAACCTGAGTTGAAGTCCCTCCAGTACCACTTTCTTGAATCATATGTAAATCTAAGGAAGTCACAGGGAAGTTCCCTCTTTGAATCTTGGGTTCTTCATGTGTTACATTGGAATAATAATCCTTGGATTAATTGCCTAATGGAATTGCTGTAAAACTCTATAGAGAGGTGAATTATTATGATTTTGTAGCAGGAGTTTGGAGTCAATCCACCTATGTGCATTCATCACTTTTTCCATCTGATATCCTATTGTCTTCTTTATTCATTCTCATCCCAGATTTTAAGGCAATGAAGAGGTATGTTTTGATATTTTTCTCATTAATTACTAAAATTGCAGCATTTCTCTTATGAATTACTTATCTCTGAGCTCCCATTCCCATTTATTAAATTGAAGAAATTTCTTTCCTTAAAAGTTTTGGCCTCTCTCTCCCTCTCCCTCTGTCTCTCCCTCCCTCTCTCCCTCTTTCTCTCACTCTCTCCCTCCCTCCCTTCTCCCTTCCTTCTTCCTCTCCAGAGAGATAGATATACATATGTATGTGTGTGCATTATATTATATACAGACATGTATGTATTGACCAAATCTCATATGATATTATTAAGTAGAACAAGCAATAAAACATAATTTTCATTTATAAAATGTCAGCTGTGGAAAATCACAAAGTCACCTCTACCCATCGTTACAACTTCTGACTTCTCAATTCTGAAAACCCAAGCCCATCATTCAGTTCACTCGGGATGCCAACTAAAGTTGCTTCTCAAAACTTTTCTTCATGTTTTATCACAAAATAAAAGATAAAAAGGTCCCCCTGGAAACAAATTCTCTTAATTTTTTTCTCTGCCTTCCTCATAGAACCACTGCAGTAAACAATCTACCAAGTGACAGTTAGACTCCTCATAGAGAACGATAGAGAGCTTACATTGATTTATAAAGATCATTTGATTGGTTTGTCCTTCATTCTCGAAGAGGACCAAAATGACATCACTATGTTAGAGTCAAGTTACAACACACCCAACTGTGGCTGACCAGACCAATATGAGCTCGGAATGCACTACCACATGTCGGGCACAAATAGTCCAGGTAAATATTCGGGGTGGATTCTCTAAATGTGCACATCTCACATTTCTTTTGAGCTACTTTAATTCTGCTTTGCTCATAGAGCACAGAACCTTCTCTGATGAGGGTGGGCCATACTAGGCCATCTTGTGTCAGTGTCTCCCCTGTCACACAACCAATCCCAGAGTTCTTAAGAGAGGCCTTGAGAGTGTCCTTTGAAAAGGTTACAAGCCAAGACCAAAGTGGAGGGAGTGTTGGTGCATGATTTTTTGTTTGCAGACAATTGTGCTCTCAATACAGCCTCTGAAGATGAGATGCGACAAAGTATGGATAGATTCTCTGCTACTTGTACTAATTTTGCCCTAACAACCCCAAGAAAACATAGGTGCTCCAGCAGCCAACACCACACCCTCCAAATGTGGAATTGTTGGTTATAGCAAATGGAAAAGTTTTGAATGCTGTAGATAAGTTCACTTACCTTGCCAATAAACTTTCTAGGAATGTAAACATTGATAACAAGGTTGACACACCATTGCCAGAGCTAGTTCAGTGTTTGGGATGCTCCAAAGGAAAGTGTGGCAGAGAAGAAGTATTAGACTGACTACCAAACTGAAGATCTACAGAGCCGTTGTGCTGACCTCATGTTGTATATTGTGAAACCTGGACAGTATACCAGTGCCATGCCAAGAAAATGAATTGCTTCTTTTTGAACTGTCTTTGGAAGATTCTGAAGCTCACCTAGCAAGATAAGATATCACACACTGTGGTCCTTTTTCGAACTGAACCGCCAAGCATTCAAACTCTACTGTAGAGAGTACAACTCCAACGAGCTAGTCACATTGTTTGAATGCCAAGCTATGCTTGCCAAAAAGACTATGTTATGGAGAATCCACACATGACAAGCACTTATATGGTGGTCAGAAAAAAAAAGTGATACTCATAAAGATATAATAACAGTATTTGTAGATTCTAGGTGAGAAACTATTGAAGGTAATGAAACACTTTTTTGGACCAAATCTATGATTTCATTGATATAAGGAAGTCTCATTGAGGAAACTCCCTCTACCAAGAAAGATTGTCATCTAGTATACAATTAGAGAGTACCTGGAACATTGAAAGATTATGTGACTTGACCAGGGACACACAACAAGTATACATCAGGCTGTCTTGACTCTGAGGGCAGTGCCATATATACAAGGCCACATTTCATCTCTAATATTATTACTATTATCTCTGCAGAAAGCTTCATAGAGATTTCTTTTCTAGAGATAATTCTTTAGTTTCTTGTTTTCAGAAACACAAAATTTCAGAGTAGGAAGGGATCACAGAGGTTATCTATCTAACCCATATCTAAACAAGAATCCTCCTTACAACATCTCTGTCAAATGGTCAGTTAGGTGGCACAGTGGATAGGGCACTCCACTTGGAGTCAGAAAAACCTGAATTCAAATCTGACCTCAGGTCCTTACTAGCTCTGTGACCACAGGCATGTCATAAACTCTTTGAGCCCCAATGTCCTGATCTGTAGAATGGGGATAATTATAGCATCTCCCTCCCAGGGTTGCCATGAGGGGCAATAAGATAATCTTTATAAAGCACGACATAACTATAGCAATTATGACAATGATCACCCAGCCTTTGCTTTAAGACCTCTGTGAGGGAGCACCCTGACTCCTTGGGCAGCCATTTCTGCCTCTTCAGATACACGTCCCTACAAAAAGTCAAAATCTGTCTCTCTACAACTTGTGGCTCTTAATTCTGCCCACTGGAGCCAAGAAGAACAATTTTAATCCCTTGTCCACATGACAGTCTTTCAGACACTTGACACTTGTCTCATCCCCCCTCTGGCAGGCGTTCTTAACCTTGGTTCTGTGAATTTGTTTGTTTGAAAAATATGTTAATAATTATATTCCAATATGGTTCATCTCTTTTGCAATTCTATTTTAATTTGTGCATTTAGAAACATTATTAGGAGAAGGAGACTGTGGGTTTCATCAAGACTGTCCAAGGGCTCCATAGCACAAAAAAAACCCCAGTGCCCTAAGGTCTAAGACTCCCTTTTCCCATTGGTTCCTTCAGATGCTGGTCATATGTCCCAATCTTAAGATTCTTCCCTATTCTGGTTCTCCTCCTGTGGATGCTTTCCAGTTTATCAGTATCCAGATGTGGCAATCAGAAGTTAGTCTGATGCTCCAGGTATGGTTGTATCAGGGCACTATTGTCATCTCTATGCTTCTTGACCATTTGGGGGAATCTCAGAGGAAGGAAAGTAGATGCTGAGTACAAACACCCACATGCCAACTATAGAATGGAATGCCAGTCTAAGTGAACCCAGACTACCATGTTTTGCACAATAACTCCTCCTCTTCTGTAGATCACAATTCAGTAGCCTTTGGTCCATCTTAGACTCCATCTGGTACCAAAATGTATACAAAGATTTCATCAGAAATGTACAAGACCATGACTAGGTTTGGTCCCCAAGAGCAACTTTATGGTGAGACTTTGTGGTATTAACTTTCAGAATTAGGAAAATCTTGCACTTGATTTGCTAGCTTGCTATTTGGGCAATTATCAGGTTTTCTTTCCAATTCAGAATGACATGGTGGGAAGAAAACTACACCAAGACAGAAAATCTGGTTTTAAGCTCCTACTTGGTCACTTACCAGCTCAGTAGTCTTGGACAAATTACTACTTTCCCCAGACTCACTTTCCCCTGCTGAAAGATGAATGGATTGGACTGGATGGTCCCTAAATTCTTTTCCAGTTCTCACATCCTATGAGTGTGTATTTCTGTGGTGAAGGTAGGAACTTTGTATTAAACATCTTTGCTTATGACTCACCCACCCCAGTGCCTCTTGTGGTGCTGGATGCAAACTGAGAAGTCCATGTTCATTGAGTGAACAGAGAAACACAACATTCTGAACGTCATGTTTTCACTAATCTACTGCTGGATTTCAGAATTGAGGAACCTTGTTTCTAGTGTCACTCCTCCATTTACTGTTGGGGGCCTTGTTCTTTTCCATGCACAACTTGAAAGGAAGAAGCAATGAAGGGATTAAAGGGAGAAGAGTCCAAGGACTGAAAGGGGCAATGATTGGTTGGTGGTCCACCAAATTAGATTAGATTAGAGTGAGTCCAAACTGAATCAGCATAAGGAGAGGTGAAGGTCAGTTGTCTCCTTGCAAAGTTATGCTAGTTATTTGTTTTAGTATTATAATAATATTATAATAATTTATATAATATAATTTAATAATGTAATAGTTCTATGATATAATACTTTACATAATAAATTGTCTCATAATTAACATCATCAGAATTATTTCTCCGTAAACTTTGGAGACATCATAGAGAGAATGCTCATTTAGAGCTAGGTTGGATTAGATGGCTCCCAACGTTTTTTTGTTTTGTTTTTTTCCCCTGATACTGGTATTCTGTTATTCTCTCCTTTGTTATTTCATTTGCTTTCTTTTGCTTTTCCTTGGGTACAGGACCTAGAGTTAGATGAGATCTCAGAGGTCATCTTGTCCAACTCTTGTTTTATAGTTTAGGAACTTGAGGCCCAGATGGTAGAAGGGGATTCTCAGGATCACAGAGACTCAGAGTTAGAAGGACCCTCCATGGTCATCTGATCCCACCTGATTACCATAACCCTATGACAGCCTCAACATATGATTAGCCTTTGCATAAAGAACTCAAAGAAAGGGGAAGCCAGTGTGTCCTCAACAGCATCTTCCACTTCCAGAGATGTCTCCAGACATCCACCTCTGGAGACCTGAGGTCTACACTTTTCCTTGCATTGAACTAACATCTGATTCACTGTAATATCTGCCCATTGCCCTGAGCTTGTCCCATTGAACCTGAACAAAACAAATCCAATCATCCTCAGAATAAATCCGACCCCTCTTCCCTATAACAAACCTTGAAGACAGTGATCATGCCCTCACCAAAGTCTCCTCTTCTTCCACATAATGATCATGCTTTCCTGGCTCTACTCCATATTAGGATAATAAGATTGTACAGAGAGAATTGGAAAGGACCTTAGAAGTCAACTAATCCAACCTTTATTTTATGTATAAGGAAACTCAGGTACAGAAAGGTTAAGTCATCTGCCCAAGATCACACAGATAGTGAATGGCTGAGCCTAGGCTGTCTAACTACAAATCCAGTTCTCTTTCCACTATCCCATACTACCTCTTGATAACATCCTTCCCAAAATGCTGTGCCCAAGAAATGAGTGCAATACTTTAGATAAAGTTGCTTACCCATGGTCACATAGCTGGCAAGCAGCAGAGAGATTTGAACCTAGGACTTGCCTTCAGATCAAGGACTCCTTCCAATGTACTGCTATCTAGTATAGTTTTTATTTTTTTTCTGCAAGACTATAGCCTTGTCTCTGGTTAGTTAATGGGGAAAGGATTCAGATCATACCTAAGTCAAAGAGATTCAGAGTACTTAGATACTTCTGAAAGCATGGACTAGAAGCAGCTACAGAGATAATAGTAGTCTCCTTCCCCAGATAGATCTGGTTTGCTGGTTTATAGAAAGGGAGGTTGACATGAGATTAAGAAGAGTGTCTTTTCTCTGGGCTATGTCATTATATCTAATCAATGCATAATGCCAGAAATTGAAAGTTAGAAATTTATTCCTTTGACTTGAAACTCCAAACTCTATCAAAATGCTAACAGCCAAATGGAACAAAAACTCTGGTTCAGGTGTCATAGGATCAAAGACCTAGACTGAAAGGGATCTTAGAGGTTGTTTAATCCACTCTCCTCATTTTATAGATGGGTAAACTGAAGCCAGAGATGTTATGTGATCTGACCAAGGTCACACAGATAGTGAATTTCTGAGCCAGAATCTGAACTTTTAGGTCATCACTTCCTTTTACTGTACCATGCAGAACATAGTACCCACTTCATAAATGTGTCCTAAATTGTATTAGAAACAATCCCTGGGAAAGGTAGCACTTTACAGTTAAGAGTGGAAAGATCTGAGTAGAAGAGAATATGTTGGCATTCTGGAGAGATGAAAGGACTGCACCAAAGGGGGCAAAAAGTCCCAAAGAATGGACTTTCCAGTTTTGTTCAATGCTGGACCTACCAACAGGACACATCCAGATGTCACTGAGGACCCTTCTCTGTCTGTGGGACTTCTGAGGTCTAGAAGCATCTACTGCCTTATCAAGGTGCTGTCCCTCTGAGCCACTCCCAGAGCTCAAAGAGAGCCAAAGCGCTCTCCAAGGTAGTACTCCATGTTATCTTCCCTTTAGGAAGTTTGCCTGCATTGGTGACTGCTGTTAATCTAAGTTCTGGGCTTGTAGCCAGGAAGGCTGCTGGCCAGGTCACTGAGAGAGAGAGAGAGATGTGTCAAATTGGGGATTCTCTTAAGTGCTTCCTTAGGGTCCAAGAACTTTTCCACCTAATTGCTCCCTAGAGGAGTGGCTGCCAAAGTCACATGGAAGGCTTATACATCCTAATGCCATTTCTTACTTTAGGTTGAACATTTCATGAAATAATTGAATCAGGGATGGAGTTTCATCTCCAGAAAACAGAATTCTCCAATTTAAGAACCAGGAGAAACCATAGAACAGACTGGCAGAAGTAGAAAGGGTCTTTACAATTTTTTTTAACTAGACCTGTACTTTCATTAGAGTAGTTCAATGAGGAAACTCTTCGTCGATACAGATTGGCACCTGCTTTGCAATTTATAGTCAGAACAATGAGAAGTTAAATGACTTGATCAGAATCACACAACCAGTATGTGTGCCATGGATAGACGAAGCCCAGTTTTCTCTTAGAAGTCAGCTCTATCCCACTAAGCCTCTCAAAACTTTAGAAGCTTTAGAACATGAAATGTAGACTATTAGAGCTGGAAGGAATCTTTACTCAGAAAATGTCAGATTTGGAAGAGGCTATAAAACAGAATGTCATTGCTTAAAGGGACCTCGGAACACAGATTGTCTGAACTGAAAGGGACCTTAGAACATAGAAGGTTGGAACTGGGAAGGACCTTCAAATACAGATGATCAAAACTGAGAAGGATCTTGGAATATAGAAGAGATCTTGTGTATCATATATTCCAGTCCTTCACCTAACAGTTATGAGAAAGTTAGGGTACATAGAAGTAGAGTGACTTGCCCAAAGTCACAAAGCTACCTTCCTCTTTTAATTCATTGTTTCTGCTTCTCCTCACTCACAATAGACCTGTCTGCCCACTCCTCAGTCATTCACTCTATAAGAGACCTAGGTTTTCCAGAGCCAGGTTCCACTATTACTAAAAACAACCTTTCTAGAAAGCCAGCTCCTAATTGTATTTATTAATTTGATGAAATTTTTGCTTTCAATTTTTTTTAAATCTCTTCCTTGGTTTTCAGGATTTTTATTTTGCTTTTAACCGAGATTTTTAAATTTGTTAACTTTTTTTAGCATGTTTTTAGGTGTGTGACCAAATTCATTGACCTCTTCTTCCTCTTTTTTGTTAATGAAAGTACTTAGAAATTTATATTTTCTCTTAACAACTATTTTGGCTGCATGTCAAAAGCTTAAAATCGTGTCTCATTATCATGAAAATATTTAGTGAAATTATCTATATTTTCCATGACTTATTCTTTGACCTACTAATTATTTAGTCTCCAGTTGGTTTTTAATACTTTAATACTTATTTAATATAATTTTATGCATTATATTCAGTATTGGGCATATTTAATGTCTACTTTTCTACATTAGTTTGTTGTCTTTTATGTCCCTACTTGATCAATATATTTTTGATTTTCATGCACAGCTGAGAAATACATGTGTATACTTATATACATGTACATGTGTGCATACATATAATATATACATTC
Source organism: Pseudochirops cupreus (assembly GCA_028627135.1). Lineage (NCBI taxonomy): Eukaryota > Metazoa > Chordata > Mammalia > Diprotodontia > Pseudocheiridae > Pseudochirops > Pseudochirops cupreus. The sequence continues at coordinate 13,476,113 of CM053583.1, read as the reverse complement.
TTTTCTATCCCCATTCAATAATCACCAGAGGTCTAGCATATCTAACTTTTCTGAATTTAATTTAGGTTCTTAACTTTTTTGTTTATTTTTTGTTAGGCTGAAATCCTATATTGAAAAGTTCCTTTTCAGTTCTTGTTTTTTCATCAATAATATTTGAAAGTTCTCTATTTCATCTAAGGTTCATTTTCCCCTTCTAAGATCTGAAAGTGGTAAAAAAAAAAATCTGAAAGTGGTACTTTGAGGTCCCTTCAAAGTATATTTACTATATGCTACATTTATATTTTTACCATATTATAGTTTCACTATCTATTCATCCTTGTAATTAATTTATCTTTTCATTTAAGTATGTAGATGCTATGCTATATTTTGAATATATGCTAAATATTGAAATTAGTTCATTATCTACATTACCTTCCAGCAAAATTCTTACCTCTGATTGTCTCTTTCAAGTAAACCTATTTTCTTTTCCTTTTGCCTTATCTGAAATCATAATGGCTATCTTCTATTTGTTTGTTTGGAGGCAGGGGGAGGATTCAACAGAGGCATAACAGATTTTGTTCCAATCCCTTGTTTTAACTCTCCGTGAGTTGTTATGTTTCAAGTGTGTTTCCTGCAAACAATATATTGCTGGATTTTTATTTCTGATCCATCCTGCTGTCCTCATATATTTGTCGTGCATTCGTCTCATTCATATTCATAGTTACAATAGTTAATTGTGTGTTTTCCTCCATTTTCTTCTCTTGCACATTTTATTGTTTATTCCTTACTTTCACTTTATTACATGCTCTTCCTTCCTTCCTTTCCTCCCTCCTTTCCTCCTTCCTTCCTTCTTTCCTTTCTCCTTTCCCTCTTTCTTTCTTCTCTTCCCTCTTTTTCCTTCCCTTCTTCCCTCTTCCATCACTCCCTTCCTTCTACTCTTCCTCCCTTCCTTTCTTTCCTCTTTCTTCCTACCTTCCTTTCTTCTTTCCCTTCTTCCTCCCTCCCTACATCCTTCCCCTTTATCCCTCCTCCTTCCCTCCTTTCTTTCCTTCCTTCTTTCTTTTTTCTCTTTCTTTCTTTCCTTCTTTTTTTCCTCTACTTCATCAACCCCTCTTTAAGCAGAAGGTTTATTTTACTTGTCTAATCCCTTCCTGAATCTTTTTTCACTCTTTTAAGCCTTTTTTCTACTTTTTTTGGTTCCTTTATGTGTTCCTATTGAGTTGAATGTTTTCCTATACCAAATTCTTTGTTCATGTATGTGTGCATTTGTGCTGTATATTGAATATTTGTGTTGTTGTTGTGTGTTCTGTCTTCTTTTGGTCAATTTAGATGAAAATGAATTTCAGTCAGTGTCCAGTTCCTTTACTCCTATACTCCATATAAATGTGAATTACTATGAAAGATCTGTGCTGTTATTGAATGATGTCATCCAATGGTATTTGCATGTAATTTACATGATTCTTGAGAAAAGAAATATTTCTACAAACCACCAATGGAGGATCTACACAGTCAACTTTACTCCATGTTTGTATACACTTCTCCTTGTATATAAGAAAATAAATTCTCCCATTTTCCTCTAGTAAATGCTCCCTACTCCTTTTTCTCTCCTCTTTCACCATCATCAAAACACAACAAAAAACACTTCTAGAACTTCCATCTCATTTGACTACATCTCTGACCTTTTATGATGTTAAGATTCTGCCAGGACCCTTTTATTACCACCACCACCAGTGAAATGTAAATAGTTGATCCTTATAAAGTCTCTTACACTTGTTTACTTTTTAATTTTTCTCTTAAACTTCTATATTTGTATTTCAAGTTCCTTTTCAGTTCTTGTTTTTTCACCAAGAATATTTGAAAGTTCTCTATTTCATTGAAGTTTCATTTCCCCTTCTAAGAGTATGCCCAATTTTTCCAGAAAATTAATTTTTAGCTGTAAAATCACCTGCCTTTTGGAATATCTTATTCCATGAACTCTGTTCTTTAGAGTGGTAGCCACTAAATCTTGTTTGATCATAACAATGGTTCCTTGATATCTGAATTTTTTCTTTCTTGTTTCTTATTGGATGTTTTCCTTTATCTGAAAGCTCTGGATTTTGGCAGTGACTTTCCTTGGAGTTCTCCCTTTGAGGGTTTTTTAGGAGCTGATCAGTGGATTCTTTCTATTTTTATGTCATTTTTTTATTCTAATATTTCTTATTAACTCTCTTTAATGATTTCTTGAAATATATTGAGGTTACTTTTTAAAGTTTGTTTTCCATCTCAGTTGAACTACTTTACATTTTCATCTATTTTCTTAGTTCTTTAAATTTGTTTTAATAATTCTTGTCTCCTGGAGTCATTCACTTCTCTTTGGTCCATTCTAATTTTGGGGAAGTCTGTTACAAGGGTAAGACTTTTTAATCCCTTCTGTTAAGCTGTTGATTCCTTTTCTAAGCCTTTCCTCCATTCAACTGTTTTTAAAACATGTGTAATTTATTTGAGGAATTCTAGTTGTTCTTGTAGGCAAACAGATCTTTTCTTTGAGGTTTTGATCGTGTTTTGAGATATTTTTCTCTTGACCATGCCTAATCTCATACAGTTAAAGTGTGGAGGAAGAGGGAGGTTGTTGGTTAAGTTTTGGTACTAAGGCTTTAGTAGGTGAGTTCTATGTCTCCCCAATTTGGGAGACCACAGACCAAACTGAGGCCAGTCCTTTACCCTGGGGTAATTCTGTTGCCTAGACCTCAAAGGTCAGATCAAGTTATGGTTATTTCCTTTATTCTGCTTGTTCCCTTTCCCTCACCTTAAACACTGAAGTTCTGCCTTCTTTTCGGATTAGATTTATTTGAAGTTCTTTTCTTGGGAAGAGGAGAGAGAGAAAAAGAAGAGGTCTTTTGTTTATTCCTGTTGGAAGGGGAGACAGATTCATCGATTGATCTAATTTGAGCCTCACAATGATTCTGTAAGGTAGCTATTACAAGTATTATTATCCTCTTTTTAAAGATGAGGAAACTGGATTGGGAGTGAGGAGGTTAAATAAGGGGCCCTAATCGGACACATTATCTGCATGGCTATACTCAAGGTATTTTCTTCTTCTGTCCACTTCCCTCATCTGTTGGATATGAATAAAGATATGTGTATTATCTGACTTTCAGGGTTGTTGCTTTGAAAATCACGCAATTACATATAAATGTGAATTACTTTGAAAGATCTGTGCTGTTATTGAATGATGTCATCCAATGGTATTTGCATGTAATTTACATGATTCTTGAAAAAAGAAATATTTCTACAAACCACCAATGGAGGATCTACCCAGTCAACTGTATGCTTCCACTTTTTTTTGTTATTTTGAAGAGAGCAGCAACACCTGTGTTGTCCTTCTGGCATCCCTAGCTCTCACTAAATGACTGGTTCTCCTCTTTTTCTAATTATCAATGATCTCTTTTAATCCACTTCTCACATACAAATCATCCTTGACAATTATTTGAATTACTATTAAGAAACAAATATTATGATTAAGAAATTAAGAAGTTATCCATAGAGTCAGGGATGCCTGGTTTCAAGTCCTGCCTTTGACACATACTAACTGCAGAAGAATCAGAAAGCCTTTTTTCTTCTCTGTGTCCCATGCAGCTCTCTAAGACATTAAGTTATAGATAAATAGCCAACCTGCATGGGTGGAAGAAGTTTCCTCACTCAGAATTTCCAAACATAAAAATCCAGGTCTGAACTCTTGGAAAATGATTGTTATTGTTATTAATGCATAATAAGGATGATGATGGCGATATAGGAAGGTCTTATTAAGGTAAATTTTTAAGATAACAGTCCAACACTCAGCATCTGTTATCACTCACTCTCACCTAATGACTGGCCCATGGCTTTTCCAATGAAAAATTCATCCGTGAGGAATTTTAATTTCCTATTGACACAGAAGTCATCATTACAAATTCTGTGAATTATTACTAAAATGAAGTCTGGTGCCAAAGACAGAGGGTTGACCTGGATGTTAGGATCATCCAGGTTCAAATTCTGCCTCTGCCACATATTAGGTATGTGCCCCTACACAAACTGCTTAGCCTCTCAGTGCCCCCAAGCAATTCTTCAATAGTATTAGCTACAGGCGATCTGCCCCTGTCCATCATGAGAAGGAGTTTCAACATTGAATCATGCTTGTATCAATGAAATCTCAGGAACACCTTGCAACATAAGTATTAAGATTATGATAAATTAATGATAACAAAGACATAGGAGAGCGTTATTGTTCAGGAAAACTTTCCTTTCAGCCTCTTCAGGACATTTTTGATCTCCTTTTTCCTGAGGCTATAGATGAGAGGGTTGGGTTCATAAGATGAAGATTACATAGAAGACAGAAAGAACATTGTCCAGGTGCCAGGGATAACCAGATTTGGGCTACAGATACCCACAAAGGGCAATGCCATAGAAGAGAGTCACAGTAGTAAGATGAGAGGCACAGGTGATGAAGGCCTTCACCCTTCCTTTGGTGGAGGGGATTTTCAGGTTAGTAACTGGAATATAACCATACAACATGAAGATAATGAATAACGAAAACAAACTGAAGCTAACCATTACCATCAACATCATTATTTGACTAATGAAGGGGTTGGAGCAGGACAGAGCTATGATCTGAGGTATATCAAAGAAAAAATGGTTAATAATATTTGGCCCACAGAAACAGAGATGGAACCTAGCTGCTATTTGAACTAGGCTACTGAGCAATACTGCTACATAGGTCCCAGCCACCATCTTCTCACAGATAGGCAGATCCATGATGGTAGGATTACCTCAGTGATTTGTAGATGGCCACATAGCAGTCATATGCTATGACAGCCAAGAGGTGGCACTCAGTCGTTCCCATCCAAGTCATAGCAAAGGAAGTGGCACAGTCCAGGAAGCAAATCTCTTTTTCTCCCAGGTAGAAGTTGAAGAGCATTCTTGGAGTAATAGAGGAAGAGTAACAGATGATGTCTATGAAGGAAAGGAAACTGAGGAAGAAGTACATGGGGGGAGTAAAGAGAGGAGTCACTCCTGATGAGTATAATGAGGTCCAGGTTCTAGGTCAAAGTCATGAGATAGATTCCCAGGAATATTTTTTTTAAAAGGTAACCCACAGATCTATCTGGTTGGTCTGAGAATCATTGAAGGATAGACATGGTAACAGAAATCTCATTTCTTCCCATATTCATTGCTCTGCTGAGAGAAAAATGGGAAGGAGCAAAATAGTTTACTTGGTCATTCTACTACCAAGAAATTTTCAGTGACTTCTTCTTTCCTCTATGATAAAATACAAAATCCTTAACCTGACATGTAAGCACTCCCCAATTTAAGTCTCTCCTAAATTCCCAGTCTTATTCATACTAATTCCCTTCCTTCCAATGAAATTGATGCAGTAGTCAATCCTCCTTGCAAGGCATTCAAATTGCTTCCTCTATATTCTTGCACATGGGCTTTTTGATATGGTTTTCCCCCTAACACAGTCAATGGAATGGGGAAATTTTCTTCTTGTGTTTGATGTAAAAAATGTGAGTTATGATATTAACTCAGCTAAAGAAGTAGGAGTAGATGATATATTTCAAACCAGAAGAGGCCTTAGGATTCCTCTAGTCTAATCCATATCAGTGTACAGATGAAGTAACTGAGACCAAGAGGGTAACTTGCCTAAAGTTGTACAAAATGTGCAAAATACTGACTTCTCTCAATGAAGAATACTGGGAAAAGCTCTGGGATGAGACTCAGGAAGTGGTTTGTAATCCTAGCTTTTCCACTAATTCACTGTGTGACATTAGAGAAATTCCTTATTCAGTTTTCTGAATTTTAAAGTGAAAATGCTGAACTAAATGTTTTCTCAAGTCAAGATTTCCAGCTCTGACATCTCATATTCTAGACTGTAAGGTCCCTTTCCGGTTTTATATTTTATGCACTAACATCTTTTCTCACTCTAACTTTCTATTTTCCAAGGTCCTATGCAGCACTGACATTCTGTATTTGAAGGTCTTCCTTAGCTCTGTAGTAAATATTCTTGACTGTGAATAGAACTTATTGCCTCTGAGACTAGAAAGATGCAGATAAAGAGCACCCTCCAGTGCCTGCATGAGAAACTCATATTCACTACAGTGACATTACCAAACGAATATTTTACCCTAGCAATAAAACACTTCTTGGAATGCCAACTTATAGCTCCATTGGTCAAAATCCTCCCCTTTCCCAGGGAGCCTGTCCTAGTGCTCTGCTTGTTTCCAATTGTCCTGTGAGTCAGCTCTGAGAATTTCCTTTATCATGAGGTTTTTAACTACTTTGCAATGTGTGCCATAGGTCTGTTGCCTTTGGGAGTCTCTTTAGAGGAAGTAATGGCAAATGACTCTAGTATCTCTGCCAAGAAAACCCCAAATAGGGTCACAGAAAGTTGGACATGACTGAAAAACAACTTAACAGGATCAAAATGAGAGTTGTGCGCTAAGTGATTGCTAAAATCCCTTCCATTCCTTATTCTTTGCTACATGTGATAACTGAACTCTTTTTTGGTAATTCCATATTCCTTTTGGAAATGATTTTAATGGAAGATTTAAAAAATATTTTAAAAATACCTACCCCGCCTCATTCCAATTTGTTATGTTCCCTTTGGCAATCACACTGATTGGCTTTCCTGATTCTTTTTTAAAAGTCTCTCAAATGGTTCAATGGGGGAACAACGCTTTCAGGCTGAGGAGGAAGCATAATTGACATTGGAACCCTGGGATTTAGAGCTTGAGGAGATTTCAAAGTCATCAAGTAGAATATAAGCTCCTTTGGGGTAGAAATTGTCTCATTTTTATATCTCTATTCCTAGCACAAAGCATAGTGCCTGGCACACAGTAGGGATTTATTTGATACTACATGATTGATCCATTCATTTAGTGGATGGAGAAGCTGAGGTCCCAACAGGGACAGTAACTTTCCTTAGATTATAAGATCAAAGATAGAAAGCCAGGAAATTGCCTAATGTCCACCCAGTCCAACTCCATCAGAGTAAAATTAGAAACTGAGGCAATGAAAAGGAAACTGACTTGCTCAAGATCATACAGCTAATAAGTCCCAAAGACAATATTCGGACCCAGGTCTCCTGACTCCAAATGCAGTAATCTTTCCACTTCATTTCAATTCTTCAATGAACGTTCTTTTTGGGAAGTGCTTCAGTTGCTCTCATAGGATTTATAAAGTACTTTAAGGCTTACAGATCACTTTACATTCATCATTTCATTTAATGTTCACCCTTATCCTTCACCGGTGAAGTGAGTGTTGTTATTCTCTGCACTTTACAGATGGGGAAACTGAGACAGACTAAGGGACATGGCCTGGGTCACACAGCTAGCTGTCCTCCTGGCATGGGCAATACTAAGGCACACAAGGATAGAAGGAATATGGCAAAGATATTATAATCCCTGCTATGTCAATCTATTATTACTGCTTCTTATCATCAGGAATCCTTATCTTCACAGGATTTGATTATGATTTTTGATTATTACTTGGCCTGGCCATCTATCCCTTTTTAGGGAAACTTAGAGAACAGAAAAAAGGGAAGCTTAAGGAGTTGAATGATTATTCTATGAATTAAGTCCTCTGATCCCTTTAAATTAATTAATATCATTTGTGGGAGGGACTAATAGAATAAGGAGTTGCAATAATTGGGAGAAAGGAACTAAAAGAATAAAAAAAATTTTTTAAAAAGAATACTTTTGCCTGAGGTCCTTTCCAACTTTGGACTCCATAACTACATGTCTTTATAAGATGAGAGTTTCTATAATTTTAATAAAACATACTTAGCTAAATATGAAAAATATCTATATAAGGCAAAGTTATGTACCACTAACATCAATAGGTGAAAAGTGAAATGATAGTAATTAATTATTCTTTCAACAAGCATGTGGGGGAGGGGGTAGTGGAGACAGAATAAGATAAAGGAAATGGAGGAGATGATTTGGGTGTAGATATTGGGGTAAGGGAGAGTATTTCCCTAGAAGGGAAAAACAAAGGATTTCAACTTAAGAATGGTCTCATGTGAGAAAAGGTAAACATATTAAATATGAGACAGGATCTTATAATGGGTTTCAACTTGGTGGAATTGCACATTGGAGATCACCTAATTTGAGACAAGGAAAGAGGAGAAAAAGGGGGAGGAAAAGAAAAAGAAATTAAGAATTTAAGTAAATTTTAAAAATATGAGATGAGGTAGATAAGTTGGGGAGTTGGGGAGAAGAGAAAACCTGTGGGAATTGACAAGCTTCAAAGTGGTGCAAGCGAAACTAATTGCAGGTACAAAAAATGTAAATGGTGATAAAAAATCAATAGAAAGAAGCAGATGGAGAAAACCTAAACCCAGCAATTAGAATTTTAAATGTTAATGGATTAAATAATTCAACCCAAAAAAAGATAGTTTTTAAATGGATGTGGAAAATAATGTGTTCTGTGCATGAAATATATCTAAAAATAAAAACATTTACAAAATGGAAAAATATAAATAAGAATAAGATTTATTAGCATAAGGGAAATTCAATAAATCAGATGTTATAATCATGTTATAAATCTAAAAACAAAACATTTGATTTCAAGAGATCTTAAAAGGAAAACAGTATTAAACTTAAAGGAAATAACAATCAATCGATATTAATACTAAACATATTTGCTCCAAATGTCATAATATCCAAATTCACATAGGAAATGTTCATTCAAAGTCAAACAACATGGTAGCAAAATAATCATAAGAAACTTCAACATTTCTAAGTAATAGGCAAATTTAATTTTAAAAAGTAAAAAGAAAGAAAATATAGATCTGAACAGATTGTTGGAGAATTCAGAACTGAAAGACTTATGGCATCTTCTAAATGGGAATGTTAAAGAATATACATATTTCTCAGTACAAGGTGGTAACTTTAGAAAATAGACCATGTTTTTAGTCCAGTCAAAATATATTCAAAAAAAGCAAAAATACTAAACACATCACATTTAGACAATAATTTAATAAAAAAAAGAAATTAATACAAATAACACAAGCAAAAGATACAGATATAAATGGAAACTTAGTTATGATCTCCAGATAATGTTAGAAACATTAACTATGTAAAAGAAAATTATTATGAAATAACACAGCAAAATTTCTGAAATAAAAGGAAAAGATAGACTCCACAAAAATTATATTCCTGAGAATGTATGCTTAAAAAAGTAAAGAGAAGAATAATGAATCAGATGTGCAACTAACAACAATAAAAAGACAAAATAAGACAAAATAAATAAACAAATCCACAATAAACCTTAAAGGGGAAATCTTGAAGAGAGGACAAATAGATAAGGTGGAAAAGAAAAAGGCCAAAAATTTGTTTCAAAAAGCCTAAAAACTAGTTCTTTGAAAAACTTAACAAAATCAATAAAAGTTTAGCTAACATAAACAAACATATTAATAAGAATTAAAAGAAATTTAAAAAAATAGAATTATTGGAATCAATATATATGGCATCATAAGTCAGAACTTTTTTAAAATGGAGAAGCACTTTTTAAAAATTAACCTAATTCAAATTTACAGATGAAAATGACATCTTAATTCATTTTCACAAAAAAAAACTATAAAAAAATTATCAAAGGTGAGAAGGGGACATCTGGGAAACATATTTACAGGTGAATCCTATTAAATATTTAAAGTACAATTAATATTTATGCTATGTAAATTATTCTTTAAAAAATAAGAAGAAAAAATTATTAAATTCCTTTTATAAGACAAATATGGTCACAATATGTAAAGCAGGCAATGACAAATAAAAACATACATTAACTAGTATTACTAATAAATATTACTTCAACATATTTAAATAAAATCCTAGTAAAAAGACTTCAGGAATATGTCCAAAAACTTATTCACTCTGATAAAGTGGAATTTATACCAGGGATGAAGGGATAATTCAATATTAAGAAAATAATTAATATATAAACAAAAAAATCCAAATGGAATTAAATCAATGTATGACTAAAAACGTTTGACAAAGTAAAACATTCATTTCTACTTAAAATTCTATAAATTATGGGCATAGAAAGGCTTCCAGGAAGTACATTGTACAGAGCAGTGGACCTGAAATCAGGAAAACTGAATTTAAATCCAGCCTCAGATACTTACTAGCTCTGTGACCCGGGCCAAATCATTTAAGCTCTTTCTGATTCAGTTTCCTCATCTATAAAATGTGAATAATAATAATAATAATAATAGCCTCTACCTCCCAGGGCTGTTGTGAGGATCAAATGAGATAATATTCATAAGGCACTTTGAACAAGGTATACAATGGAATGTTACTATATCACAAGAAACCATGAATGTAAAGGATTCAGAGAAGCATAGGAAGACCTATGAACTGATGCAGAATGAAGTAACTACAATATACAAGGACTAGAAGCATATACAACCCAAAATTTAGTAGCCCCACTCACAGAGACTTTAAATATTATTAGTGTCTCCTTAAGAGAGACTGAATGCAATCTTACATATTATCAGTTAATGGTGACACTGAGAAGGAACTAAGTGACCTTCTTTCCTGAGGATATTTGATGAGTTAACTCTCATACAGGAAGCGGTTGTGAGAGACCAAACTACCAGGAGTTCTTAACCTGATGTCTATGAACTTGTTTGTTTTAAATACTTACTACATTTCCATATGTAAGGTTTCCATTGTAATTCTTTGTATTTCATATTATGTAATTAAAACATGTTTCTGAGAAGAGATCTACAGACTTCACCAGACTACCCAGGGGTCCATGACACACAAAAAAGTGAAGAACATTTGCCTGAGAGTTAACAATTGTTTTTAACATCTAAGGAGATAATGGAAGAGACTTGACTTTAACTGTTATTCCAGAAGGGAACCAAATAAATTTAAATTTCATTCCAAATAAGAATCAAAATGAGAAAATCACAGGGTAGTTTCTAGGTCAAATTAACTCTTATTCTGTGGAGACTACATTCTGAAAAAGACCAACTTGTTGAACTGTGGTTCCATTGTTTTGGGGGAGGGGAGGGAGTCAGCAGTGACAGTGTTGGTGAGAGAAATTCTAGGCAGCAGCTTCTTGTCCTCTGTCTTTCCACAGCTCTGATGTAGTTCTGGCTGTGACCGTGTCTTTCCAGAGCATTGATGCAGTTCTGGTAGTGACCTTGTTCAAAACTGACATATTGTGTAAATATTTACCTATGTCTTTTCTAATCTGCAACTGTTAATTAATGTTGAGGGCTGTGACATTGTTTTTCTAAGTTTATGAGTTCAGAGCTTAAGACTGGGAGGAGAGAGAATTTTTGAGTCAAATTGTTTCTCCAGAGTTTTTTAAGTGAAGTGATTTCTTGGTGATAATTAATTAATGAGCAAGATTTTGTGTTTTTGTAATTCATGAGGTAATGTTAAAACATACCCCTTGAGTGTCTTGTGAACCCTGTGGAGAATACAAAAGGTGATAAGTTAGTAACAGTCTGAGCGTGGAAGGAGGAAGGCTAGTGCACAAGAGCACTTGAAAGGTTTTGTTCTCACCTTGAATAACACCCTACATCATCATGATGCTCCCACACAACTAATGGGGTAGCTGCATGTAGAGTCTGATCCATGGAACTGCAACATGTGAGTAGCATGTAAAAGCAAAGGAGAGAGGGGGGCGGAGCCAAGATGGTGGCGTAGCAGCAGCAACATATCGCAGCTCTCACATAGCCACCCCAAAATACCCATAAAATAGGACTCTAAACCA
>CM053583.1:13415113-13463892 GCA_028627135.1 Pseudochirops cupreus | reverse complement strand
TCCGTCCAGGCCGCTCCACGCGAGAGCTCTGGCCGAGAACAATAGTTCAGTCCCCCTGCTGCCTGCAGGCCGCGGGCGGGAAGCTGCAATGCTGAGGCGGGTGCAAAATCTCTGCCTTTCGCTTTTCCAAGGCCAGACTGCTTATCTCCCCCTTTCACAATTCCCATTCACAGCTGCCGCTAATCCTCTCACCTGAAGCTCCTCAGCTCCTCCCGTCCAGCCGCCCCCGGGGCACAGCCCCGGCTTCAGGCCAGGCTGGTTTCGGTTTGCAGTGCTGATATGGTTCCTCGTAGCCGAGCTGACTTTAGTGGGAAGTATCTTTGTGTGCGTTTTGGAGTTCTAGGATTGGTTTAGAGTCCTATTTTATGGGTATTTTGGGGTGGCTACGTGAGAGCTGCGATATGTTGCTGCTGCTACGCCGCCATCTTGGCTCCGCCCCCTCCCTGCTCCATTTTCAATGATGTTTGGGTCACCTGAGATTTTGCTTAAGCATGAATTCTTTAACAAACTAATAATATACTTGTAGATTTGGGGAAGTTTTTTCAAGGGAAAACTTGATGACCATTAGGAACAAAAATTTTTTGCAACTTTATCATTTATATTGCACACATATTTTAATATGGATAATACTTTTCCCCTGCTTAGAAGTCTAGGACTTAGAGCCAGGAAGAAATTTTGAGGTAATCTTTTCTAAACCATTCCTTTTATAGAGAATAAAACTGAAGCCTAGAAAGGTTAAATGACCTGCCTAAAGTTTCAACAAAGGAGACCAGGGTTCTAATTCCAATTGTGTGATTAACTCACTTTGTGAGCTTGGGAAAGATCTTTGTCTTTTTTGGCGTTCAGTTTCACCAGTTTAAAATGAGAAGCCCTTCTAATGTCCCTCCAGATGTGGCATCCTAAATTCTATGTTCTAATTTCTTTTTCTGGTCTGATGTTCTATGTTCTGAGATCTTTCCAGCTATAACATATTCTTATCTAAAGTTTATTTGGGCTCTTACATTTTAAGTTCTAAAGAACCTCCCAATCTGACATTTGATGTTCTATGATGCTAACATTCTATATCCCAAGGTCCTTTGCGGTCTTCTTTGTGATCATTAAGATTCCATATTATTGGTAGGACTTCTCACCTCCATGACCAGAAAGATGTCAATAGATTCACAGTGACATCCTGGGTCCCAAAGAGAAAGTCATACTTACTCTCTTGACCTGAACAAAGGTATATTCTACCCTAGAAATAATAAATAATTACAGCCCTTATCAAGCACATAAAGCAGAGCTTATCACATTAAGGTTTACACAGCATCTCATATTTATCTCATTTAATCAGCACAACTCTATGAGCTAAGTGATATTATTATCTTCATCTTACAGATAGGAAAACCAAACTGAGAGAATTATGGGATTTGCCAACAGCCACACGACTACTAATTGTCTAGTCAAAACAATATTCACTGTGGCTTTCATAGCTCGAAGTTCAAAACTCTATCAACTGCTGGCTACTTCTAAAATACTTCTGAGAATGTCAGCTCATAGCTGTATTGGCCAAGAATCTTCAGCATTTCCAGACAGCTACTCTTCTACTTTTTTTTCATTGCTCTTTAGGTCTCCTGAGATTGTGCTTAATGATGAGGGAATTAATTTCCTCACAACATGCATCAACATGGAAAGTAGACAATGGAAAACTTTCCAATTGAAGCCTGATGGTAGGTAGGAACAAAGGGGGAATTTTGCAACTAAATCACTCACAATATACATATGATGAAATATAGGCACTATTTGTCCCATGCTTAGGATCCTAGTATTTGGACCTGAATGGGGATTTAGTTATGTAGCTCAGCTCCCTCATTTTACGTATTAGAAAATAGAGGCACAGAGAGAGGAAGTCACTTGCACATATGATAAGAACCAAGAAGGAGATTCAGGCTCTAATCCCTTGATTCCAAATTCAGTGATTTTTCTACTACATCTCACTTTCTCCTGATCATTCATTTTGGTAATGACTACAATTGGTCCCTTAACTATCCCTGGTCTCCCCATTAGGATGCTTAACCAACTGATGCATTTCTTTGTCTAGTTTCCGCATCAACCAAAGCATCTCCTGGGGATATTTTTGATTCTGGACAATCCCCCAGAGAGAATTCCACAGAGCATCCTGGAAGTAAAAACAGACATCATTGAAACCTCTGTGAGAATTCTTTCCCATTTTATTCCCCATCTTTAAGTCTCTGGGATGGAAAAAAAGATTAAAGGCATAATCTGGAGAAGAAATCACTGCCTCATGGGTCCCAACATCAATGATGAATACCTTATAAGCCTATAAGAACTGTTTTGTTTCCTATGGTCCATTTCATAGATTTTCTTTAAAAAATACTTAGCAAGAGGCCAAGATGATGGATGGAGCAGCCACCAAGTTGAACTCTCCCAACATTCCCTCCTAAACAACTTTAAAATAATGCCTCAAATCAAATTTTTGAGTGGCAGAACTCAAAATACATTGATACATTTTTCCAGCCTAAGAAAACTTAGGAGGTTGGCTGGAGAAGTCTGTAACACCATGGTGGAGGCCTGTCTGGAGTCCACAAACATAATGGTGGTAATAACAACCACAGCAGCTTTGAAAGTTCTTAACCCAGAGCCAGTAAGGGGGTCAGACAACTAGTCAAAAAAGGATTGCAGGGCACCCTTTGCTAGTACTAGGTACATCTGGTGTTTATTGGCAACTCTATTGCCCATATGTAGTTCTGGATTACAGTTCCAAGGTAGAGAGGAGGACTGGGAACTGGTCACAAGGGAGTAGGGACTTTGGTCACAGTTCCAAAGCAAATAAAGCACTAGTAATTGAAGCTGCAGGGAATCAGGGACCTTTCCTGGGTAAACACTAGAACACAAACCAGGAGAGCAGTGACCATACCTCTCCCAGGATCATATCACCTTGGAAGCACCAAAAACTTGCCAGTTCTCAGAACTAGCTCTGAAAACAGGAGCACAAAAAATCCTGAAGTTTGGGAGAGTGCCTCCCCACACTCAGATGACCAGAATCCAACTTTAACATAAAGTTCAAAGTGTTCTCAAACAAGAGTTGAGTTACTTCGTAACAGGTATGGAGATCTGGTCCTACTACCTTGTCCTTGTTCCTTCCTCTCAAACCAATAGGGAAAGTATGTTTTGATAAATGAACCAAAAGCCTCACATCAAATAGTGGAAATTGAGAAAAGAAATGCATTCAAGCTATTATTTCTTTCAGGAATAAAAGGATTTCATCTTTGATGAAAGATATATTAAAAACTAAATTGCAAAATGAATAACAAATAAATACATCACCTAAAAGCACACGTAGAAAAGGATGTCAGCACAGTGTCTCCAGAGCTTGGTGAAAACATAGCATCATTTCGGCAGGAGGGCACCTCTTTTCAGCATCTAGTCTCTCATGGCCACCTCTGCAGGCAAAGAAAGATTTCGAGGAACAGAGCAAAGTTGTCTCAGTAATGGTATATGGAACTGGCCATTATCCATCACACGTTTATCACCTTCTGGATGAACTTCTGTGCTCCACATTAGTGCTCTGAAACATCCCATACTGAAAACAATTCATGTGCATGTCAATTTACTTGTCTCGAGTTTTCTGTCCAAGGAAGATGTCCCAATCTTTTAATGTCTTATGGTTATGCTCTGCAAAGGCCAATGTTGTAGATCATTTCCATATGGAAGCCACCATATTGATGTCTCTGACTTTTCCCTAGTACTTGATAAATATTGAAAAGCATACTGATAAAACCAGTAAAATGACATGACATTAATAAGTGTCATATGTATCTCCTCTAAAATAAGTTCAGCTTTAACAAAGGTAATAGCCACTCAAACTTCCTTCATTGAAATGTGAAGAACTTGTTTTCTGTTTTCCCAAATAAAGTAATTTCTGTTTAACTGTCACTTTAATTAGCTGTCTTTGCTATAATCCTATAGATTTCTAAATTCTGATGTATGACAATTATTCATGTTAGATACATTTAAAGTAGGCATTGAAATTTCAAGTAAAAGAAGCTATCCACATCTATGGGACTGAATACATGTTTCAACACCTAGGTTTACTTTTCTGAATGATGCAAATACATTCTACATTCTTAATGTGTCAACCAATGGAATTTCTATAGAATTTTGTATGGCTGCTTTAGAATATCTAAATAAATTGAGTATCAAACCCTATAAAATAGAATATTGGAAGGAGGGAGCATCTTAGATCATGAGGAAGATCTGGGGTCCACTTCACTGGAGGGGACCTTTAATAAAGTGTCGTTGGCTCAGAGCTCTGCCTCAATCTCTTTTATTGTAGGTCGGACAATTTTAATACCCACATAGAGACATTCTTCCTCTTCCCCTCTTCTTTTCCTCCTTTGCTTTATTTACTGAGAAGAATTAGTTATGCCAGGGGTGGGGAGACAGAAAGAACAAGGAGAGATCAAAAGAAAATGCTTCCACCAAAATGACAGAAATAGAAAACAGTTTTGGAGGTGCAGTATGAAGCAGTATGGCACAGTCTTAGAGATGCTTGACTTGGAGTCTGGAAAATATGGATTTAAATTCTACCTATGATACAATAGCCATGTGATGATGGCCAAGTCATTTAACCTCCTTCAGACTCAGTTTCCTCCTCTGTAAAATGAAGAAATTGGGCTAGATGTCTCCAAACCTTCAAAATCCTGTGGGTTCCATATAACTTGAAGCATTGAAGACTTAAGTTCAAATCCCATCTATGCTACTCACTAGTTACATGATTCTTTTTGTTGTTCAGTCATTATCAGTTCTGACTCTCTGAGACCCCATTTGTGGTTTCCTTGGCAAAGACATTGGAATGGTTTGCCATTCCTTCTCCAGCTCATTTTACAGATGAGGAAACTAAGACAAACAAAGTTAAATTACTTGCCCTGGGTCACACACATAGTAAGAGTCTGAGGCTGGATTTGAACTTGGGAAGTCTTCCTGACTCCAGGGCACTCTATCTACTGCACCACCTAGCTGCCTCAGATCACTAAATCTTTCTGAAAATTACTTTCTCAGAGAACTGAGAACTGGGAAACTGGGAAGACCTAGTTTTCTTGGGTTTCACCTGGCACAGCCTTGGAGAATCCAGGGGCCACAATGAGGCATTAGAGAAGGATGCCCAAGGAAGAAGTGCCTCTTTACCTGCCAACGACAAAATGCCTACTTATTCCTATTTCTATATTGGATACAACTTAGCAAAGGGTCACATGCTACCTCCTGACCAAGGTTTGTCTACTCCTCACTCCTACCAGTGAGAAGATGACAATGTGGTCCAATGGAAAGAGTCCTGGATTGAGAATTAGAAAACCGAAGTTAAAATCCTTGTTTACCCATTTACTACCTGTGGGGTCATGGAGAAATCACTTAACCTCTCAGGGCTTCAGTTTCCTCACCTATGAAATGAGAAAATTGGATTACTTAGTTTCTACAATCTCTTCTAGGTCTAATTGTTTTTAAGGTGACTGCTGACTCTTCCTTTACCCTTTTTTTTTTCTTTTTGAGAATGACTTGAATATTTTCCAGCTTTGGAAAACACAACAGAATTTAATGTAGACTTTCTAAGAATGATCAAAAAGACTTGAAAACTTCCAAATTTTCATGCTCTAAGGGTTGAGCCATTGACCATCACACTAATGGCCCTTTTTAATTATTTTAAGAGCAAGTCTCTGAAATGGGCCAATGAGAGAATAGCTCTTGCAGACTGAGGCTGATAAAAAGGGACATTTCCTCTTAATAACAGTCATCTTGATCTTTATTATTATGAGTTTATGATGATCACTTTAGTGACAATTGGGGGGAACTGTGACCACTGATCTCATTGGTATAAGTTCCCCTTTAGCCTATAACTGTCCATTAAAATATGTGGGCTACCAACTTATAAAATTGGTTTTAGAAAGTTTCCTGGGAGGGGGTGGCTAGGTGGCATGGTAAATAGAACACCAGCTCTGGAGTCAGGAGGACCTGAGTTCAAATCTGGCCTCAGACACTTACTAGCTGTGTGACTTTGGGCAAGTCACTTAACCCCAATTGCCCTCCAAAAAGCAAAAGAAAAAGTTTCCTGGGTCACTAAAAGGTTAAAGGACTTGTCCATGATCAAGTAGTGTGAAGCCAGGTTGGCTAGGCTGGTCTTCTATTCACTAAGTTATGATTTTGATAATAATTCTAATAATAATTTAAACAGTTATTACCAATGGTAAATATTACATGAGGATTGAAATAAAATATGTGCAGAGGTCTTTTAAAAATAATTTTAATATCTGTGTTTTATGTTGTTTAATTTTCCCCCTGTAGCCCTCTTCCTTTCCCTTCCCAGAGATCCAGCTCTTATAAAACATAATTTTATTGAGGGGTTCTTTACTGGAAAATTACTTTGATCCATCATTTCATGACAGGGAGAATAAAGTAGGAAAGCCTGGGTGCTGGACTGATATCTTCAAAATGTAAAAAAGAAACAAAGGAATCCACTAATGCAATCAGCTGATCTTCTCCAGGAAATATGTAGGATCCTACAGTATTTAATGAGATCATACCTATATATTGTGGTCATTTTTATTGCTCAAGCACTGGATATTTTTCAAAATGTTTTTCTCATAGTCAACCAAAGACATTGTGAATATAAGCATTACTATTTCTACTCAACATATGATAAAGGATGAAAGTGTTATTGTTTCCTATGTACCATGTTAGCAGGAAACTGTTCCCTCTTAGAGAAGAGCTCTAATCTGTTAACATGCATTCTAGTAGTCATTTTGCCTTGGGGACGCTGCTTTTGTTGAATGTGAATATTTAGCTTAGAAAGGATAAATCTATGATGAATCTGCTTCTCTACTTTTATGGAGAACTCACACAGGGAAAGCATTCACATGGTGGTCAGAAGAAGTAATACAAGGACACTCTCAAGGTCTCCCTTAAGAACTTTAGAATTGATTGTGTGACATTGTAGACATTGGCACAGGACCGCTCAGCATGACATGCCCACATTGGAGAGGGTGCTGTGCTCTATGACCAAAGCAGAATTGAAGTAGCTCAAATGAGATGTGAGATGTAAAAATTGAGAGAATCTACCCCAAATGTTCACATGGACTATTTGTGCCCAACCTGGGGTAGAACATTCCAAGCTCATATTGGTCTGATCAGGCACAGTTGGATACGCTGTAATTTGACGTTAACATAGTGATGTCATTTAGGTCCTCTTCGAGAATGAAAGACAACCAACCTGCATGCCAGGTCCTAAGAGCTGCAGATGCAAAGGCAAACAAAAAGACGGTCCTTAAGTTCAAGGATCTTGTATTCTAATAGGCAAAAATAAGACCAAAAAAGGATGTAAATGACGAGGAGCAAAGGTTATCTGGAGTGGTGACATGGTTCTGAACTTTAGAAAGTCAGAAACAGGGCCTGAAAAGCAAGCCAGCCTGGACTTATCCACAAAATGGAGATTCCAAAAGTAACTAACCAATTATAAAGTGGAGTAGGCTTCACGGAGTACAATTACAGTGTGAACAGGTCCCAGGCATGCTGGGCTGTTCCAGCGTGAGGAAGCCCCAAGTGATGGAGGAAGTTCTAGGATGAGCCAGCAGTAAAGAAGGCATGGTTTTGAAGTCCAGAAAGGTGGGGACAGGACCAGGAGGAATATGGAAGAGAAAAAGAAACTAGGACTCACAAAAATGGAGGGTTTTATCCATTACAACACGAATCATGAGTGTCAGAGACAGGGCCTGATCAGTCTTAGAGCCAAGTCTCCTGGCTACAAGTTGTTTTCTCATTTGCAAAATGGATACAATAATATTTGCTTTATTATGATATGTATACATATATATACATATATGTGTGTGTGTGTATATAATGTGTGTGTGTATATATATATATGTGTGTATATATATATATATATATATATATATATATATATATATATATATATATATAATAGGGTCATTGTGATGCTCAAATGAGATAATATATTCATAGCACTCTGGCTACTCGCAAGCATCCTATGCCTGTGTGGGATGCAGTCTCTTCTAATTAATGCTCATAAATCTGCAATCCTCCTGAATTTCTTCATGTAAAAGGTGAACATTTTATCATTAATTATACAGTGTTGGTGAAAACGAATAATTTACTTAAAATAGAAAATCAGGAAAACACATTCATAACGCATTCCCAATGCCCATGTCCCAAGACAAGCTACCTCCCAACTCTCCTGTGCATTTTGCCCAATCCGAGCCCTCCAATGAAGCTAGAAGCCCAGCACTCTGTATATAGAAATAAAAAGCATTGGGATGACAAATTTCTATGAATCAATGTACCCAATCAATCATCAAGCATTTGCTAGGACCTACTATGTTTCATGCACTGTACTAGAATCTGGGGAAACAAAAGTAAAAAATGAAACACAATCTATGCAAATATATAATATGAGGTAATTTGGAGTCCAATCCCATCATTTCAGAAATATGGAGACTGAGGCCTGAAGGAGTTAAATGAAGACACAGGCTAAATTGATTTGGGACATGGGTATAAAACAACCTGAAAAACATGCACCCCTTCCATGAGGCTCACACAGACTTTAGGGGCAAAGGACTTAAGACACCACTCCCCTCATTGAGTATGATAAAATTGAAGTGATTTGCTAACGGTCACAAAGCTTGCAAGTGGCAAATCCAAGATTCTGTCAGTTCTACACGAAATGGACTTTCAGCTGTAGCACAGTGTTACCTTGATCATACAGAGACAAAAAGAAGACTTATTAGCTGGTGATCTAGTGGGGAGGGGGGCAGCACAGAACCAAAACAGACCTTGAAGGTGGAGCTGGGGAAAGGGGGTAGAGCAGGTCCTGGGACTTGGATGTACAGGCCAAATGGAAGGCAGAATTGGAGAGTACGTGGATAAGGTTTCGTATTGCTTGACATCTGTAACTCAGAGTAGATTAAGGCAGAACTGTCCAAGTGATTTGTCTTAATTATAAGTAGTTTACATCCTGGAATTCCTTCACATTGGAATAAAGTTTATACATATCACTGTGCTATCTGAGTGGGCTGAGCTAAAGTGAGGAGAGTGAGAGCAAAGAGATACTACCAGAAAAGGAGAGAGAGAAAGTTGGAGGGGAATGTAGTCTTTGATTAATATCTTCCCTGATTTTTACCCAGCAGAGGGAGGGGGTGATGATCAGTGCTATAACTAGGACAGGATAACTGAGCTCTTATCCCAGGGTACCAAAATTTAAAAAGGAAAAAAAATTAAATGATTTTAAAAGATGGTGAAATTTTAAATTTGTCACATCTAAGTGTTAGGACTTTCCCTCCTCTAGTAGCATAGAAACCACCAAGCTTAGCACTTAGTTACAAGAATAGTTAATCAAGACGGATCTCCCTGATGACAAGCATCATTAATAAAACCCACATATGAGTCATTATCATCATTAATTCCTTCTTTTGAAATTAATTACTTCTTCCATCATTTTCTTTTTAAGTTAATGAAGGAAAAACATTTGTTAAGTGCTAAGGATGCAGAGAAAAATGAGACAGTCTTTGCACACAAAGAGCTCACAGACTAATTGGGTTTTATATAGCAGAGTGTTAAACTTCAGGGTGGATGGAAAAATACAAAATCCTCAAAGTTTATCAGTAAAGCAAATGGTAAAGCACAGGCATGCTTAGGGGACACTAGCCATGTGTTTTGACACCCGTACCCAATTTAATCAGTATTTACCAGTTCATTGTGATTTGGTGGGTATCAGTGATATAAGCAGGAGATTAAATTTGAGTTAGTTATGTTAGTTAATACTGTTAGGATGAGTCAGGATTAGTTAATCTGCTATGTATTATCATGATGTCCATGCATTGATTATACTGTTTAAATTATTTGTATTAGACCAATGGCAAAGATAGAGTTCTGCTGTATTAGATCCCACCTCCCCCACTCCACTGATGTACCTGTTGGTTGCTGCGTTTCAGAAAACCACAGTTTTCTGTTTGCCATGTGCCACATGGTTTTAACAAACATTGAAAAGTCCCAAGAACTGTGCTGCCAAGTCATTGACTGTACAGTGGAAATTCCCAGACTTCCATTGCCTGGTCACTGATTATACAAAAAGATAGTCTCTCATTGTCATCTCTTATTGCCAAGTTGCTGATTAAGCAAGCATATGACTGGGGTACATCATCATTGATCAAACATGGAATTCCATTGGACCAGTTATATAAACTTCCCTTTTTCAGAATTGACCAATCAAAAGAATTGTACCACTCCATTCTATTTTTATCATTCTCTCATTCTCCACAAATATGCCTGGTGCTGGGATAGAAGGGGGAGGGGGGGTGACTACAGAGGAGAGTCTTGGATCCAATTTCTTGGGAACCACTAGATTCCCTAATAAATTGAAACTGCTTAGAGTACTTATGTTTTTTGCTACAGAATTTTGGGGTCACAACTGGTGTACTGCTGTCCTACCAAAAGTTTGTAGTTAGTAACTCCCATCTTGTCTAAACAGTATGAGTAGTAATTTTTATTCCTTAGTATAAGGTTGGGGATGGGGATTGGAGAGGTCTGACCCATCATCTTGAGAATTGAGGAATATGTCTAAAGGGCTGCATAGAACAATTCCTTTCTACAAAGGGAAGGTTGAGGGAAAATAAAATATAGTAAAAAGAAGGTGACATTGGCATAAAGGTTTGGGGGAAAGGAACCTTGGTAGTGACTGTTTCCTCCTGGCCATCCCAGATAGGGTCTGAGCTACTTAGACTAGTAAGAAGGGAGGAGAATTGTGAAGGGTGGCCTTTCTTTTAATTAAATTAATAATAATTTTAATAATTACATTATTATGAAACTATTTTCTATTTATGAATTATAAATTTATATTTATCAATTATCATGTATGAATATATGCCTCTCCTCTCTCCTACCTAGCAAGTCATTCTTTCTAACAAAAACTAAGAAAGAGAAAGGGAGGAAGCATTGAGTAGAAGTAACCAACACATAATTGAATCTGAAAGTACATTGTGGAGGGAAAGAGTGCCCTCTTTCTTTCTTCTTCAAATATAAATTACTCCATTCTTAAGTGATCCTTAAAAATGAGCAGTAACATCCAACCTCCTCCTGTGTTTATGTTTCTGTTCCTTCCCAGTTTTCCTGATAAATTAGCCATAGAGCAAAGCCCAAGTGCTTTGCTCTGATCTTCCAAGGACGATAGATTAGTAAGCTTTTGCTCCATCTCCAAGCCAGCTATAATCCAACTAATATGGACTGTCTTCCCTGTTTTTTTTAACATTTCTTGCATTACATATGCATTGGCAGGAAATTAGTTTTTTAAACTTTCTTGACCAACAGAAGAATGCATTCAATCAATCCCTCACTGCTATGGTTTATTATAACCAGACATTTTTTTCTACCTGAACTTCATCGAAATTGCATGTAAACTATAATTTTTACCACAACATATATGGTATTCCACACACAAAGTCCCTCATTCCTGAAAAGAGGGAAAAGAGGTTCATTTTTTTTCATTAAGAAAGAGAGATTTGGTCTCAAAGCTTTCAGTTTTGATTTTTTAAAATCTTTATCCTTCCATTTTGGTTGTCCATATGTACATTCTTTTCCTAATTCTGTTTACTTCATTTCATACCATGTAGCTTGTCCTCCCATGCTTTTCTGAATTCTTTAGTCACCATTTTCTTCAGCACAGTAATATAGTCTGTTGTATTCATGTGCTATAACCTGGCTAGCTATTCCATCATCAATGGGAATTTCTTTTAAATTCTTGGTTTTGCTGACACATAATCTTGTAAAGAAGTTTCTGATGTTTCTTCTTGTTTCTTCTCATTTTATCATGGCTTTACTTTATTTATTTCTATCCTGATTTCTTCCTCTCTCATCATTTTAATTGGGGCAGTTAAATATTTACCAACTTTGTTAGTCTTACCAAAAGAACAACTTAAGTTTTGTTTATAATTTCTATAACTTTTTTGGTTTACATTTTATCGATTTCTTTTCTCGTTTTCAAGATTCTTCCTTCATTTTAATTTTTTTGTTTATTTTTAATTTTTGTTCATTTTCTAATTTTTTAATTATACATTCAGTTCATAAATATCCCTTTTCCATTTTGTTATTTGTCCCAAGGATACAGTTTTTTTCCTCCTAGGACTACTTTGCCTCTGTCCCAGAAATTTTGCTATTTTATCTCATTGCTATAATTCTCTTCAATAGAATTATTTATTGTTTCCATGATTTATTCTTTGACCCATTCATTATTCATTTATTAATTCTCAATTTAGATCTGTATCTTTTGCTTTTTCCCTATTATTAATCACTATTTTATTATATTGTGGCTTGTAAAGGATATTTAGTGTTTCTACTTTTTTACATTTATTTTACATTTATACACTTATAATATCTGTGTTGTAGCATATGATCTACTTTTATAAATGTACCTTGTGGTGCTAAAAATGCTTACATTATTTATTGTTCCCTTTCATAACACACCATAATTCTTTTAGCTCAATAGCTCTGTTTTATATTTTCATTAACTTTCCCCTAAATTTGTTCAGACCTGAGAGAACAAGATTGATGTAATGATTGTGATAGTCTATCTCTTTCTTTTGCACTTCAGTGAATTTCTCCTTTATAAATTCAAATACTATGTCCTTTGGTAGATATTTGCTTAGTACTGCTATCAGCTCACTATCTATGATTCCTTTAAACTTAATTTAGTTTTCCTTTTTATCTCTCCTGATATTGCCTATTTTTATTTTTGTTTTATCTAATATCATGATTGCAACTCCTACTTTTTCTGGATTCATCTCATATATAATAAATTTACTCTCAGGAAGTAAATTTTACTCCTGTCTATAATTTTAAATACATGGGTCTTTATTTTTAAGATGGATTCCTTATATCCAACAGATGGTTGACTTTTAATTTCTTAATCATTTCTTAACCATCTCCTTCATTTCATCAGAAAGTTTGAACCATTTACACTTAAAGTTGTAATATTTTAGCTTCTGCTTCTTTAGAGAGATTTTTTGTACCTTGAAAGTTCAAGTGTTTGACCTAATTCATTACTGATTTCTTCTTTTATGAGCTTTATTACTCTTTATTTTCTTTTTCTGGTTCTCTGTAATTTCTCTCTGGGCTAGTTCACTTATTAAATTTATGCTATTTTGATTGTAGGTCTAGATTCCCTGAGAAGGACCACATTATGCAGTTACACTGAAGCTCTCACTGTCTTAGAAGGTAATCCCATTGTGGGATTACTAACCCCTATAGTTCTTAAACCCCCCACCAGTGTGCTTCCATTTACACAAAATAATTCGCTTACAATGATAACACCATTAAATCTTAATCATAACCATTTTCTTAGCAATAGGGCAAAAGTAATAATTAATACATCACAGTTATTCAGCAAAAACCAGTGAAGGAACAGTAAATATATTATAGTTTACATATAAATAGGGGTTACATTCTCTCTATCAGTATCTGTGAGGGAGAGTGGGTATACACTTATATAAACTTAGTATGGATACATAAAACTGGTATAGAAAACCCATGCATTCAAGATTACTTAGACTTTGAGGTCATTGGTCCATAAAAAACATGAAGGTCCATCTTTGTCAGTTGTTCTTCTTTTGCTCTTTTTCTGAATTTTGAGTTTCTCTTAATAGGCAAATTTTCTCCTTTTCTACTTTCAAACTGATAGCATTGACAAGCTCTTTTCACTTAGAGTCACTCTTAAAAGGGAATTGAAAAGTATTACACTATATAATATGAGCTCTCAATTCCCTTGGAACTACACAGCTCATTAGGCTGGCTCTCTCTGGGCAATGCAAATCAACCCAACCAACACTTTACTCTACATGATGCTGCATTTCCTTGCTAGCTTTCAAGAGGAAGAACCAACAACAAATCAGCAGCAGAGTCTTTCTGCATTCCCTTCTGAAAAGAGAGGGCAGCAGAGAGCAACAGAGATCTCTCTCACCCAGTATGAGTGTCTTTCAATTGAGCTATCTTTCAACAGGAATAAGACTGGGACCAACTAATAAGGAACTAGCAGCTGAAGCCTTGCTCCTGCTGCTAGTTTCTTCTCACAGCTTCATCAGAACTGAATGTTGCACCACCTTTTCAGTTTTTTGCCCTCCTGTTCCATTCTCCTCTATTACTTATACTTAACTCCTGCATCTAGGTTAATAACCCTTTCATGGCTTAAACTAGAGTCACCTGGTACTCACTTTTCCCTTATGAGGTTAAAAACTCAGAAACTCCCACTTTGTTTTAGTTATGAAGTAAAGACCTTGTTTAATTATCCTTTATTCTTCAGTTTATTTATCATTTGGGAAGTTTTTCCACTTAAAGTCTCAAAAAGCAATCACATGAAAATGAGCTGAGGGACCACAACAGCCCTACAGCCTCACCCCTTTCTCAGTTCTCAACATAGTCCTTCTAATACTGAGATTTTCTGAAAACCATGCTTCACATTTAGATTTTATAAGTCTTTAGTATATTAAAAGTCATTTTCCTAAAACCCTTTAGTCACCAAATTATTCACATGTGATAGGATGTCATCTTACATTCTTTACAAGATTATTTAAGCCTTTTTATTCAAGCAGAGGTTAATTTTCAATCTATTTTCTTAACAAAATTACTCACACATCTGGCTGAAAACTGTGGTTCTTATACATGGATTTTAGAAGTCTTTACTAAAGAAAAATTATTTTCCTGCTTCTTGCACCAAATTCTTCACCCTTGAAAGGGCCATTATCTTACATTATTCCTAAGTTGACTTATTTCTTCTTTATGCACAAATACTTTTTTCTGCCTTATTCAGAAGTCAAACTTCACATTTTTTTAGGGGCAATACCCCACACCAGGCTGATGAATTTTTAATAGGCAATGTGTTACCGCTGAAGTTCTAGCAGAGGATTTATAAGATTTGATGTATATCTTTAAAACATTATTTTGGCATCCTGATAGGAAGTATTGTGAAGGAACTGGAATAGAGTCACTGAAAGCAGGGGCACCAATCAGGATTCTGTAAGAGCATTCCAGACAAGAGGCTGATATAAGTATAGCTTTTATGTAAGGAGAGAAGGGGGTGAATGACAGAATTGTAAAGGAAGAAGTGATAAAACTTGGAAACTGATTGAATAAAGGACATTAGTGACAGATGAGAGAAAATGATTATTAATAACCAATGATTTGGGGAAATCCAGAGTTCCTCTCTTTTTCTAAAGTCCTGTTTTCAAAAGTTCAGTCTCTTGAAGGATATTTCTGATAATGAGACTGGATTCAGACTCCACCCAGAGGATAAATTCTTTGAATGCTTGCCCAGGCTGGGGGAAGGAAGGGTAACTTAGAATAAATGACACAATCAAAGTTTGTTTGAATGGGTTTAGCCCCTCCTCATAGTAATCATTCTCTTATTAATTGTTAATCAATCAGAGTTGATTTCTACCTTCTCAGAAATACTCCCCCCCTTCCAATGGGCATATAATCCATGAGCCAGCTGCCATGATTATCTTTGGTCTAAGAGAGAGGCAGCTAAATGACCATCCTTTCATTAATAAACATGCTAGCATTAATAATAAAATGATTTAATTACTCCAAATTTATGTCTCTCAAACTTTTAAAACAGCTCATGAGGATAATGTGAGGATGACAAAGTTAGCAGATCTAAGGAACGGGAGGAATGATATCACCCTCAACAAAAATAGGAAGGTTGGAAGAGGTGCAAGTCTTAGTGTGAAGATAATGGTTTCTATTTTGGGGAAATTGAGCTTGAACTTTTTATGAGATACCCAAGAGGAGGTATCTGGCAGGCAACCTGTGGTGTGTGGCTGGGGTTCAGGAGAAAGATGATGGGAGGAAAGCTGGAGCCAAAGAGACAGAGATATAGGTCGAGATATAGAGATAGGTATAGAGATTTTTTTTTTGTCATTCATCTACCTAGGATGATACCTGAACCCACAGGAATTGTGGGAGTGGAAGCAGTGAGTGTGGATGCAGATGGGTGGCACAGTGGATAGAGCATTGAGTCTAGTGTCAGGAAGACCTGCATTTAAATTTGCCCTCAGACATTTACCAGTTGTGTACTTACAGGCAAGCCTTTAATTTTAATTTAACTTTTAATTTAATCTTAGTTTACCTCAATTTCCTCAACTGTAAAATGCAAATCATAATAGCACCTACCTCACAAGGTTGTTGTGGGGATCAAATGAAATATTTGGAGTGTTTAGCACAGTGTCAGAAATACTTAATAAAAAAAAAAACTTGTTCATTCCTCTTTCCCTACCCCCATAAATTTTTTTTCCTGGGAGTTTGAGAGTGTCAAGTGAACAAAAGTTTTTTTAGGAATGGGAAAGCATATAGAAGAATATTGGAAAGAAAGACTGACACACATTTAGATAGACAGAGACAGAGATACATATAAATACATAGATTAAAACCAAACCAAGAATAATCATAGGTTGATGAGGCAAACTCATTGTTGATTCAAAAGGGGATGGAATCAAGTCCGAAAGTAGAGGAGTCAGTCTTGGGCAGGCTAAGGGCCACCTCTTATTAAGACAGAGAGGAAAGGAGGGGAAGACAAGGGAAGACGTAGAAGTTATTTGAGGTATGGAGGAAAAGGGAAGAGGAGCTCACAGCTGATCACTACTAGTTTTCTAGTGGGACACATACTAGAAGGGAAGAGGTAGCTAATGGGGACTTAAAGAGACAAGTTTGGGAATTGTTGCTGAAGAGGTAGAGGGACAATCAAGGAAGAATCCACATTTGGCCCTGCAGCAATGGAAGTACAAATGAGATTAAAGAACATGTGTTTGTAGTGAGTCCAGTTGGACCTAGGGGATGTTTTCCTTTAGTGATATTCCATAGCTTGGAAGTATCAGTAGAAAAGGTAGGTGGTGGAAGTATCTAGAACTACTGATTAGCAGGGCATGCATAGTGGTAGGACAAGGGGCAAGGGAACCCAGGGTGGCAGACAGCATACAGTTGAGCTACTCAGTTGGTAGCTTGAGACTGTGAAGAGAGGAAAGGAGTCAAAATAAGTGGTGATGGGCTAGGAGAATAGAGAGGCATGAAGAACACAGATGGATTCATGATAAGATAAAAGTTCCTTGATCATAGGTAAATCCATTTTTTTTTTTATGTATCACGGTAACACAATACCTGACACATAGTAGTCATATAAGCATTTGTTAATTGATTGATGGATGGAAGAATAGGAGGTTTTGTTGAGAACAAAATGGGTTAGGAGTGGGGAAGGCAGAGATATAAACACAGGCACTTTGGGATATAAGGGAATTTCTGGATTCAAAATTATCAAGGTGGCACAGGATAGTGCTTGATCTAAGATATGATAATCCCCTCGGGTGATTAAGATAGAGTTAAGCTTTGTGTAATACAGGTTTTGGAAGTTGATAGAAGATGATGAAAGACAGCATGGTAAAGTGTTTCCTCTCCATTCCTCAGAGAATCTGAATAGTGGTGAAAGGGAGGTCAGGCTAGAGGTGTGAGACCCTAGAAATTAGACTGAACTTGAGCATAGTACCAGCTCGGGTTGTATATTCCAAGATTGTGAAGGATGAGGTGCACCCAGAAATATTCTATCAATGGAATACTTGGCTCTGTACCAGCTCTACTGCCCAAGGTCCTGGTTCTTTTAGGATTCAGTCTTCTCTCTGAAATCCCGGTCAGGTCAGCAATTACCCTTTGCCTGCAGTCTTTGCCTTCCTGGATTCAAGTGTATGGTCTGAAGAGTTAGGCAGAGCATCACCAAGTCACAATCCTTTCTACTCCTGGTGTGGTGTCTTAAGTCCTCCCTGGGATATTACCTCTCATCTTGCATATTCGTTATTTGCTTTTCAAAAAAAAAAAAGGAATGTTGGGATGGCTAGGTGGTACAGTGAATAGAGCACCAGCCCTGGAGTCAAGAGGACCTGAGTTCAAATCTGGCCTCAGACACTTAACACTTACTAGCCGTGTGACCTTGGGCAGGTCACTTAACCCCAATTATCCTATCTTCCCCCCTCCAAAAAAAAGAAAGCAAAACAAAACGAATGTACATATAAAAAAAAGAGGAGGGAAGGTCAATGAATTGTGAGCTCAATATCAGTCAACAGAGGGATATGGTGGCCAAAAAGGGTGGGAATGTGTTCTAAGACGTCTTAAGAAAAGCATGATGTCCAGAATGAGGAACTGATAGTCTTGTTGTCCTCTGTCCTAGTAATAATACATGGAGTATTGTGTTCAAATGGGCATCACAGTTAAGGAGATTGATGAGTTGGTGTGCATCCAGAAGAGGAAGATGAGAATGGTGAGAGACTAGAGACAATACAACATAAGAACTGTTTGAAGGATTAAGCACATTTAGCCTGAACAAGAGAATGGGGGTGGGGTTTGAATTGAGGGGGAGAGGAGTTATAAGTGTCACTAAGTATTTGAAGGGTTGTCATTTGGAAGGGGAATTGTATGTGCTCTATTTGGCCCCAAAGGTAAGAATAATAGAGGACAGCACCAAAAGAGATAGATTTGGCTTGGTGTTAGAAAAGACTTCCATCCAGTTGGAGCTGACCAAGATCAGCATGAGCTCAGGAGGTAGTGAATTCCTCTTCACTTATGGTTTTCAAGTAGGGGCTGAGTGAGCCTTGTTGGCAGTGGTGTAGAGGAGAATTTTGTTCAGGTACAAGTCAGATTAGGTGTCCTTGGAGATACCTTCCAAGGCTGAAATCACATAATGCCACGACCTCAGAGGAACTCAAAGTTACAGGTGCCTCAGAAGGCAGGGAAAAGAAGCTTAGTGAGTGGAAATGGCTTATAACATCTTATCAGCAATTATGTATACATAAATGGTGGCTGTCGGTATTCTCTCCCTTTTCAAATTATTTTCATTTGTATATCTTCTCCCAATTATAAGATCCTTTGAGGTTGGGACTAATTTTTATTTTACCTCTGTGTCCTAGAGCCACAAATAGTGCCTGACATAGTAAGTTCTTAATAAATTATTGTAAGATGAATTAGTTAATTAATTCATGGCCAAAAAGAGAGGTAGACTGGTCACAGAGATGGAGGGAAGTGTAGCATGACAGACAACATGAATGTTGCACTAGTAGCATGAAATGGCAGACTAAAAAAGAAGAAAGTTTGCAACATTTGGTGGATGCTCCATGGAGGACTTAGGAAAGACAAGCATACATGAAGTGCTTTCTTCTAGAAAGGGCATGTTTGTTTGATCAAGAAATAAAGGCTAAAAGTGAGTATAGACACACAACATTGACCCATTAACCTAACAGGAGATGTTTCATCTCTGGCTTGGGTTTATGGGTCACTGACATGTCTCCATGGTCATTTTTTACCCTTTGTTTTATACCCACATACACACACATGCACGTGCGTGCATGCGCGCACACACACACACACACACACACACACACACAAATGTGTAGTCATGCAGCATCAGCAGTAAAATATTAGGTTGGTTTTTTTAAATGGACCATTGTTGTTATCCTTGGGCTCATGGAACTTTTGGATTTCAGTCTTGGAAGGGCTATCTGTTTGTGTGTGTGTGTGTATGTATGTGTATGTTATTCCTTTACTTTTCATAGGATCACAGACTCAGAGGCAGAAGAGGTATTAAAGGCCATAGAGCTCAATCCCATCTGCAGGCCTTGCCTCATCACCATTTTACCAAGGCCCAGAAAAGTTCAGTGACTTACCCAGGACTACAAAGTTAGTATATATCTGAGGGAGCATCTGAACTCAGGTCTTCCTGCCCTTTGGCCAGTGTACTGCCTTGCCTCTGCTTTACATCCTTACAACTTTTTCTGTGGACCCCCATGGATGATTGATCACAAGCATTGCAATCAGATTCTCTGCTTCTGTCTCGCTTTGGCCTTTGCATCTGCTTAGTCTTGGTGATTTCCCAGTCCTCTCAATGTCCTCTTTTCTTTTGCCTACGAATCATGCTTTCTAATTTACCAAGGATATTTAAATGCTCTGCAATATTCTGACCTCATGAAGCACTTTCTAGTTCATTGTCTTGGAGGACATAGAACCATTAACAGAGTACAGAATACCCTGTGTTTTCATTAATAAGAAAGCCAAATAAATGCAATTCTCATTGCACAATAGTCTTCAATACCAATGAGGCTAGAGGGATGGGGAAAATTCAGGGGAGAAAAAATCTGATTGATACCATCTGCAAGCTCCAGGGACTGTCTCAAACTTCAGACTTCCTCTGACTTTAGCACAGTACTCTTTGGACAACAGGCATTTTATCACTATTTCTTAAATTGAATTATTTGTAGATGCTTGTACCCACAACTAGTCACCTTCCCCATAGCTTTTTCAGTCCACAGTTCAAATGCTAGCCCTGCCTCTGGTTCAAAAGTAGGTAGGGTGATGAGAAATTCCACATTCCCTCTCAATCACCTTCTTCATGGCATTTTTAATCTCCTTGTTTCTGAGGCTATAGATCATAGGATTCACCATAGGGATCACCACTGCATAGAAGATTGATACCATCTTGTCCCTGCTCAGGGCATAGCTGGAGCGAGGACGCATGTACATGAAGAGGCCAGAACCATAGAAGAGTGTCACAGCAGTCAGGTGAGATGCACAGGTGCTAAAGGCCTTGGACCTCCCTTTGGTGGAGTTAATCTTCAGGACAGCAGCAACAATATAAACATAAGAGACGAGGACCACGAGGACAGACATTATCCCAACAATGACCCCCACAAGAAAGGTCACGATCTGGCTAGTGAAGGTGTCAGAGCAAGATAAAGCCAAGACAGGAGGAAGGTCACAGAAGAAATGATTAATGATGTTAGGCCCACAGAACTGATGATTGTAGACAGAGCAGGTTTCAATCAGAGAGCTAAAAAGCCCACCGATAAATGCTCCTCCCACCATCTTGATACAGAGCGTGTGGGACATGATGGCCGTGTAGAGCAGTGGGTTACACACAGCAGCATAACGATCATACGCCATAGCAGCCAGGAGGAAGCATTCAGTCAGCCCCATGGCACAAAAGACAAAATATTGAACAGCACAACCCAGAAAGGAAATGGTTTTCTGGCCTGTGATGGTGTCCGCCAGCATCTTGGGAGTGGTAGAGGAACTGTAGCATATGTCTACAAGGGCTAGGTTGCTGAGGAAGAAATACATAGGGGTATGGAGGTGGGGATCCATCCTGATCAGTGTGATGAGGCCCAGATTCCAGGCCAGAGTTGTGAGGTAGACCCCCAGGAATACCACAAAGAGGACAATTTGCATTTGGGGATGATCTGAAAAGCCCAGGAAGATGAATACCGTCACAGTTGTGGTATTTCTGCTCCCAGCCATTGCCCTAATCCCTGCAATTATAGAGAGACAAAGAGAGCTATTTCTGGAAAGTTGTTTGTGTTACTATTTGACTAGCCTTTTATGAGAGGACATATGAAAGTAAGGGCCAACTCTAATATTGCCCCCTCTGTGAAGGCCACTTAATCAATCAACCAACCAACTAACAGTTATGAAGCACCTATGAAATGATAAATGTTTACTAAACATATACCATCTGCCAGGCACTGTGCTAAGCACTAGGGATACAAATAAGAAGAAAAAAGACAGTTCCTGCCATCAAGAAGCTTACAATCTAATAGAAGAACATAATACATAAGAGGAAACCGAAAAGGAAGACACCAGAGTGTATGACAATAGAAGAACCAAACCAAGTAGAGTGGTTGGTGGCAAATGAAGAAATGGCTGGCATTTTAAGCCCTCTGCAAAAGGAAGCTATGGCAGGAATATTTTTGTCCACCCGCCAGCCTTCCAATCAAAGTCTCAAAAGTAACCAAATGTGCCAGGCACTGTGCTAAATACCAGACATATGAAAACAAATCAAAAACAACACCTGCCCTGAGGGAGCTTACATTCTAGGGGAACTGAGATTTGCATTCTAGTCTTCTAGCTTCAAATCCAGCATTTTTCTACCAGTCTTAAGTAGGATAGGGCCACACTGAGGTGTAACATCATACAAGAGGACCCACATTTCCCGGAGAGAGGTGGCTTTCCCTTCATACAGCTATCCAGAGATCTTCATCCCTATGAAGACCTTCATTCTAGCACTTTGAAATTCTCTGCCAGCCTGAGTCCAGCCAGAGGGACCCAATGCATTCTTTATCCTTTGTATCCCATTTTTGGGAAGCCTCACTCCCAGATGACAGATATCAGGCTTCCTCACACTATGCCATGTTGTAGACATCATTTTTCTTGAGGTTCACAATAGCAATACTTACAGGTATTCATCCCATTTCATAGATGGAGAACCCAAGACCCAGAGTGTTATTTCAACATTGCCCAATGCCACTCACGTGGTAAATAAATAGTGGATCTGGGACTCCAGCACCAGGATTCTGAGTCAAAGTCTGGAGCATTTTCCCTGTTACCAGGCTGCCCCTCTCCAGGAATGTTTATGTTTTTCTTACCTCCTTAAGAACGGGGATTGGCTCCTCTACTTTTGAGTATTGTAGTAGAATAGGAGAAAAGGTGCTGGAGGGAAAATCAAGAGACCTGGCTTCAAACCATGCCTCAGACACAAACTAGCTATGAGACCGTGAGTGGGTTCACATGTGGGAGACTCAGTTTACTTATCTGAAAAACAGAAACAATCAAATTTGCTCCACCTACTTATCAGGAGTCATAACAAAGGACAGATCAAAACTCAAGTGGCTTATAGAAATGGGAGCCATTATTATTATTCCCCAGAGGTCTGATCAAGCATACGGCTGGCATTTCTATCTGCTTGTTGAATGAATAAGCGCACATGTCAACATAGCCACATCTAAAAAGACCTTCTCCTGATGCTTCTTCACAATATGCAGGTGATTCTGGAGACACATTTAGTACAAACTATGGAAGGTCCTACCAACCTTGAAATGTTTCCAATATGGGCCCACCAGCACCCTGAAGAAGCAATTAATAGCCAGTTTGGCTATTAGTGAAGAAACTTACCAGGTATAGCATGTATGGTGGCCACAAAGAAAATCACTAAACCACCTACTTAATACTCAGAAAGACAAGTCTCACCAGGGAGGTACAGAGAAACAAATCTAGACTCGACAGAAGGAAAGACTTCCTTAAATAAGCAAACAAATAAATAAAGAAGTGAATAAATGAGTAAATAAACAAATAAAAAGGAGCTACCCCAAAGTTAGATTGTAAGCTCCTTGAGGGCAGGGACTGTCTTCTGCCTCTTTTTGTGTCCCCAGCTCTTAGCACAGTGCTTGGCACACAGGAGGCATTTAATAAATGTTGAATTGAAGTGGGACAGGCTGCTTTGAGAGGCAGATATTGAGGAAAGCAGCACAGTAAAGTGGGAAGAACCCTCAACTGGGGATCAGAAGACCTGATTTTGAATCCCAGCTCTTGCATTTACAACACGACCTTAGGTAAGTCACCTAACATCTTTGATTTCAGTTTCCTGAACTGAAGATGGATGAAGTTGGACCAGATGGCCTCCGAGGGCCCCTTCAGATCTCAATTCATGAACTTATGACAGTGAGTTCTTTTCTCAGTGGTGGACTTTAACTGAAGTCTAGAGAACCACTCCTCTGGTCATGTATATGGCTTAGTGAATTTTTGAGGCAGTGTGATGCAGTGGGCAGAATACTGAATATGGAAGCAGACAATATCGGATCAGACCTCTTCCACCCACTCTTTGTGTGACCTTGGCTAAGTCACTTACCTTCTCTGGGCCTCAGTTTCCTCATCTGTAAAATGAAGACACGATGACTTCTAAGAACCCCTCTGCCTTTTAAATTTATAATCTTATAGTCAGCCCTATGTTGAGGCAGTGGTTGGACTAGTTGGACTCCAAGGACACTTCCATCCTGACCCTGAGATTCAGTGAAACTGTAGATTTGCAGAAATCCTCAGGAGGTCTCATTTAGCAAATCCTAAGAGGAACTTTGACAAAATTAACCTCTCAGGAGATCTTACTTCTTCAAAATCTGTTGGCTACGATGGTGTTTATCCTTATTTCCTAAGCTATAATGACCTTTGACCAGGTCTAGCTACCCTCCCAGCTCCTTCCTACCTTCTACTCAACAAGTGCCTGAAGCTACCCTCTCATTCCTGTGCTTTGGCTCTCCCCCTGGTCCCATGAGACTGTCCATTCCATTTGCCAAAAGCCTTAAAGCAAAGTTTCTCCATGTACTTTGCAGCAATCTTCCTCCCTGTGACTTCCACCCTGAGGCCCGGAGAGGAGGATACTCATTCTCCTTTGTCAAATGGCTACTAAGAGTCAAAGCTGGATTTCAGCTTCAGTTCTGCCAATTCTAAATCTAGTTTCCATTCTGCTACACCAAGTATTCAGATCTTGAGACATGGTTTTTAATGGCCTCACATTGGAGAATAGAAGAAACACTAAGAACAAGGAGATGGGGATTAAATAATTTTTAAAAAGCTTTACTGGATCACAGATTTAGAGTTGGAAGGAACCTTAGAAGACATCTAGCTCAAACTTTTATTTTACAGATAAGGAAACTGAGACAGCATTTGTGAATTAGGTGATTTTCCCAGGGTTACACGGGTAGAAAGTAGGAGAGTCTAAATCCAAATCCACTACTCTTTCCATTACACGGGGGTGTGGGACCTAGTTGGATACATTGGCTTGAGCTCTGTAAAACCCAAGCAGAGCCTCACTTGAGAGTTTCCACATGGGCATCTGTATTTAGCAATAATATTGTGTTTGATCATTGTGCTATCTGGAATTGTCCTGTTTCTTGATGTGATCGTCACCATTAGGGAAACTAATTCTGAGCTGGACAAAATATGAGCATCAACTTTCAAGATCTTTGCTTCCTGTATGAGCTTAGACAAATTACTTAATTTTCCAGTGCCTCAGTTTCCCCCCTTGTAAAATGGAGGGACTGAGCTAGATTACCTCTGAGATACCTTTAAATATTCTATATCTCTGTGATTTGAATCAAGTGTACTTATTTAGAGGATAGGAAACTTGCTACAAAATCCCCCTTATGTCGGCAAAGATGCTAACGATAGACTCTTTGAAATGGTAAAAACTGACATTGATATAGTGTTGTATAATATGTAAAATATTTTCCCCATAGCACCTGTGAGGTACGTCAGTGCCATGATGCTGTCCCCACATCATAGATTAGGAAATAGGAGAAGCATGGCACCATGGATAGAGGCTGGCTTTGAAGTAAAGAAAAGCAGGATTCGTGTTTGAGGCAGGAGACCATCCGAGATCTCCCACTTCCAAGCCTAGCACTGGCATGTTCTACTGTGCCACACTGCCTCCTTTGAGAGCCCAACTAGGTATTCTCTGACCTTCAGCTTTTCCTACTTCTCATTCCTCCTGTTACAGAATTGTGGCTCTATTGGAGTCCCTTTGCCATGGAAACATCCAAAAAGGAAAAGCCCAGCCTCTTCTCATGTCATCCACAGTCACATGAGAGGGAGGGCATCCTTTGTGATCTTAGGCCTGCTGAATTAATTAATCAAGCTTGTCTGTAAGAACGGAGGGGAAGGAATCCCCAAGGTCTCCTTGATGAGATATCTCATTCCTACTTCGAGGCTCTCTTGAATTAACTCTCTTTAACGAGAGATGCTGTAGAAATGGTGCCTTCAGCGTACACATGCAGGCTAGCCCACAACCAGCACAAAATAAAGGCAGTGGCCTCATCCTCATTTACCCTCCAACCCCCACCCTCAATCATTTTGGGTTGAAGAAAACACATAGGAAACTGGTCCTACTGAAGCTACGGAGCAAGAGACAATTCAGGGGGTGAAAAGATCACAGGCCCAGGCATAAGAAGATCTGGATTCCAGTGTCTGTCCTTCCACTAGTCACCTGTGTGACCACGTCAAGGAATTTCCCTCGTCAGTTTCTTCGGCTGTAAAGTGAGGGGCTCAGTGGCCTTCTTTTCAGTCTTTTGCAACACATTTTAAGAAAGATGTTAATGAGCTAGAGAACATGCAGAACGGTGAGGGCCTTTTAGTCACATGAGGATTTGCAGCCAGGTGGCACACTGCATAGACTTAGAGTCAGGAGGACCTGAGTTCAAATTCAGCCTCAGATGCTTACTGGCTGTGTGATCCTGGGCAAGTCTCTTAACTTCTATTGCTTTAGTGTTCTCTTTTGTAACAGGAGGCTAATAATAGCACCCCCTCTTTGGAAAATCATAGGATCAAATCAGATAGTATTGGTGAAGGGCTCAGCAAACCTGACAACAACACTATCCAAATGCTAGTTATTATTGTAACGGAAAACACAGGACTGGGGGTGGGGCGGTGTGACAAGATATTTAGCTCAAAGCGTTTGAAAGGCTGTGGGATTACATGTGGCCCCAGAGCAAAGAGCCAGAAGCAAAGGGGACAAGTTGCAATGCCAAAGTTTAGGTTTGCTTTCAAAAGAAACTTGTGGCTAATTAGAACTGTGAAAAGATGGAACAGGCTGCCTCTAGGGAAGTGTGCTTCCTCTCACTGGATGTCTTTATGCTGAGATCTAGCATGTGTGTGCGTGTGTGTGTGTGTGTGTGTGTGTGTGAGAGAGAGAGAGAGAGAGAGAGAGAGAGAGAGAGAGAGTGTATCTGTGTATATGTAATAACATATGTGTGTATAATATGTGTGCATGTATGCACACATATTGTGGGGGGTGTGTGTGTATCTGTATGTATGTGTGTATGTTATTGTGGTATGTGCATGTGTGTATACACATTGTAATAATATGTCTGTATGTGTGCATACATATTGTGGTGTGTATACATATATGTAATGGTATGTGTGTATAATATGTGTGTGTGCACACATTGTGGGTGTGGGTATGTCTGTATATATGTAATAATATATGTTGTATGCATACACACATATTGTGGTGTGTGTGGGTGTGTGGGTGTGGGTGTGGGTGTGGTGTATCATGGGCAGACTGTTTTTCAGGCCTGGCTTCAGGATGACCACCGAAAATTGAAAATTCTTTGACTGTCTGACTGTCAGAGACTATGTCTAAGACTCTGGTTTAGTTGTCCAGTCATTATTCATTTGTGTTCAACTCTTCATGACCCTGTTTGGAGTTTTCTTGGCAAAAACACTGGAGTGGTTTGCCATTTCCTTCTCCAGCTTATTTTACAGACAAGGAAACTGGGGCCAACAGAATTAAGGGACTTGCCCACGGTCACTAGGTTAGTAAGTGTCTGAGGCCAGATTTGAACTCAGGAAGAAGAGTCTTCTTGATTCCAGGCCTGGTGAGCTCTCCACTGAGCTACCTACCTGCCTTTGTTATGACAATTCTATGTTTTAAGCACCTTGCTTCAAGAAATGTTTATCTTCTGAGTTAACTCTCCTTTCATAGTCTATATTCTAAGGCCATTTCTGGAACAGATACTCTATGTTTTATGGCCCCTCTCTGCTTTGATATTCCATCTCTGTGTTCCAAGGGCTGTCCTAGCTCTGACGTTTATGTTCTAAGGTCCCTTCTAGTTCCAACCCTAACCCTAAATGGCTCAGGTGAGGATCACAAATCAGATAGTATCTGTGAAGGGCTCTGCAAACCTGACAACATTATCCAAATGCTAGTAATTATTGTGATCAAACTCAGTTTGGTTTGTGGCCACTAAAATGAAAGACAGAGCCTTGTAAAGCAAATGGTACGGAACGCCTGCAGGACTTCCAGTAGCCATATTACACAGAAGTAAAATAGTGAAAGAATGACTTGAATTGCTTGAATGAATTACGCCAACCCTTTCCCAGGGTGCATTTGGGCTGAGGCCATCAGTTGGGAGTATACATAATGCTGTCACAGGACCCAGCCTCTTCTCTAAGGCCCAGTGAAGACACACTAGTTATATTGGACATGTCCCAATATTGGTATTCCACATGTCCCAACCTATTTTTTGTGCTCTCCTTCTCCTACTCTGTTTCTCCTCTGTCTCTTCTTCTATCTTCCCCAGCTCAGGCCCTCAGCACCTTTGCTTGACTACCCTAGAAAACAGCCTTAGGAAGGGATTCATTATGAGTCTTTGGCATCTCATTGTAATAATCAGGTCTTTGTTCCCTTTCTTAGGAATATTTGCATCTTGAACTCAATCTTTCCCTGCGGAGGACAAGCTTTATCCTATGATTTGGGAAACCATTGAGTAAGAAGAGGAATTGGGGCAATAAGTGGATAGAGTGGAATCATAGGAATTAGGACCATAAGTGACCTGAGAAGTCAATGATATCATTTTTCTCATCTTACAGATGAGAAAATTAACTCACAGAGTCTAAGTGATGCCTGAAATCATGCAGAAGTAACTGACAGAGCTGGGATTGGAGGAAACTCCAAATCTGGAGCTCTTTCACTACATCCAACTGAAAGACAAGAACCAATCACTTCGGACCACACCAAAGCTTGGCTGTATTAAGTGAATTGGAACATGAGTTTATGGACAACAAACCCATCACTGTTAGAAACATCATAAGGCTAAATAGAATCCTAGACTCTTAGAATTTAAAGAGGCCTTAGAGACCATCTAGTTTAATCTTTATCCGAGCAACAATCTCCTCTATAATATCCTTGAGGACGTTGATGAGGTAAGGTGAGTAAAGTGCTTTGCAAACCTTAAAAGACTATAAGTATATCAGATAGAAACAGCAGCAGCAGCAGCAGCCTGACTAGGACAGAAGATAGCTACACTATAATCTCCCTCTTTCTGGACAGTATATTAATATAGTCTAAAAGCACATTAGCTTTTTTGACCATCATTCTCCATTGACTCATATTGGATTTGCATACAATAAAAGCCCCAGATCTTGTCTCAGACAAGTTGCTCCTCAGCCACACTGGTCCTATGTGTGCATTGTGTGCAACTGATTTTTAGAATTCAAAGGCTAGATTTATATTTTATTTCTCTTAGATTATAGCATATTGGATTTGACCCCTTGTCAAGAGAGGAAGGAGAAAAGCAAGAAGGAAAGAAGAGAAGTGAATGAAGGAAAGAGGGAGAGACAGAGACAAGAGACAGAGAATGAAAAAAGAAGGATGTAAAGAAAGAAGGAAGAAAGGGAGGGAGGAAAGAAGAGAGGAAGGGAGGGAGGGAGGAAGGAAGGGAAAGAAGGGAAGGAAGGAAGGAAGGAAGGAAGGAAGGAAGGA
Organism: Pseudochirops cupreus; assembly: GCA_028627135.1. Classification (NCBI taxonomy): domain Eukaryota; kingdom Metazoa; phylum Chordata; class Mammalia; order Diprotodontia; family Pseudocheiridae; genus Pseudochirops; species Pseudochirops cupreus. The sequence goes on along the minus strand of CM053583.1, from coordinate 13,434,734 downwards.
AGGAAGGAAGGAAAGAAGGTAGGAAGAAAGAGAGAAAGGAAGAGAGGAAGGAAAAAAGGAAGGGAGGGAGGAGGAAATCAACTGGACTCACCCCCTTATTCTGCGCAAGAATGTTCCTCTCCTTTCTAACAAAGGGGTGGAGATACTAGTAATATCCTAAGTTCACATCTTCTGACAATGATTCAGATGCAGCTCCCAAAATACGTGGGTGGTTCCTAGTTGTGTCCTTTTCTTTTAAGTTGCCAACCAATGGATAACAAAGTGTCCTCACAAAGGCTTGGCTGCTGCTCTATGGCCAGGTTCTACCAGAGTTTGGCTTTAATGTGACAGGTAGCCAAGTTACCTCAAGGATCCTCAGGGATGTCATAGCCTCTCATCCCTGGGCCCCAGACAAAGATCTCCTTAATGCTGTGTGTCCCTGGAAATTAATTGTTCTCAGGAGTGATGGCTACAAGTTCTGTGCTAAGAATAGAGGCCCTCTCTCCAGATGCCTCATCCTTTGCATCACCTTGCTCTTTTGACTCCCAGGCCAGTGTGCTGCCCTCTACTGCCCCCCTATTCTCCAATACAGAGTCAATGAAACATTGTTCACAGGCCCACAGAATCATAGATTTGGAGGTGGAAGGGACCTCAGAGGCCATCTAGCCCACACACATACACACCCCCATTTTACAAATGAGGAAATTGAGACCCAAGGAGGTTAAATGACTTATCTAAGATCAAACGAATGGGGAGCATCTGAGGTATAATTCAAACCCAGATCCTCTACCACTAAATCCAGTGATTCTTTTTCCTGTATCACAGGGACCTCCCCAAACCAATGGAACTCAGCACCTAATTGGTAATGAACAACAGTGATGCACATGCATTGGTTTTTTTTTCTTTTTGTTACAGACCTATAATTTCATCAGTTTAGAGAACTCTCAATGTTGAAACTTCCAGGTTTCTATAACTTATATTCGTAGGGAATTATTTGGGGCACTCAGAGATTAATTGGTTTGCCTAGGGTCACACAACTAGTATGTGTCAAAGGCAGGACTGAAACCTAAGTCTTCCTGACTCCAAATCGAGGTCTTTACCCATTATACAATACTACCCATCTTGGCTAACGGCAATATAATCCAGTTCATGCAGGAAATATCATCCTGTCCAAAACTCTAGTTTGAACTAATCAGATTGCTTCAGTTAAGGGTTGGATTTGACAGAAGGCCATAGGGAGGTTTGAGTATCCCAGGGTCTGTCCAACATATAAATGACACCTTCAGATCTGGGAACATAGTGAGCTACCCGTGTTTTATGATTTGTTCCTAGCTGTAAAATGCCACTGAGCCACAGACCATCTGATCTAGAAGGGATCTTAGAACAGAGAACATCAGAACTGAAAGGACTGTAGAACATAGAATATCTGAAGTGGAAGGAACTTAGAACACACAATGTCGTATCTGAAATGGAACATAGAACAGAATATAAAATGTCAAAACTGAAAGGATGTTAGAAATAAAATGTCAGAGTTAGGAGGAACCTTAGAACATAAAATTTCAAAACTGGAAGAACTTTAGAACATAGGATGTTAGAGATAGAAAGGAACTTAGAACATAAACTGTAGAATGCGAAAACCAGAAGAATCTTTCAACATAGAATGTTAGATCTGGAAGAGACCTTAGAATGTAGAATGTAGAACACAGCATTGTGCAAAGGCAAAAGAGAAAGGACATAGACCATGAGCCATGGGAACTGCAAATAGGCTGTCACTTAAAGTCAATGAACAGGGAACGATGTGCAACAAATCTAGAAAGGTAGGATTAGGGGATCAAAGACATAACACTGGAAGGAGCTCAGAGGTCCTCTAAAGAGAAAATTGAAGCCCAGGGCACTAGATGACATAAGTAGTTAACATCAAAGGGGGAATTTGAACCCAACTCCTCTAACTGCAGAGTCAATGCTCTTTCCACTCTACTACAGTGAAGACATATAGCATGGAGCCCTAACTGCCAAATAGGGAAGTTCTATTTGGGCAGGGTCTTTTAACCTGGGCCCTGTGATTGTTTTTTTCACTGATAACTGTATGTCAACATAACTGGTTTCCTTGGTAGTCCTAGGTATTTTATTCTGAGAAGAGATTCATAGGCTCTACCAGACTGCTAAAGAGGTCTATGATGCAAAAAAGGTTAAGAACCCATACCCTAATGGGAATAGGGAGCCATTGGATGTTATTTAGCAAGGGAATATATGGTCCGACTTTGGCTTTAAGGACATTATTTTGTCAACTATGTGGGAAACAGATTAGAGAGAAGAAAGACTGAAAGGAGGGGAGACCAATTCAATATTACAACAGCCCAGGCAAGAAGTATTGAGAGCCTGAATTAAGATGTGACTATGAGTAGGTGGAGTAAAAAGAATCCTAGGATTATAAGACAAGAGAAAAGCTAGAAGCAATCTCAGAAGAGCTAGAAGGAACCTTATGATCTGATCCCCACATTTTATAGCAGAGGAAACTGAGGCACAATGAAACTAAATGGCTTGATTGGAGATATACAGAAGTAAAATTCCTATATACAGAATGGATGACTAGGTAGTGAAATTAGCAAGGGGGGAGTGGTGAGGAACACAAGGTGACAGATCCAGTTTCCTTGCTGGGATCTGATGCTTTCTAATACAGTCAGATGTGATTCTGGCATCATCAGCCATCACTCCAGTGCATGTCCTCATCCCGAGAGGGATCAGGTAAGAGATAGAAACTATCTTCCTTCCTGATCCTAGAAAATCAACTGAAAAGTATACATCCCTCATGATTGGTCATCACCAACGTATGTGAGCAACAGCTTGGGGCTAGTTAGAAGAACATTGTCCTTCAGGCCAATTAAGAAGGATCTCTTCCTTCCAGCTACAAATCTATGGTCTCTAATTTTGGAAACTACAAAGTGCAATATGGTTGTAAGTTATCATTATCACCAGCATGAGAATGTTGAGAACTTTAGACAAAAAGAGTTTAAATCTGGAAACAGGCAAGAATTTCTTAGAATGTTAATAACAGAAAAGAGACCAAATCTCATTTTTTTAAAATGCCTTTTAAAAAGTGGAGAAATCAATTGTGTTTTGTATTTACATTTCAGTCCTGAAAGGCTTCCTGACTCCATCGGTCTAATCTAGTGTTTCCCTTTTGTTTATTGAAAAAAATGCTTTGAAGTTTTCTAATGATTCACTTCAGATTGAAGTCTGGCCTGGTAATTCCCAGATACCCCTCTACTATTTCCAAGTGACAAGCAGATGATTTCCAGATGTGGGATTCCCAGAATGTTCCTTAATGAATAGTACTCATTATAATGTTAACCAGATGAAAGGCTAATTAATGATTGACCAAGATGATTCTATACAGTAATAATCTGAAATTCAAGGGGTTAAAAAGGAGGCAAAAGCTATGAAAGATTCAAATTCAAGCTATCTTTTAGAATATTCCTTCTTTAGGGAAATAACAAATGTACAGACTTGTATGCCCTCCCGTACCATCAGATCAGTCTCTTGGATTTGGAATAAATAAGATATTATGGCTAAAAAGTGATTTTCTCCCTTCTCTGTATCTGCCTAGTGCCATAAAAAAAGGCCCAAGGAACTAACTAACCAACTTCTTTGGGCCTTATTTTCCTTGCCTATAAAATGTACAAGTTGTATTAGATAATTTCTAAAGTCCCTGCCCAGCTCTGACATGCTGTGTTCTACATTGTTTCTCCCATGATGCTGACAGTCCTGGTTTGTTCTAAGTTTTCTCCCATTCTGATAATTGTTCATTGTAGAGTCCTTCCCAGTTTCTGTGTTTTGAGTTTCTATGTTCTACATCCTGTTGAAACACACAAACTGGGTCACTCTGTGTTGTGTTCAGTGATCAGACCTATTCAAAACACAACTTTATTAGAAAACAGAATTAGACAAATATATTCAAATTCTGTTGGAAGGACAGGTGTCCAACACAGATCCTTCTTTACAAGCAAATGCCCCTCAGTTGACACAAGAAGTCTGGGCATGATTCTCTTGTAGGAATCTTCATAACAATCCTTAGAAATGACCTCATACCAAAGAGTTTTACACTGAGTTTCAACTTAAAATTAAAGTGTTTATTAAATAGAAGGGAAAACAGACAGAAATGAGATTTTGTTACGTTAAAGCATAGCAGTCATTTTTTATAGTTTCAAAGGCTATGAATCGGGATTCAAACAATAGTAATTTCATGAGAATAAACTGAATTCTACCCTATGATGAACCTAAAATGTGATGTGCCTTCTGATATTTTCCAGTGTATACTAAAGTTTATACTTAGGCTATTCTGTTTAGATTATTAGCTTACAGTTTAGAAATGCAGAGGAAGGCGCTTTTGGGGCCTTTCCTTATAAACCACATAATCAGCACAGTGCTTATCCTGTAACGAGCATTTAAGGAATGCTTAATGCAGTTGACTGACTGACTGGTTTTGTCAAAATTATGCTGGCATTGTGTTGGATGGTATTTTTATATGATCTTTAATTTTTCCCTTGTCATTCAATGCTAGCTCATTTCAGCTATAGCTAGAGGAAACTATTTATTTCCCTTCTTATCTTTCTTTAATTGTCATTTTTGCCTTCTCTTTCTTTCTATATCTTCCTTCCTTTGCATTTGTATCCATTTTTCTTGCTTTCCAAAAGCTTCCTCAGTCTTTATAACAACTCATTAACATAGGAGGTTTCAACACTTAGGATTTTTTTTTTGTTTCATGAATGAGAATGAAGACAGGGAGGCTGAAGGGCTAGGCCTCAGTTTCCTTATCTGTAAAGTGAGGGGCTTGGATTAGATGGTCTACATTCTACAATGTCCCTCTGGGCTCTAGTTAGGACCTTATGACTGATTCTGATCCAACTTAAGGAAAAAGAATAATTCACCCAAACTCTATTTTGAAGACCAGGACCACATCAATAGAAGGAGAAGCCCTCCCTGGGCCGATATGCCTAACTGAAGAGCTGTAGAAAACGTCCATGCTCAAGGTAGACCTATGAATGTAAGTAGTGATGAACCTGCTCCACAAGGGAACCACTGCTTTGTGAATGAGCTCCTTGGAACCTCAGTGATCCTGATGGCACCTGAATCCTTTTGATGCTCCTTTCCAGCAAGATGGCTTACTTGATGTTCCTTACACATGCCCTTCCATCTACCTCTCACTTCCATGCCACTGTACAAATAATTACAGCCTATTCCTGGAATGCTCTCCCTCTTCACTTCTAGCTCTTGGAATTCCTAGATCCGTACAAAGGTCAGCTCAAATGCCACCTCCCACGAGGGTCTTTCCTCATCCTCTCTAGCTGTTAATGTCTCTCTTCCCCTCATTAATTTGAAAATATTATGTATTTATTTATTTGCAGAATGATGTTTTCTTCCAGAAGAATATACGCTCCTTTGAGGGCAGGGACAATTTAATTTTTGCTTTTATATTCCCAAGGCCTAGCTTACTGCTTGGCACACAGCAGATACTCAATAATTGCATGTTGAATTGAAATTTGTCATGCTGAAATTTCTCAAAGATTATTCTATCAAAAATTCTCAGCATCCTTGGTATCTCAGTCTATATGCCATGAAGTTCTAATTACTGGTCAATGTCTACTTGCCTAATCCTCAGTGTAGTTATGACAACAAAGGTCTATGGCCAGTCCTAACTAATGATCTCAGAGTTACTAAAAAAACTAGAATCACTTCATCCCTCTCTTCCCAGTCCATCATTCTTGCTATGGCCAAACCAACCTCCTTTTGCAACCATGACCCAAATTCATATAACATTTCAACTATGCACTGTTTTCACCAATATAATCCATTTACAGCACATGCTGTAATCTAATCTACCACTTTTGGTGGAAGGAAAAAGTTTGAGGACCTAGATTTGTCTTAGGCAGTGTTTGTTTTGCCAAAATACTGTGCATTAATAATTTGACATATTCAAAAATTTTAATTTTATAAAATTCAATAAGTGAGAGGTAACTAAGGAATAAGGTATCAAATAGAACTTTCATTATGATGGACTAGTCTAATGCCTTCATTTGCTACATGAGAAAGCAGAAAGTTAAAGACATTACTTTCCCAGGCTCCCAAAGATGATGGGGATCAGAAATGCAGTAGATTCATGAATTGGAAGAATTATAAGCAGTATGGGGGACTATGTATTCCAATTCTTCCATTTTACAAATCTAACTTCTGCGATCCCAACACGGGAAATGCCTTTTCTAAAATCACAGTAAATTAGTAGGATATTCATGATTTAAATAGATTTCTCCCAAATGCTAGCCTTTACAACTCATTCTTTTTTCCAGAGATAGGCTGAAAATATGACAAAACAGAAAAATAGCAAACAAAGAAAACATAATGTAGGCTTACCTCAGTGGTTTCCCTGATGATTTCTCTCTCTCTCTTCTTCTCATTTTGTTCTCCTGACCTTTCCTTCCCCTCCCTGCTCTCCCTTCCTCCCTTCTCCTCTCTCTGTGTTGTCAACTCCCTCTATTTGTCTATCTCTCCCTCTCCTTTCTTCCTCCCTTTCTCTTTCTATCTCTTTTTTATTTTCCTTCTCTCTCTCTTTCTGCTTCTCTTTTCTCCTGCTTCTCTCTCACCTCACAATTCTTCCTTTAAGTCTCTATTTCCCTACCTCCTCTTTTTCCCCCTTCTCATTTTTTCTTTCCATCCTTTTCTCTCTCTTACAGATTTACTCAATGAGTTCATTTCCTTCTTCACTATTTTATATATAAATATATGGAATAGATAGATAATAGATGTGTAGATAAATAGGCAGATTCCATAGGGCATTAGAAAATCATTTTATTATGATAGTATTATGGATTTAAATGTGGAATTACAAAAGGGGCCATCTAGTCCAATATCCTCATTTGCCAAGTGAGAAAGTAGAAGCTTAGAGATGTTGTTACTTTCCCAGGTTCCCAAAGACGATGAGGATCAGAAATGGGATGGTTTATGAACTGGACAAATTATAAGCAATATGGGAAACTATCTAGTCCAATTCTTTTATTTTACAATTGTAACTTCTGCAATCCCAACATGGGAAAGCCCTATTCTAAAATCATACAATGAATTAGTAGAATATTCATGACTTAAATCAGTTTGTCTTAAATCCTAGCCTTTTCAGCTCATTCTTTTTCCACAGGCAGTCTGAATATGTGCCTAAACAGAAAAATGATAAGGAAGGCAACCATAACGTAGACTTACATCAATGGTTTCCCTGATGATTTCTCTTTCTCCTCTCTTTCGCTCTTCCTCTCTCTCTCCCTTTTGCTCTCCTGACCTTTTTCTCACCTCCATGCTCTCTTCCTCTCCTCTCCTCTCTCTGTTTTTTCCTCTATTTGTCAACCTATCGCTCTCCCTCTCCTTTCCTTTCCTTTTGGTCTTCTTTTTCCTCTCCCTCTCCTTCTCTTTTTCTCCTTCTCCATTCTCCTGAATACTCAGAAAAAATAGGTTGCCCAGATTAACAGAAGAAGAAATGGAATACTTAAATAACCCTGTCTTAGAAAAAGAAAATCATAGAAGTTGAAGGAATGCCCAACAACTGGGGAATGGCTGAACAAGTTGTGGTATACTATTGTTCTTTAAGAAATGCTGACCAGGCAAACTTCAGAAAAATTGGGAAGACTTTCATGAACTGATGCTGAGGGAAATGAGCAGAACCAGGAGAAAATGTACACAGTAACAGCAACATCATGCATGCCATAACTGACTTTGTTAGACTTAAAGATGGGTGGAGAACCTGCACTCCTCAAGTGCAGCCCTTTGACTGAATCCAAAGGTTCTATGAAGTTTGGATTCAGTCAAAGGGCCATACTTGAGGACCTAGAGGATCACATTTGGCCTCAAGGCTGCAGGTTCCCCATCCCTGATTTAAGACGATTCCAAAAGAATCATGATGGAAAATACTTTCTACATCCAGAGAAAGAACTCTGGAGTCTGAATGCAGGTCAAAGCTCCTATGCTTTCTTTTTTTGTTGTTGTTTTTGGTTTTTCTTTCTCATAGTTTTTTCCCTTTTGCTCTGATTCTTCCTTCACAACATGACTAATGTGGAAGCATGCTTAATATGATCACAAATGTATAGCCTATATCAGATTGCATGCCATCTTAGCGAGGGAGGAGAAGAGGAAGGGGGGAAGGGAATTTAGAATTCAAAATCTTATAAAAGCAAATGTTGAAAACTAAAAATAAAGAAAAGAAAAGAAAAAGAAAGTAAACAAGTCATCAATGAGTTCCCTAAGAAAAACTCCCCAGGACAAAATGAATTCACTAAACATTTAAGGAACAATTCATCCCAATACTATATTTGAAAAAGTAGGGAAAGGAGTCCTTCAAAGCTCCTTTTATGACACAAACATGACTTTGATACCTAAGCCAAGGACATCAAAAACAGAGAAAGAAAACTATAGAACAATTTCCTTAATGAATATCTTTGTGAAAACTTTAAATAAAATATTAGCAAAGAGATTACAGCCATATATTATGAAGATCATACACTATGACAAGGTGGGATTTATACCAGGAATGCAGGGATGGTTCAATATAAAGAAAACTATCAGTATAATTGACCATATCAGTAGCAAAATCAACAGAAATCACATCTCAATAGGTACTGAAAAAGTTTTTGACAAAATACAACATCCATTCCAATTAAAAAGACCAGGGAGCACAGGAATAAATGAAGCATTCCTTAAAATGATGAGCAGTAACTATCTAAAGCCATCAGCAAGCATTATCTGTAATAGAGATAAGCTAGAAGCCTTACCAATAAGATTCTGGGGTGAAGGAAGGATGACCATTATCACCACTATTGTTCAATATTATACTAAAAATGTTAGTTACAGCAATAAGAAAAGAAAAAGAAATTGAAGGAATTAGAAGAGGCAGTGAGAAAACAAAACTATCATTCTTTGCAGATGACATGATTATATACTTAGAGAATCCTAGAGAATCAACTGAAAAACTACTTGAAATAATTAGCAACTTTAGCAAAGTCATAGGATATAAAATAAAGCCACATAAATCATCAGTATTTTTATATATGAAAAACAAAGCCCAATAGCAAGAAAGAGAAAGAGAAATCCCATTTAAAATAACCATAGACAATATAAAATAGTTGGGAGTTGACCTAACAAGACAAACCCAGAAACTACACGAACACAATTACAAAACAATTTTCACACAAATAAAATCATATCTAAACAATTAGAAAAATATCAATTGTTCATGGGTAGGCTGGGCCAAAATAATAAAAATGACAGTTCTGCCTAAACTAATTTACTTATTCAGTGCCATATCATAAAACTACCCAAAAATTATTTGATAGAACTAGAAAAAATGATGACAGAATTCATCTGGAAAAGCAAAAGTTATCAATATCAAGGTAAGTAAAGAAAAATTGCAAAGGATGATGGCCTAAAAATACCAAACTTCAATCTATGTTATAAAGCATCAATCATCAAAACTTTCTGGTACTGGCTAAGAAATAAATGTTAGATCAGTGGAATGGATTATGTACACAAATGACGATAGTAACCCGAAGACTCCAGCCTTTGGGATAAGAACTCACTATTTGACAAAAACTGCTTTGAAAACTGGGGAAAAAAAAATACTGTAGAAAATAGGCGTAGACCAACAGCTTACCCCATATACCAAGGTAACATCAAAATGAGTACATGATTTAGACACAAAGGGTGATACCATAAGCAAATTAGAAGAATAAGAAATAATTTACCTGTCAGATAGATGGAGAAGGGAAGAATTTATGACCAAACAAGAGATAGAGGGCATTATAAAATGGAAAATAAAAAATCTTGATTACATTATATTATCTATATTAATTGTATCATATACTCTGCACAAACAAAATCAATGCTACCAAGATCAGAAGAAAAGCAGAAAGTTGGGAAACCATTTTTATAGCAAGTATCTCTAATAAAGGCCTCATTTCTAATATATAGAGAAAATTGAATCAAATTTATAAGAATCCAATCCATTCCCCAATTGATAAATGATCATAGAATGTGAATAGGCAGTTTTCGAATGAAGAAATCAACACTGTCTATAGTCATAGGAAGAAGTGCTCTAAATCACTTTTAATTAGAGAAATACAAATTAAATCAACTCTGAGGTACCACCTCACATATATCAAATTGACTAATATGACAGAAAAGGAAAATGATTAATGTTAGAGAGGATTGTGAAAGTTGGGATACTAATGCACTGTGGGTGGAGTTGTAAACTGATCCAACCATTCTACAGAGCAATTTGGAACTATGCCCAAAGGATGACCAAACTTTACATATTCTTTGAATCCACAAATACCACTACTAGGTCTATATTTCAAAGAGAGATTATTAAAAGGGAGAAAGGACCTATAAACACAAAAACTTCTATAGTAGTTCTTCTTGTAGTGGTAAAAAATTGGAAAATGAAGAAATGCCCATCAATTAGGGAATGGCTGGACAAGCTGTGGCGTATGAATGTAATGTAATACTATGATACAAAATGAAACGATAAGCAGGCAAATTTCACCAAAACCTGGAAAGACTTGTATAAACTGATACAAAGTAAAGTGAGCAGAACCAGGAGAACATTTTACATAGTAACAGCAACATTGTATGATCAACTATCAATGACTTAGCTATTCTCAGCAATACAATGATCCAAGACAATTGCAAAGGACTTATAATGGAAAATGCTATCCACATCCAGAGAAAGAACTGGAGGACTGAATGGAAATGGAAACATACTATTTTCACTTTCTTAATTTTTTTCATGATGGTCTTTTTTTTCTTTTAGTTTGTTTGTTCTTTCATAACTGTGACTAATATGGACATGTTTCATGTGATTGCACATCTATAATCTATATCAAATTGCTTACCATTTTAAGAAAAGACAGGGAAGGCAAAGAGGGAGAAAAATTGGGAATTCAAAATTTTGTAAACATGAATGCCAAAATTTTCTTTACATATAATTGGAAAAATAAAATACTATTTTAAAAAAGTAACTGAGGTCTGACCTCAGTTTGGGGGGATCTTGAGAATGGGACCTGACCACTGAGACTGAGGTAAATAACCTCCATACCTGAAAAAGAGGCAGGAGGTTTCACCCCTGAGAGCAATTAACTTGCAAAATCTATCTTTTTGAATGGCTGCATTCTCTAGATCTCTTAAAAAGTCCCCAAGGATAGTGGAACATCCCTAAGGACAAGATGAACAACTAACATGCCCCCACAGCTGCTTTAAACTGCCCTCCCACAATGACCCCAGTAGTAGGTTTCTGTAGACAATAGGAAGGAGTCCAACAAAGATTACATCTTGAAAGGGGACCTCTATTCTACTGGTACCCAGAAATAGTCATTTTGAGTAGTAGGCAAATAGAAGACCCATCAAACCTCATTAGGGCTTGGAGGGTAAAAAAGAGCTAAGGACACCCAACTAGAGAATAGGTAAGTGGAGTCGATCAGTTTTTCTTTATGAACCTCCTTGTTGTTTTCCATTTTTTTTAGCCATTCTACCCCTCTATTGACATCAAAAAAGACCTTGTATGTGAATATCATAATACCTTATAGAATGATGACCAAAGAATTTCATAGAATTATAGACTTAGAGCTTAAAAATAGTTTAGATTTAAGAAGGTACTTGGAAGGAACCTTAAAAAGTAAAACAATACCAGAGCTGGAAGGGACCTTGTAATAAAGAACACAGAATAGTAAATTGGACACAGAGTGTCTTAGAACATAGAATGTCACTCCTCAAGAGATCTTAGGTCTTAAATACAATGTTGGAGCTGGAAGTTGCTTTAGAAAATAGATTACAAAAAAAAAAAAGAAGAAAATAGATTGCAGAAATTTAGAGGTAAAAAAGATCTTTTAACATAGGACAGAAGTGATATAACTTATAGATTGTCAAGTCCAACAGCCTAGTTTTATGGAAGGAAAATGAGACACAAGGGAAGAGGTCACTCAGACATTTATTAACTGTATGACCTTGAGCCAGTCATTTAACTTCTGTCTGTTTCACTTTCCTCAGTTGAAAAATAGGGCTAATATTAGCACCCACTTCACAGAGTTTTTGTGAAAATCAAATGAGATACTATTGTGTTTAGCACAGGACCCTTTCTTCTTTCCTCCCTTCCTTCCTTCCTTCCTTATCTCTCAATTCACATTGCCTTCCCCAAAAACTCAGTCTATCCTCTAAGTTCTGTTTCTGTTCTGATCGCTTTTCCAAATGACTTTGCCCTTCTTCTACTTAGAAGAAAATTAAGAATGGATGTGGTGCCATGCAAGGACGTTACCTGAATTTACATTGCCATTGGTGGGAACAAGGGGGAACCTTCTGATCTGAAGAGACTACAATGAAAATAGTGTTTGGAGGGAATAAACAGTCTAGGAAATGTGATAGTGGGAACACCAGGGAAGCCTTTTCCCCTAAATTCCTCCATAACCTCTGATGCTTGAAAATTCCACCATCAAAGCTTAAAGTTTTGCTTCCAGCTAAAATATAGGTATATATGGAAGAAGGTACAACATTCTAAGCTGTAATTAACCACATGCCTCTCAGCATGACTGAGGATCCATTTGGGGAAGCCTGAGGACTCCGCCCAATAATCCCATTTCCATTCACTCTTTGAATATATAGTATTGGAAGATTTACAATATCCTTTTTTCCCCCCAAAATATCCCAAGGAGAGAGACCATCTGAGTATTATTCTCACCATTTAACAGATGAAGACATAGAGGTCTGGAGATAGTATGTGACTTTCCTGTCGTGATATAAGCTAATAAATATCAGCCAAGGGACCGAATGCAAGGCTTGTGACTGCAGTGCAAGCTCCCTTTCCAAAATAATCATTTCTCCCCTGATCAACAAGCATTATATCATAACAAGGTCTCTAGTGGAATGCCCCCAGTTTGTGTTTCTTCCTGTGCCGTTGAATAATTTTATCAGTGACTCTGATGAAAGTATTGGTGGCAAGTTTATCCGGCCTGCAGCCTCAGACACATACTAGCTCTGTGACCCTGAGCAAGTCACTTAATCTCTGTCTTTCCTCTGTTTCTTCGTCTGTAAAAGGGGTATAATAATTCAAAGCTGGGAGAGAAAGGAACTCCAAAAAGACTTGGATGAGTTAGAAATAGAGGCCAAATCTAATGAACGCTAGCATTTATATGGCACTTTAAGGTTGTAAAGTGCTTCACAAATATTACCTCATTTTATCCTCACAACGGCCCTGGAAGGTAGGCACTATTGTTATTATCCCCATTTTGCAGGTGAGAAAACTGAGGCAGACAGAGAATAAGTAACTTGCCCAGGGTCACAGATCTAGCAAGTTCCTGGTCAGATTTGAATTCATCTTTTCCTGACTCCAGATTCAGCCCTGTCTGCACCTCACCATCTCTATCCTGTATTCCAATTTTTAGAAAACCAACTTTACAAGAACACCAAGACTGCAGAGCTGTGGCTAACATCAGTTTTTCTTTAAAAAAAAAACATTTGAGGTTAGGCAGCTAAGTGGTACAGTGAATAGAGCTGCAGCCCTGGAGTCAGGAGGACCTGAGTTCAAATGTGACCTCAGACACTTAACACAAAAACTAGCCATGTGACCTTGGACAAGTCACTTAACCCCAATTGCCCTAGCTTCCCTCCTCCAAAAAGCAAAAAATTTAAATTAAAATAAAAAAATATATTAAAAAAAATTTGAGGTTTTAGGAAACCAAATCTCAATATAGGACAATAGAACGTGACAGTAAGAAAAAGCAAATGTAATCTTAGACTGTGTTTGGAGAGCTATCATGTCCAAATCCAGGGATGGGATTGTCCCATCATGCTCTACTCTGGTCAGAGCATGTTCAGTTCTGGACATCACATTGGAAGAAAAATTGACCAACTGGAGAGTATCCAGAAGGGGTCAAGAATGAATTGAGAGGACTTGTGACCATGCCATAGGACATCCATAGGACATCTTGAGGAAGGCACCTTTGAAAGCCCTTCTGACCCTGAAAGTCCATCAGCCTGTAAACTAGGGTTACTTAACTTGTGTCCTGCACCCTTCAGCAGCCTGGGGAAGCCTATGGACCCTTCCTCAGAAGAATACTTTTAAACAATTGAAGGAAATGCTAGATGTCATTCAGAGGCAAGTGAAAATAAAGGTTTGATTTTTCCTATCCAGATTTAAGATCAAAATCTCTCCGCAGATCTCTTAGGAGTCTGTGCACCCCAAGCTAAGACCCACTGTTCCATAAAGCATTTTCTCTAGACTGAACATCCCTAATTATTTTAATTATTCTCTAGAGAAGAGAAGACTAGTTAGGGATGGGAGGCTGGGGCTTCAGAATAGCTCTCTTTGAGTATGAAGGTTTGTCATGAGAAGAGGTATTTTACTTGCTCTTCTGAGACTCACAGGCTAAAGTAGGAACAGAGGGAGAAGCCACAGACTGGCATAATGAGGCTTTATGTTAAGAAAAAAATTGTTCTTCATGATGAGAGTTCTGTCCATGTTAAATGGTCTTCTGAAGACAGGGGATTCTCTTCCCTAGAGGCCTTTAAGGAGATCTTGGATGACCTTGTCCAAGATGATGGAGAAGGTTAGCCCAGATGACTTCTGGGCTTCCTTCTAATTATGAGACCCCATGATGCCATGGAGCCTTTCCTTCTCCTGGTTCAATGTATTCAGTTCCTTTAACCAATCCTCATAGGGCATGGTTTCCAGATCCCTCTCCCCATGCTGGTCCCCCTCCACATCAATGCCCTCTGCACTTGTCAAGCTCTAACTTGGCAGGGAGCTATTTTCTCCTGGCCCTAAAGAGCTAATAGCAAGTACTCTTAGCTCCCCAAGGGGAGGTTCATAAGGGACTATGCAATTTTAAATGATATATAAGATTCAGGGTTTTGCAGAGGATCCAGATGCCATATACTTTGTGACTTAAAATAGGTGAGAGGTAAAAGAATAGTGCAAGCCAATTTGATTTTATTTGTTTCAATTCAAGTTACTTATTTAAATCCCTATTATGTGCCAACTTGGTGGTGAGTTGAAAAAAGCACCAGGCCTAAAGTCAGGAGGAACTGAATTGAAATCCAACTTCAAACACTTACTATCGGTGTGACCCTGAGCATGGCACCTCACCTTGTTTGCCTCAGTTTCCCCACCTGAAAAATGAGCTGGAGAAGGAAATGGCAAACCTCTCCAATATCTCTGCCATGAAAATCCCAATTGGGGTCATGAAAAGTCAAACATGGCTGACAGCCTGAATAACAACAATCTGTGAGGAGTCATAGCTGCCCCCAGGGGAATCAAACAGCCAGTTCCAGTTGGACAATGCTGCTTTCTCTTCCTCCTCCTCTTTGTAGTCCTCCTTTTCCTATTTCTCTTCCTCCTATTCCTCTTCTTCCTCCTCATCTCAAAAAACGTACATCCTATGAGGTGGAGCAAGGGCTCCTTGCCATTCTCAGCCCACCCTTTTACCCATCACCCACACCCATCTTCCCACTCCTAAAAAATAAGGAACATTATGGACTGGACTTGTCTGAAGCCCATGCTAAGCTCTGACTATGACTCTGTCCAGAGTCATAGCTGGAGTGGGACACATGGTTCTTTTTTTTTTTTTGGAGGGGGGAAGGGAAGGCAATTGGAGCTAAGTGATTTGCACAAGGTCACACAGCTAGTTAAGTGTCTGAGGCCATATTTGAACTCAGGTCCTCCTGACTTCAGGGCCAGTGCTGTATTCACTGTGCCACCTAGCTGCCCCCTTTTTTTCTTCAAAATTTTATTTCAGACACAAATGCCACAACACAAATACAGAATAGAAAAAAGAAACAAAAACACATCATAAGCGCTTAAATATAGGAATTTAAATACAAAGTTAGGAAGAGGGAAAAGGCATGTTGTGTGCAGAGCAGAACATAAGGTATGTAAGAATAGAACAATAAATTTTCATTTCAAGAAAGCCTGTATGATAACTAATGCTCCTGTTGAGAATTGTCCATCTTTTCTCTGCCTCTTTGTGAGTTTTCTTTTGTTCCCTGCTGTGCACATATTTTACTTTGTTTTTTTTTACCTCCCCCCAAATCCACCCCCAGAAGGCCACAATAAAGTTTAGATATGTTTCTCTATAGATATATACATACACATATACACATATACATACCTATATAAACACACTTTCCCAAACCCATTCTACTCCTGATCTTTGTTTTTATGTATGTGCATATCACTTGTTCCCTATCCCTCCTGCCTACTCTACTTTACTTTTACCCACTACTTTGACCTCCTATGAATTGCCTACCACCCCCCCAGGATCCCTCCCCTATCCTCCCATTCCCATAAATCTAAACACCCTTCTATACCCCTATTTTATTTTATTTTTATCTTCTTTTTTATTCATTTATTTATTTTCTTGTTTACATCATTCATTTCCATGGAATTTTGAGTTACTAACTTTCTCTCCATCTTTCCTCCAACCACCACCCCAAAACAGCCATCCCACTGCATAGCCCCTCCCCCAATCT
Organism: Pseudochirops cupreus; assembly: GCA_028627135.1. Lineage (NCBI taxonomy): Eukaryota > Metazoa > Chordata > Mammalia > Diprotodontia > Pseudocheiridae > Pseudochirops > Pseudochirops cupreus. The sequence goes on along the minus strand of CM053583.1, from coordinate 13,418,207 downwards.
GTTCTCTCCTAGGTCCTCCCCCATCACCACTCTGACTTTCCAGTAGGGCAGGATGGATCTCCCTACCCCAGTGCCTGTATATCTTAATTCCTAGTTGCATGCTATATCCCTATTTTATCTATTCCCTCACCCTCCCCTCTAAAGATTCCTCCCTTGTCCTCTCCCACCTCCCTATTTTATTTCTACCATTTTATTTCTTCTGAATTTAGAAGACTTTTACACTCTTCTAAGTATATATATGTATTATTCCCTCTTCAACCCATTCTCAATGACATTAGGTTACCAGAGCTACCAACCCTCCTTCCCCATCTAATTCCTCTATATCAATTCTTCCTCTTGCACCTCATTTGCATAAAATAATTACTCTTTTAAACTGTTCCTAAATGGTTTTACTTTTTAAGTTCATATCATACTCAGGTTTACCCCAATCTTTCTTATGAGTTACCCAATTATTGATAAGAATCTTAAGTATACATTTTACATATATGAAAAGTAAGCAGGGGGCAGCTAGGTGGCAGTGAATAGAGAACCAGCCCTGGAGTCAGGAGGACCTGAGTTCAAATCTGACCTCAGGCACTTAACACCTACTACCCTGCTGTGACCTTGGGCAAGTCACTTAACCCCAATTGCCCTGCCTTCCCCCCTCTAAAAAGAAAAAAAAAAGTAAACAGTCTGTCATTCTGGATCCCTTATAATCAGTCTTTCTTATGTACCTTATATTTCTTTCGTTTCTTGTATGTCAAATCTCCTATTAAGTTCAGGATTTTTTTTTAACAAAGTCTTGAGAGTTTAGCAAATGTCCATTTTTTTTCATTGAGGATAATACTTAACTTTGCAGTGTATGATGTTCTTGCCCAGAGCCCCAGTTCTTTTGCTCTTTGATATGTTGTATTCCAAGACTTGTGGTTCTTTAATGTCTCTGTTGCTAGGTCTTGTCTAATTCTAATTGTGTCACCATCATATTTAAATTGGTTTAATCTTGATGCTTTTAATATTTTTTCCTTGAGCTGGGGGTTTCAGAATTTGACTCTGATATTGCTATGAGTTTTCCTCATAGGATCTCATTTAAGTGGTGACCGATGGATTTTTTTTTTCTTCTTCTACTCCCCCTTCTCCCTTGTTCTAACACTTCAGGACACTTTTCTTTAATTATTTCTCGTATTATTGCACCAAGATTCTTTTTTTGATTGTAACTTTCAGTTACTCCAATTATTTTTATATTTTCTCTTCTTGATCTATTCTCCAAATCTATTGTTTTTAATATAAGATGATCCACTTTCTCTTCTATTTTTTTCATTATTCATATTTTATTTAATCATTTCTCCATCTCTTATAATTTCATAGGTTTCACTTTGCCCAATTCTAATTTTCAAAGTGTCATGTTCTTCCTTAAGATTCTGGATCTCCTTTTCTAATGGGTTGACTTTCATTTTATACCCTTCTTGTTTTTCTTGGATTTTTTTTAAAGTTTTTTCCTCCATCTCTGTCATTTGATTTTTAAAGTCTTTTTAAAGATCTTCTTTGAATTCTTTTTGGGCAGGTGTTCATTTTGCTGTACCCTTTGGAGGTTTCTTTACTTCAATTTCCTCCTCTGAAGATGTTCCCCTTTCATCTCTATTCCCATTAGAGCTTTCTATGATTGGATTCTTTCTCTTCCACCTGTGCATTAATTTTTTGTGGTACTAGCTTAATTTATGTAGTCACCTCTAGCCCTGTGGTGTGTGTTATAGCCTCTTGCCCCACATCTTCAGTTCTCACCTTTAGCCTGGAATCAAAGCCAAACCTCCAACCTCCTGTAAGTGCCCACAGCCTGGGACTTTCTGCCCCACAGCTTCTGCACTCATTGGGCTGGTTCCCTCTCACTCCTACCCCTCTTCACAGCACAGCTAGGTCTGGTGTTCCTGGTCAGCAGAGGTTCCCTGTATCTTCCCAGACTCAGACACCCAAATCCCCAAACTATCCCAAGGGTAAATGTTACTTTGGCTGGGACTGAGGTGGCCTTTCAAACCACCTAACCCCACGGCTTGCTGCTTGTAGTTAAGCAGACCCTAGCTTGGAAGTGTTTACTCTTCACAGGGACCAAACGTTATCCAGGGATTTTTCTTCCAATCTTTTCAAATTGTCCCAGCAGGATCCCAATTATGTCCCTGTTCTAATTTATCTCCATCCACATTTTGTTTGCCATAAGGTACTATTTTAATTCTTTTGTTGGGAAAACCTTGAGAGCTTGGAATTTTCTGACCTACTCTGCCATCTTCCCAGAATCCTCTCTGGCACATGGTTCCAAAGGTCACTGAAATTTAAAGTTTACCATGTGAGCTCCTGTCTAAATCCATCTTATTTTTTTTTCCCCAGGTTGCTGTCTCTCCTCTGAATGCCCTGCTATAGACCAATTTCCTGGAGTCATTTCCACCATGGAATAGTACCAGGGTCTCCACATTTCTATGATTGATTTAAGAGTGAGTCTTGCTTCCTGTCCTGGGCATTGTTTTATTCTACTTGCCCCAGGTACCAAAATTACTAGTTATGGCTCCAGTTCTTCCTCTAGCTATTCATGGAAATAGTAAATGGGGGTGGGGGAGGTGGAAAAAAAGAACTCTCCTATGACCTTCTTTTGCTTACAACACCCCCATACCCTTTAAAGAACAGCAAAGGAACATACTAAATGTGTAAAGGGTTGTCTTACAAACAAAAGACTGTGCTATTTCTTATTACTATTACAACAAAACACTCAGATACCATGGGGTTCCATGGAATCTCACAGAGCTTAGGGGAGAAGAAATGAACTTCTGGGTAAAGAATGGGGAGATGGAGCCAGGGGTGCTCTGAGGATGCTAGGTATGAGGGGGTGCTCACACTAGCAGAGTGGGAGGGGAGGGGGATGGAACTCAGGACTCATAGAGAAGCAAGGAGCAGATTTAAATGGAGTTCATGCACCTCCCAGAGAACAGTAGGACAGACTGAAAAAGAGGCATGAATAATGAGGAGAGCAAAACAACAAATGTAAGGATCAAAGAGGGAAAGGAAATTCCTATCATTCTCTGGCTCACTTGGCAGTTGCCAGGTTTTCATTTGCAGATAAGCAAATGCCTAA
>CM053583.1:13398366-13414613 GCA_028627135.1 Pseudochirops cupreus | reverse complement strand
GCCGCTTCCAGTCAGCACGGCACGGAGACTAGCTTGGTTCCATGTTCTCTTGCTGCACCCCTTCCTGCTACATCAGCAAGCTCAAGGGGCGTGGAAGATCTTCAAATCCCAGTATCATTACATATGGTACAAGCATCTATAGTTGACTTTTCTTACCTTTGAGGGGCTAGTAACTTTGTTTAACTTATAATCATTGCATATATGCTTTTTTATTCTGCCTTCTTTATTCATTATTTCATGCAATCAGTTTCTCTAAATTCTTTACATATCTTTTTTTTTAATAGCAATGTTATTCTATTACATTGAACTATAACAGTTTCTCAGTCATTCCTCAAGTGTTAGGAACATATTTCGTTTTCGCAAATACTGCTGCTATAAAAACCTTTGTATGGTCATTTCTAATTCTCAATAGACTCATTAGTGAAATCTCTGAGTCAACTGGGTATGAACAATTGAGTAACTTTTCTTGAATAATTCCAAATTGCATTCCAGAAGAGGTGAACCGTTCCACTGTTTAATTATGATTCCTATCTTCCCACAAACTCTCCCACAAAGAATTTTCTTGTCTTTGATAACTATGTGACTTTAAGGTGATGCTTAGTGAGTCTTTTAATTTGTACTTTTATTATTGTTGATTTTAAACATTTTTTGAGATAATTGTTGACGGTATTTCTTCTTTTAAAAACTTTTTATTTATAACCTTCATTTGTCCATTTGGGTGCTCTTATCAATTTGTATCGATTCCTCATGGATTTTGTATGTTAGACATTTTTCAGATATACTAAATGAAAAGTTGCTTTTGAACCCATATTTTTCTTTTGATTCTAGTCACATTGATTTTCTTTGTGTGAAAACTTTTAAAATATATATAAATGAGCTTGGCTCTTTTGTTTTTATGTTCTATTATGCAAAGACTGCTTATGAATTTTTCCCTCTCAAAAGCTTAAGTTATATAACCTTCCATTTTTCTCTATTTACAGTATGTAAATATTATTCATATATTGTGAATATGTTGTATTATAAGGCATACTGTGTTGATCTAAAGACATTTTTCTTCAGATACTTTTCCTATTTTCCACAAGTTTGTGGTAAACAAAAAAAGTTTGTATTCTTGTAATAATTTTTAAGAAAATTTGAGAAACACTACTGTATGATAATGTCATTTTTCTTATCCTAGCAAAGCCCAGTCCTAAAAATCGAATACCTCTCAAAATTTTAGTGGTCTTTTATTTCTTGTATCTTCCTTTATTTCTATAAAATACTATAAAATCCTATAAATATATCCTCTTTTATTTCTATAAAATGCCTTCTGATTACATTTATGTGATATGTGTGTATCTTAGTATGTAAATTCTCAAACATTTAGTACATTTTTTCGAATTACATATAATTTTTGTCCTATCTCTTCCCACTGGGTTTTGTTAGTAATATCTAGAAAGACATGACTAGTTTAAATTGTCATGTTGTATAGACCTTAGTAGGGCTTAATAAATGCTCTTTGATTAATTGATTTTGTATCCTTGATACTTTTTGAAAGTTTTTTACTCATTTTGGATTTTTTTCTTGATTCTCTGTTTCTCTAGAAGGAAATCATCATACTGTCTATAAAGAGGTAGTTTTCACATCTTCTTTGACTATCCTGATTTCATTGTTATTTTTTCTGTTTTCATAAAAATAGCATTTCTAGCACTATATGAAATAATGACAGAAAGAATGGGCATCCTTGTATCATCCCTGATCTCACTGGGGATGCTTCTAGTGTTTATGTGTTACAAATGACATGAGTGTTTGGTTTAATATACTCATATTGTATAATTGTGAGGTCTTTTAATTTTTGTGCTTTTGGATGTTTTTCTCTAAAAGGATTTTGGGTGTCTTAATATTTCATAACAAAATTAATTTTTGTTGTGCTTGCTATTATCATGATTATATTTTCCATTTCCCTAAATTTGAATCATCCTTGGATATCTGGTATAAATCCAACTTGGTAAATAGAAATAGTTTCTTAAATACCCAGCTATATTCTCTTTTGTCATATTTTAATTCTTATTCTTGTAGTAATGTTCATTTCTGATATGTCTACTTTTTTGGTCTACTTTATCTCTGCCTGGTCTGTATATCAAGACAATAAATTTGTGTCATAGAAGGAATTTCATAAGATGCCTTCTCTATTTTTTTTTCATTTATGTAACCTGGAAATGATTTATTTTTACAGTATTTAATAGAATTAAATTTTAAATTCATCTCAACTCTTCCTGATTGCAGAAGATGAAGAGATATACCATTCCCTCCTGCCCCAGACTCCTAACCTGGCCTCTTCAAGATGTCAGGGGAAGGAGAGAGATTCCATTCCACTTCCTTTTGGTCTCCTTGTTGGGGCTCTTCAGAATGACAAAGAAGAGAAGTGGATGCTATTCCTCCTTGCTCCTTCTGCATATCTTCTGGACTGGCCTGCTCCTGTGTGCATGGAAGGAGAGAAGAACCATTCCATTCTGCTCCCTCCAGTTGTCTCCTGATCTGGTCTGGCCAACCTGCAAGAAAAAAAATAACATTGCATCTGTTTCCCCCACTAGTCCCCTCCCCTAAGCCAATTAATGCTCTAAGAGGATTCTACTCAGAAGGCAAACTCCGAGGAATATTGATAATCTACCTGAATTAATTTACCAATGATTAATAAGCACCCACTCTGCCATACCCTCCTCTTCCCAGCTATTCAGAACTAGAGACTATAATTATTCAAATCTCATTCTCCATCCCCCACTGTCCATTCCTTTACTCCCTCCACTCTTAACACAACTCCCACAACGTTCCATTCTAAAGGTACTCAACCCTTCCACTGTGCTTTCTGGAATGCTTGCTCCATAGGTAACAAATGAGTTTTCATTTTAAAACTTTTCCTTTCCCACTCCTTTGTTATGGGAATCTAAAGATCTTCCCTGCCCCTAGGCCCTTTGATAGTCTTACTTGGCTCTGAGAATCTTTCCTGATTTGAAAGTATACTCTGCCCCCTAATAGGCTGAATGTGGTTACATGGATCCTGTGGCAGGAGGCTTGTTTTTCAGGAATGCCAGCTCCTTGGTGCTTTGTGATTGGGCAGTGGGTCAAGAGGGCTATGATGTTCTCCAATCCAGGAGAAGGCTATATATATATATGCCCTGATGTGAGGTTTTGCTTTGGGGCTCACTTTGAGAAGAGTTGTGTGATTTGGCCAGACAAGACTCTGGGAAGCCGTTGAGCCCCCCCAACTTTGAAAAATCCAGATGTTGGTGCTTCCCTCTCTGGTAACCAAATAGGTATGGATGTAATGGTCAGATGATTGGAAGCCTGTCTGCTGATCTGTTTCTTTGTCTGCTTGTAACTTCTGTTTGTACTGTTTGCATTCTCTGAAGTTCAGGGTGCTGACTTTTTCCCCTAAACTAGGTAAATGATATATGTTTGATTGATTAAAGTGAGACTGTTAACCCATTTTGGGTTGCTTTTCTTTAGAAAAGCAGATCTAGGAACCTGTGCTAGCAGCCACCCTGGGTATGCTAGGGTGCTTGCTGATACATCCTTCCATATTTTGTCTCCCACTGAAAAGTGATTCTCTCTTTATTACAATCTTCTTGGTCTCTTTCCAGCACTGGTTACATTTTTCACTCATTTGTCCCACTCACTGGGTGAGGTGGGGCAGTTAGAATAGTATTTGTTCCTCACTGTCATGTCCAGACTATCCTCCATGACCATCTCTCAGGAACTTCTCCCTTTTAGATTCACTCAATCCAGATCTACCACCCTTTTGTTTATTCCCTTCTTTTTGCAATGAATTCTGTAACTAGTTCACCCTCCTTCCTTTCTCCCCAACTCCTGCCTTGATAATATAGGACTTCAACATATATATTGATATTCCATCAGATATCAAATATTAAAGAAGTATTCACCCTACCTTCCTAGTTCTTCAATATTCTCATTTCACAGGACCTACTTTCCCACCCTACTTCAGTTACACAGAAAAGGCAATACCCTTCATCTTGCTGTCACCCACAAATGCACCACTTTTATGTTTGTAAACTCTGAAATTCCCTTATCTGATCACAAACAATGGTTATTCCCCCTCTTCTTCTGCCTCAAGACACCAAACCTCACTATTCATCCTCACCATGACCTTCAGTCCCTCTATTCCTCAATATTTTCCCAGGTGATCACTCCTGCATTGGCTAAATTCTCCTCCTTTCTCCATCTTGACCCCTTGGTGAATTAGTTCAACTCTACCAGGTCCTTTTCACCTTAATTCTTTATATATTTATCCTATCAAGGAACTTGCCCTGTCTAACCTCAAGAGTGGATACTTCCTACCATCCACAGCTTTTGCTCCTACTCACATGCTGCTGAAAAACACTGGAGAAAAATCACATAATTGTTCTGACTAGATCCACTACAAATTTATGTTACATAACCTCAAATGGGCCCTCACTGCTGCAAGACAATCTTTCTACATCTCCTTAACAAACTCATTGTACCACTGACCACAGCAGCTGCTCCAAATTTTTTCCATTGGCTGCTAAACTTCCCATATCTCTCCTTCCCCCACTCTCCCATCTGAGAACTTTGTCTGGTAAAAATTGGAGGCATTCATAGAGATCTCCTCTTTCTCTATTCTTCTCATATGACTTAAATGCCTTTACAAACTATCTGCTCCTTCATTCCTGTCTTATATGAAGAAGAGACAGACTTTCTCCTTGCCAAGGAAAACCCCTCTATAGCTACAAATGAATCTGTTCCATCTTTTCTCCAACAGATTACTCCCTCTACCATCTCCAGTCTGTCACTTAACTTCAATCTCTACCTGCCTGACAGTTTCTTCCCTACTGTCTACAAACATACTCATGTCTCCTCCAGCCTCAAAACATCCTCATTTGATCCATTCATCTCCACAAGCTATAATCTCACATCTCTCTTCCCTTTTGTGGAACTTAACAGATGCTTTTTGACTGACTGAACTATTTTCTTGGAGAAATCATTTAGCTTGATTTCACCTTCTGATGTATGGATATTTGGGCTCTCTATTACAAATTCTGCTCATTTTTATCTTTTGCATTTTTCTCAGTTGTTACCTAGTTCATGGAAATTTTCCATTTTGTTGAGATATAATTTAGTACAATCATTTATAATAATTTTCTTTAAACCTCCATTGATTTAGAAATTCTCCCTCCTTATTATTAAAATTGGCAATTAGCTTTCAGCCCTCTCTTTAAAAGAAAAAAATTATCAAATTATTCACAGATCATAATGATCTCCAAAAAACATATTCATTTTATCTAACATCTTAATTGTCATTTTGTTTCCAATATTTTTCTCTTATGTTTTGTTTTGGGTTTATAAATGTAATGAATTTTTTTAACTACTAGCTCTTTCTTTTGATAATAGGGATGTTAAGATTCATAAGCTCTTTTCTAAGACTTGACTAAACTGCATCCCTTAAATATCAGTATGTTGATTCATTGTTATTATTTCAAAATTATTTGCTGTTTGTATGATCTGTTCTTTGATCCACTCATTTAGGATACCAATGTTTTGTCTCTAAAATTTACAAAATAATGAAATTAGTATTATCCAGTGGTATGTGTCATATTATTTTGTATATTGGATTATGAATAAGAAAGTGTAACTCACCATGCTCATCTTTAAGAGTGCCTATAAAAAGAAAAGTGAGAAAAATTACCAACTCATTCATATACGCTATCCATTTTTTTACATTATGGCCATCTCATTATTTGCTTTTCTGTTTTCTCAAGTATCCAAATTAGCGAATGTAGATGAATAAACAAAGGACTCAAAGTTAGAAAACCTGGATTATTATTATGTTTGGTTCACCTACAAATTCTCTTTGTGATCTTTGGTCTGTTGCTTACTTTGTCTGGGACTCAGTTTCTCCACTTGTAACATGAGAAGGTATTAGATGAGATAATCTCTTATACTCACATTTCTAACAATGTATGAAACTGTCTCACCTCCAATCCTTCACAACTTTATGACCTTGGAAAAGTAATTTAATCTCTCTATACCTCTGTTTTCTCTCATCTATGATTTGAGTGGGTTGGTCTAAATGGCCTCTAAGGTCCTTAATAACTTTCAATTTGTAATTCTTTGATAAAGTAACTTCTACTAGATGCCTTACTTCTAAGTTACTTCCCAATCACCAATTTTTTTCTCTATATTTGAATATCTTTTAAAGTATTGCCACACTGTGCTTTGACATGGGTAAAATGAGAGAATTGGACTAGATCCCTAGTCTCTTTAAGATCTAAATTTATAACCCTCTGATCTTTCTTCCTCTATATTGTGGATAATTTCTACCATCCACAGCTTTTGTTCCTACTCACATTATTTGTTCTCTGTCTAATAAAATTCCATTTTAAATAAATCCAGACTAGAAGTATTTTCTTTAGGAATTCTTTGATGTGGTTTCTCTTTCAGATATTTGGCTATTTAGAGGCTCTATTTTCTAATCTACTCATATTTGCATTTTGTATTGTTCATTCACTTCATGTACATTTTCAGTTTTCGGCATTTCTTGTATTTAGCTAAATGGTTAAATGTATTCACTAAATGATTTTGCTCAACTTTATCTCTCCATTGATATGGAGACATTCTCAAAATATCTACTTCTGGGCTTGCCTTCCTGTTTCTTCTTTTGTTGCTTGTCAATGGGTTGGTTGTGTGTTTTTTTAAGTTTATGTTGAGGATTTTTCTTCTCCTGATAGGAGTCTTCAGAGATATGACACTTTCAACTATAACACAATAGTGTTGGTATGTTGACACCATTGTCTTTTTCTTCCTTGTAGGATAAGATATAAAGCCCTTTTGGGAGCATTCAAAGCTCTTCATAACCTATCCTTCCCTCCCCCATCTTATTGTGTTATTTTCTTCCACTCTCTCTATGACACACATATAATGATTTATATGATATTTCTCAAGTATGACTCTCCCTCTTTATATCTCCAGCACTCAGCAGTGTCTGGCATATGGCAAGCTCTTAATAAATGTTTTCTGACTCACTGTCTGACTAACCCACTCAGTTTTTAAGATGGCAATATTTTGACTCCTCCAAGAGTTTCTTTTTTTCTGAAATCAACAACATAAAGAGATGAGAATTTTTCCATAGCATGTGGTCTCCCCATTTATATTTGTATAATGATGGCAAAAATATATAACTTACCAAGTCTGTCATTAAAAGTATCTGTGGGGGAGGGTGGAGAGAGAGAGAGAAAGAAGGAAGTAGTCAGCCTTTGATTTTGCACTGGATACTAGATCTGATTCTCCTACAAGGACCCTGAAAAGTTCCTCTGTGCTTCTGGAAATGATTTTCTCTAAATTCGGCCGCTCTGTGACCTTGGGAAAGTAACTTACCTTTCTTGGCTTCAGTTTCTTCATCTATTCAATTTTTGAACTGGACCAGATGATGTCTTAGATCATTTATCACTGAATTTAAATATATGGCTTCTACTTTCCCTGCTTTTAAAGTGTTTTTTCAGTCACACAATTTTTAATTTTTTTTACATTTTTTAAATTTATTGATAAATTTTGCTTTGACAAAATGAACACTTCTAAAAAAAAAACTCCCCAGTTAAAAAAGAAAAAGGTTTGTTGATCTTTAACCAAAAGAAATCCTGTGCTCTTAAATTTGATACATGATAGTACCAGACTAATATTGTCTATTGAATTTCATCAGAATTTTATTGCCTCTTCTGGTTGCAAGGAGAGAGAGGGCACCTCTACTTTCTCTTCTTTGACACATGTAATGCCATCAGAATTACCCTGCCTGTCAGTGTAAATGAGAAATCTCTTTTAATCCCTATATATTCTTTCTTCTCCTCTCCCCACTCTGTTCTACTGTGTATGTGGGAAGGCTCATGTTAGTTGATATATTTAAAGTTTAGAATTCCTAAAAATGAAAATGACTAAGTTTGACCCAAGAAAAGAAGCACAAAAAGATCCCTCCCCAGTGCTTCTTTGCAGAAGAGGGTGACTCTGGATGTGGAACACTGTGTATTTAATTAAATATTGATGTGTTCATTAAGTTTTACTGAATCTTTTTTCCTCCTTTTTAAAAATTCTTTATTATGAAACATTTAGGTAGAATCAACATTGCTGGGAGTAGAATTATCAGAGATTTTAGAGTCAGAAATGACCTTACTATGTCCAGTTCCCTTATTCTACAAATTAGGAAGTTGGAGCCCAGAGAGGTTAAGTGACTTGTCTAGAGTCACACAGATCCTGAGGCAGGATCTGAACTTACATCTTCCTGATTCCAAATTCCGTGCACTGCTCCATGTTCTAACTCCCAATATTTCTGCCAAGAAAACCCCCTATTAGATCACAGAGTCAGACTTGACTGGCAAACAGCTGAACAACAACAACCTTTGCCAGGCCCTGTGCTAAGTGCTGCAGAAAGAAACATAAGCATAAATAAAGACAGGCCCTATCTTCAGGACAATGAACATCACATTCTAGTGGAGAAAGAAAACACCCAAAGGGAAGCTTGAAAGGGCATGAGGTGAGGCAGAATGCAGCATGGCAAACATATCACAAGAAGAGAAGACCCGAGGGGGCAAGGAAAGTTCCAGGGTGAGAGGGGAGCTGAGTCAGGGTGCAAAAATCCTTAGAGATAGAAGCATGACCAGCCTGAATCTGCCCCCAAAACAGAGGCCCCAGAAGGAACTCACCAGTGGGAAAAGAGGAACTTTGACCGATAAAGGGAAGGTGTGATCAGTTAGGGAGCAAATGAAGCCACATGAACATGTAGCCTTGTTGAGTCTGCTTCTATGGCTTCGCTGGAAATGGCTAGCCCAGTTGACAAACATCAAACACAATCCCACTACAGCCATAGGGAATCTAAAAGGCCTCCAGTCCTGGTCATCTCCTTGCAGATATAGAGCCCCAGAGTCTCCTACCTTGAATGGTAAGAAGCCAAAGGAAGGGGCTCCCTGATATGTTGGAAAGAGAATTGGATTTGTATTCTGAAGATACACTTGAATACAGACTCTGCCACTTAAGACTAAAGAATTTCTGGAATCTCTTCCATCATTAAGATCCTACATGTCCTGATACTGAAATGTCAGACATGATGACACATGAATGTGTGAGCCATTTGGAGGCATCTGGCTTTCCCTTTCTCTTAAGCTCCTACAGCTTGCCCTTTCTGGGCAGAAAGTTAGCTCTGGTATTTAGGGAGGGAACTGACCTGCCCAAAAAACCTTTGCTTCCTTCCCTTGCTTGAGGACAGGGTTCCAAATGAAGCAAGAGATGTTTTCTTTTAAACCAGCCCACAACATGATTGACATTTCTACAGAGAACAGCCCATTGTCCTGCTCCTCAGTGATCATTGAGGCTGGTATCAAGAGCATCCCATGAACATTCCTCCACTGCGCCTGAGGTTTTGGATACCAGCCAGTGGATGAGCACGTCAGCCAAAGCTTCTCAACTCCCTCAAAGTTGGTCTGTATGTGAGGGGCTGAGCCTGTTCCTGGGAGAGAGAAATAAAACCAATTGGAGGCCATTTCCAAGCAAACAGAATGATTTGTAATTATCTTATTATTTTGCAACTGTTACACATGGGAATATATAGGATGAGAAAAATGCACATATCTATGCCTTGGGTGAAGTCCTATATGGCATACTTACCCAGTGGGGGAGGTAACATTTTTAATGTAAATAGGAACTTATTGAGTGTTTATCATATGTCAGGCATAGTACTAGGTACTGAGACCACAAAGTCAAAATCAAAGTCCCTGTCCTCAAGGAACATACATTGGAAGAGAGCTAGGGTAAGAGGGCCAAGGCAACAGGTCCACAGATAAATAAAATATAGATAAAAAAATTTCAGGGAGGTAGACAGGGCGTGGGAAACAAATGACAAATATAGCTAATGTTTTCTAACAGTATTGAGATGTAAAGAGATCACGGCAGGCAAAATAGGGGATATCTAAGATGAAATAAGTAACTCTGAAGGCCTTTCCTGGAATTCCAAAAGTCAGCCACACAAATACAAAAGTGGGAAGGTCTTCTCATGTCCACATTCATACAGTCTATGAGTTTCCTGAAGTTTGAGGCTGCACTCTATTATACAGAAAGGATAAGGGCTCAATACTGTACTCTTCCCCCTTTCCCTGGGAAAAGCTCTTTGCACCTTAAACCTGCATCCTCCCAGTCAAAATTGAGGGAGGTTGTGGTCTTTGTTACTTCACTTTATTAGCCCTGTTCCTTCAAGAGATCACTCTTCCCTCCCTTCTGCAACCATGCACCAGGACATATGTACTGGTCTTCCCTCCCTTCTGCAACCATGCACCAGGACATATGTACTGGTCTTCCCTCCCTTCTGCAGCCATGCACCAGGACATATGTACTGGTCTTCCCTCCCTTCTGTAACCATGTACCAGGACATATGTACTGGTCTTCCCTCCCTTCTGTAACTATACACCAGGACATATGTACTGGTCATCTCTACTTCCTCACTGACCTTCAACACCAGGCAATGTGACTTCCGGCCTCCACATATAATCAAAACTATGCTCTTTAGGGTTGCCATCAAATTCTTATTGGTAAATACATGACTTTTCTCAGTCCTCATCCTATATTTTTTTATGTCATTGACAATCATATCCTCCAAGGTACCATTTGAGGGGGGAGAGGGTACCTGGATCTTTGTAGTATTCCTCTTCTCCTTAATCTCCTTTTTACCATCTTCTTCTTTGGCTCTGTCCTGGCTCTTCTCTTTCTACACTCTTTTCTCCTCACTACATTTTATCAGTGCCATGAATTAAGGTTGTCCTATTCAGGGGACTTCCAAACATACATTCCCAGTCCTTGTCTCTCTCCTTGGCATTTGTCCCACATCACCTACAAACATCTCCAGCTAGATGCCCCTTAGGCATGTCAAGCTTTACATGTCCAAACCAGAATTCATCTTTTCCTGTAAACACACCCTAGTCACTAACTTCTCTATTTCTGTTGAGAGTACCACTCTTTATAGTCAATTAAGTTTGGAAAGTCATTCTCTATATCATTGTCTACTCCTCCCTCTCACTCTCCACCCACATCCAATCAGTCACCATTTTTTAATCCTACTTCCTTGCCATCTCTTGCATTCATTCATTTCTCCATCTTCCCATGGCCACTACCCTGGTTCAGTCCCTTATCACATCTTGTCCCCCAGATTAATCTCCCTTCTTCCAATCTCTTCCCAATTCAATTTATCCTCCATGCAGCTCCCAAAATTCACTTCTTAATATGGAGATCCAGACATGTCATTCCTCTCACCATGCAATTACTTTTTACTTTGCATATAAATTTTACCCACTTTTCAATTGTTGCAGCATGTAAACTACTTGAGGGCAAGATTGGTTTAATTTTTGTCTTCAGAGGATCTTTAAATTGATCAACACAAACCATGGGCATAACTATCCATCAGTCTAGCACATGAGCCAAAATACCATTTCAGTAACTACTGGAAATTCATCATGATTTGACCATTGTTCTAACTCCAAGTGGCTTCGAGAAACATTACCACAATGAATCTAACTTAAGTACTACTTGCTTTGGATTGCATTCCATTTCTTCAGCTGAACTACTTGTCTCCAACTGGAATGGACCATTACTTTCCAGAATACTGATCTTCATCTTTGAATTATCCCCACTTTTGATGCTCTGACCTGGGAACCAGGCAACATCACCTTTGACATTGATTGTCCCTGTTTTGTCCCTCCGGTAGGATTCCCCTGCAGCAAATTTCCCCATAGCTGTTGCCTCCACATGAGGGCTCAGGCACCTGCCACAAACTCACCTGCCACAAGCACCTGGAATTCTGCTTCATGAGAATAGATGGAGCTTCTAAACTGGCACAAGTACTTCCCCTCATCAGACGGACGGATGTTGCTCAACCTCAGAGCCACATTCCCACTGGAAATATTCTCTCGAAGGAATTCTATCCTCTGTTTATATTGTGGAAGTTGGTGTTCCATTTGATCCTGCTCACCTTTATAGTGATGAATTAGACCTGAGTGTTTCTCATAGAACCACATCACCTCCATATCCCCAGCATCCTCCTGGGGACAGAGAAGGCAGTGGAATGTAGCTTCTCCACCCACGAGGGCTGTGATTGGTTGTTGTGGTCCCAACACAATGAACTTCCCTGGCGAATGAAGACAGAGTCGGAGGAAGCCAAGACTAATAGTAGGATAGGGGCAAGATAAAAAGCAGTAGAGTATGGGAAAAGTATAAAGTCAAAGTTGTTTTTTTCAATATGGAAAATACTTTAGACACAATATAGACCAATTTCCACCTTTTATAGATTACAGAAACAAAAGAGCAACAGAACTTTAGAGTAGGAAGGACCTTGAAGGTCATTGAATGTCCTCCTCCCTACTCTATCCCAAGCAAGTATCCTCTCCATAGTGTCTCTGAGAGATAATCATCTAGCCCCTGCTAAAGGAACTCATAGGGTGGGGAGCTCAAAATCTCTTTGTTATCAGTTAACAAAAACGAGAGAAAAGTGTATCGAGACAAACAGCATAAACAACAGCAGCCTTGAGTTTACTGGTCCAAGACAATATTGTCTGTGAACCTAAAAATTCCGACTGAGGGTCGTGAGAAGAAAATCAATGAATACTGATGACTCTGATTTATTTTGAGTTTGATTATAGGATTGAGCTTCCATCTTTAGGAAAAGCTAGCCCTAATAGCTACACCAGATTAACATAGATAGTCTCTTAAATCTATACTAGCAACAGATTTAATGAAGTGATGGTTGAGAAAATTTTATCATTTAGTAGCAGATAATTTAGAGTAAGAGATAACAAATAATCATGGGATTGATCTTTAAAAAAGGCTAAGTTCCCCTTTCTGGCAGCTGGAAAAAGGCCAGTCAGGAGTTTACTTCTTTTCTTCCAGCCTTGGCAGATAAAGTCCCTTTTTTGTCTGTTTTGTTTTGTTTTGTTTCTTCTTGAGCTAGAATCTAAGCTGAGTAATGGAATCTTCTAAGGAAGGTGGAGGCTGACTGCTAACTACTGACCACATGTTCCTCTTTCCCAGTAGACTTTCTGGTTATGAAAAATATTAACCATAAGGAAAGGTGGGATTAAGGGTTAAGGATTCTGGATGGCCTTAAGAAAGGCTGGGAGAAGCTAACTTGTATTGTGACCTGACTTGTTCAATTGAATTATGTTCAAAACAATTTTTTTTATTCCTCCTTTCTGTTATAAAAATCAGCTCTGTAAATCATTCCTCATCTCTGACAAGGAATCAGATGACCTAATCTGATATGCAAATGCCATCTCTGAAAATTAAAATATAGATGACTTAATAACTTTGTCCTCAGCTTCCTTTTTATCTCAGATAATTAATTTAACTATGGAGTTTTTTTTTTAATCAACAACATGCTGTGAATTCTTTTTATTGAATTGACTGGTCATTGTTAGTTCAATGGAAAAAATAATCAGAATAGCTGACAGACCAAACCAGTTAATTTACTGAAAGAAGTAAAATTGAGCAAGAATACAAGGTAAGTCAAGTACTCTAAGAAAACAGGTCATTTTTTCTGTGGGACAGGTTCTTCTGATATTCAAATTATCCCTACCTATCACCAAAACTCCCTCCTAACAATGAAAATAAAGAATTACAATGAAGCTTTTCAAAAATATCTGTCATCTTATACCATGTAGCATGAAAGAATCATTTAAAAATTAGAAGAAAGTAGATGGGGTCCCCTTTCACAAATGTGGTTCAGCTAAGTAATGATCCTTAACCAAATAAGAAATAGAGGAAATCACAAAAGATTAAATAGGTAATATATTACGTGAAGTTGAAAAACTTTTGCACAAATAAAATTAATGCAGCAAGTATGAAAAGGGAAATGATCAAATATCTCTGATAATGGTCTTCTATCCAAAATATATAGGGAACCAACACAAATATATAGGGTTAAAAGCCACTCTCTAGTGGGTAATTGGCCAAAAGATAATAACAAACAATTCTTGAAGGAACTGGTAATTATAAACAGCTTTATGAAAGATTGCTCAAAATCAGTAATAATAAAAGAATGGTATATCAGTACAACTCTGAGGTTTCACCTGAGCCCAAACAAATTGACTAAGTTTACAAAATATATGAAAAGGTAAATATATATATATATGTTTCATACATGTGTGTGTATATATGTATATATGTATATATACATATATATATGAATATATATATATGAAAGTTAATATTGGCTACAGGTTTCAAGAAAATATACCCATTGATATGCAGTGAGTGGATCAGCTAATTGGTCCAACACTCTGGAAAGTAATTCAGAAAAGTGTTTTAATAAAAGAATTAAAATGTCTGTACCTTTTGATTCAGAACAAACTCTACTTATATATTTCAAGGAGGTAAAAGAAAGCCCATGTTAGTCAAAAGAGTCACAGCAACACTTTTGGTGGTGGAAGAAATCTGAGGGAAAAAGGACAAATCAAGTGTTGGTGGGTTGGGAAAGTATAAAACAAATAAGAGTTCATGAATATAATGAAATTTTACTTGTGGAAAACAATAAATATGAAGAAAATAAGAGAAACAGGTAATGAATTATATAAACTGATGCATGGTGACTTAAGCAGAACCAAGAAAACAATATACACAGATGACAGCAAGGTAATTAGGAAGCACAATAAAATGAAACAAAGCTTTGTATTTACAACACCCTGGCTTGGACCTAGAAAAGAGTAGAGAAAGTGAACTTTGCTCCCTTCACCACAGAGGCAGAGAACAATGGGTGTGGAATATTTTATATTCTATCAGATATTCCTAATTGGTATCTGAAAGGAGGTATAGTGAAGAGAGGGCTAGGGTTAGAGCCAAGAAAACTGGACTTTGAATCCTGTTTCATATACTTATCAGCTGATTGAACAGGAAAAAGTCACTTAACGTCTGTGCTTCAGCTTCTTCATCTGTAAGTGGCAATAATAAAAGCAGGAGCCCCTATCTCAAAGAGTTGTTGAGAGGATCAAGTAAGACATGTGCAAAGCAGTTTGAAAACCCACAAGTCTATACAATGTTAGATACTATGTGTTGACTGATTTTTTTGAAGGGGCAATTAGGTAGCACTATTGGATAGAGTACCTGGCCTGGAATCAGGAACACTTGAGTTCAAAGCCAGCCTCAGACACTTACTAGCTGTGTGACCCTGGGCAAGTCACTTAACTCTGCTTGCCTCAGTTTTCTTATCTGGAAAAGCAAATGGCAAACCACCATAGTGTCTTTGTCAAGGAAACCTCAAATGGAATCATGAAGAGTCAGAACTGAACAAAGGGATTTTGAAATAGCTATTTTCTGAAGCCCCCTCATTTTAAAAAAACATCTTTGTCACAAGGGAAGTTTTCATGGTTTAGGACTGGAGAATAAAGGGATGTATTAGCAAATGCAAGTGACATGAAAGCCAAAGGCATTAATAAAAATGAACAAGTGAAATATTTGCTTTGAAATCTAATGGTTGAACCAGAAGGAAATCTGTAAACATAATGCTCTAATGGGTGTGATCTCAGCTGCTAAATTGGAAATTCTATCAATTTTAAATTTAACTCACCTAGGGACAGCTAGGCAGCACAGATTACAGCACCTATCCTGGAGTCAGGAAGACCTGAGTTCAAATCAGACCTCAAACACTTGACACACTTACAAGCTGTGTGATCTTGGGCAAGTCACTTAACCCCAATTGCCTTGCCTTCCTCCCCTCCAAAAAAAATGTAAAAATAAATTTAAAATAAAATAAATTTAACTAACCTAATGGTTACAGTTAGAAAGTTTTCTGAGGAATAACTGGTTTCTCTATTGAGAGGGAGGGAATAATAAAAGATCCCCATAATAATAGGTAGAATTTTTATAGATGTTAAGGTGTATAAAGCACTTTACACGTTAGCTTATTTCATCCTAACAACCCCACTGTAATGAAGGTGCTATTATTATGCCCATTTTTGCAGAAGAAGAAACTAAGGGTGGGGGAAGTTTTAGTGATTTTCCCAGGGTCATTTTTTCAACTATTAAGTATCTGAGACAGGATTTGAACTCAAGTCCAGCACTCTATTCACTATGCTACTGTAATGATACTGGGATTTGAAGATCTTCCACGCCCCTTGAGCTTGCTGATGTAGCAGGAAGGGGTGGAGCAAGAGAACGCCGGAACCAAGCTAGTCTCCGTGCGGTGCTGACTGGAAGCGGCGGCAGAGGCAGTGGCT
>CM053583.1:13382134-13397866 GCA_028627135.1 Pseudochirops cupreus | reverse complement strand
GCTGGGACCAAGCTGCCTGGACGCTGAGCAGTTGCGTGCGTGAGGAGAGGAGGATCTTTGCCTGAGGTAGCCTGTCCTGTTTGAAGGCTTGAGGATGTGGGTGTTTACTACTTTGATCTCATGTGCCAACTTCATCACTACTGGGTTGGCTTTGACTTTCTGGTTTTGGGACTCAGTGTTCTGGTATTTAAATGAATGCACTATCTATATTTCTTATGTAGAGAGCCTGTTCCATTTTGTGATTAATAACTATATCAGCATATGTATAGTTACTGTAGGCATTGTGAATACTGCATTGCTGACACAATCACCTACGCCCTACTTCATGTCCCTCAAAAGGAGGAGGATTGAGAAAAAGCCATCCTATTTTGGTGATTATGTCATTGGTAATTTGAGAGGGAGAAGTTTTGGTTGAATAATGAAGCCAGAAGCCAGACTTTAAAGAATTAAGAAGAAAGTAAACAGAGTAGAAGTGGAGGCATCTATTATAGATGCCCTTCTCTTGGAGTTTAACACCAAAAGGCAGTAGATAAGTGGGAGAAGAGCTGGCAGGGCTGAGTTAATCAAGGGAGGGTTTGTGAAAATTAAGGAGATTTGTGGGTACATTTGTAGTTAACAGGGAAGCAGCCAGCAGACAGGGAGAAACTGAAGAGAAGTAACTGAGTAATGAGGATAATAGGGATGGAGAGTTGGCAATCCGCTGGAGAAGATGGGATGAAATTAATCATTTGTGCATTAGAAGGGTTGGCCCTGGGAAGGAGAAGAGTTACCTCATTATATTGTTGTGCAGGAAAGTATGAGGCAAGACCCAGTTATAAATTTAATGTGGATTTATTGAAGGGCGCAATTGCTCAGAGTGTAGACTCAAATTGTACAGCCCAGAGCAGGGGAAGAGCCAGAGTATTTAAAGACAAAAACCACAAAGTAATGGTCTGTGTAAGCACGAACTCACAGAAGCAGAGAAAAGCAATTGGTTAATACTCAATTCAGGGCCTTATATGGAATGTGGACTGTAGTTAAGTTTCAATTTCCCAGAACAGGATGGGTGACTGTGCCTTGGGCAATTTCTCAGGAATATGCCTTGGGTGGTGGCAGGACTTCACTTCCGTGAAGAAGAGAGCACAAAATGGTGGGGAGTAGGACAAGATGAAGGGTGACTCAGGGTTAAGTACAACAATATAAGACAGGTGAAAGAGAAGATAACAACACATCGGGGGGATGTGAGATGAGAGGCAGGAAGAAGAGAGATGTTCTGTGAATGATCTCAATTTTTCAGGAAAATACATGGCAAGGTTCTCAATTGAGAGGGTTGGGGAAGAGCCAAGGAAGATTTGAAGAAGGTTGAAAAAGGGGAGTTGGGGAAACCTCCCCATCAGAAATTCCCTGTGCTCAAGAAGTCATAGGTCTGGTGCTTACCCCCAAAGTATATTATCCACCATAGTTTATTTAGCCATTCCACTCTTATCACACATTATGTTGTTTCCAGGTTTCTGCAGTTCCAGGTTCTGCTCCTGTGAACATCTTTGACCAGACTGCTTTCTGAATTGTAATAACAAAAATGTAATAACTGGATTCAAGTGTAACAGTGATTGCCTTACCCCTCTTCTGCCCAACCTGAAAGCCCAAGGTTATATTTTACCCCTCCCCAGGTTCTCCAGTACCTTTAAGGAGCTGGGGTGTCCAGGCTCTGTCTTTTATTCCATTCCCCACCAATGTCATTCCCTCATTTGTAAGAGGAACTACACCCCAGCCCCCCAACCTTGCACCACCTCAGCTTTTGCAAAGGAATGTTGTAATGCCAAGCAAAGGCAACTTTCAAGGTTCAGAATACCAACATGGTAACTCTCCATTTTATTCAATGACAAATTAGGGCAAAACATTCACAGAAAAGAGAAAATCAAAATACAGCACTCACCATGTGTAATTCAATAATTTAGTAAGTCCTCAATTCAATCCAAGTACTACTCCACCCCTGGATAGCACATTCATTTGGTCAGTCAAAAGTCAAAAGTTTTCCACCCTTGGATCACAACTGAATTACAATTATCATCAGTTAATGCCAAGCACCTTCTCAAAAGGGGCAGCGAAGAGCACAAAGACCATCTACCCCTAAGCTACAACAAGGTTAAGATATCATCATAGCATTTAATGCCCAAAGAGAGGTCTTTTCTTCATCTTGACCCGAGGCGAGTTCTCAGCAATCTCTCTTCCTGGGGAGACAAAGCTTAACAAAGCCACAATATACATTGCCAGTGTCCTCATCAATTCACTTTCTGCCTGCAGAACAGTCCCAAAACCCCTGAAAACATCCACAAGACCCTCTTCCAGGATTTCTGTACACATACAGCAAGAAAATCCTTTTTCAGGGCTTCTGAACCAACAGCAAGGTTCCAGGACCTCTGCGACAATAGCATTGTCCTTCACCAACAGACAAATCTGGCAAAATAACATCAAAACAGACAGAAAAAATACTGGCATCATGGCTATGCCTCCTGAGTTTTTGGCAGCTCTGGGTGGCAGTTCTCAAAAGTCCTGGGCAGCTCTAACTGGCCCTCAGCAGTCTCTCTCTCAGCAACTCTGGCCCCTGGCAATTTTCCCCTCTCTCTTCCTCCACAATACTGCTCCCCAAAAGTTCTTCTGGCCTCCTCTGCTTGGACCTGTCTCTAAATCTACTGCACCAACTCATCCCAGTTAAGCCATTTCTCTTCACATCAACAAGTCCATCCCACAAGTGGGATTCACAAGCCCTGGGTTTTAACACTTAACCCCAAAACCAAGCCAATACAAGGGGATCTTTAAATTCTATTACCATTACAAATGTTTACATCAAAAGTATATCCAGAATAAATATATAAACATCCCCCAATACCTGGGATGGCATAGTCTCCCAACCCTGCACCACCTCAGCCTCTGGGGAGAAAAAAGGAATAGGTTCACAATTTAACGTAGCTCTTCCAGAGGACTCCCATTGGCCCAAGTTCAGGCACCCTGGCTTCTCAGGGCTGCCCTCCTAGGGCGGCTACAACATCTGGCCTAGAATCCTGTCTGCAAGATTGTCTAGTGGGGATTGGACCTGAAAAGGGCAAACAAACCAAAACAAAACTGCAAACCCATTTCTTGGGACCCTGAAGTCAAAGGGGAGAAGGTCACCTCATCAGCTCAGTTCCTAGAGAGTAGTCCTTCAACTTTCTGAATGCAGCCAGAAAAAGAGCTAGAATGTCCCAGTCTGGTCACTTTAAAGGCACAGCCTATTCCAACCAGCAGCCAATAGGAAGATGATATTCCCATCTATAATAAGTGAAATGCAGAATGTCACCTCCTACAAACAAGTCCCAAGGCTCTTGCTTTCAGGCATCTGGCCACACCCAAAGCCAAGTCCCAGTTAAACAAAACTACTGTTACTGCTGTAACATTTTCCAGATTGTTCTCCCTTAACTTCTCTGTTGGAGTTGCACAGAGTTTGGATGCAAATGGAGTTGAGTCCTCAACAAGTGGCAGCCACCTCAAAAGAAAGTCTGCATGTGCACAAATGTATGGGGCACTCCTTGCTCTGGGAGTAGCTCCCTCTGGTGGAGGCAAGCAGCTCTCATTCCCACAAACACCAGGCTCCATCTTGGAAAAGTTCTTCTCCTTTAACCTATCATCTAAAGGATGTCTAGATTTTTAAGATATTTACTAGAAATCTGTAAGGCAAGTTGGTATTATTCCAAAGGTGCACTTTATTGTGTTGAACTAAACAAAAATAAAAGTGATGGCCAACATGTATAGAGGGCTTACTATATGCCACTTTTTGTGCTCAGTGCTTTACAATTATTATCTCATTTGAGCTCTACAACAACCCTGGAAGGCAGATGCTGCTTTTATTATGTCCATTCTACAGATGAGAAAACTGAGAGAGAGGTTTAGTGACTTGCCCACACAGATAAGTGTCTAAGGCTAGATTTGAACTCAGGTCTTCCTGATTCAAAGCCAAGTGCCCCACAACCTCTAGGCTATGTAGGCAAAGTGAGCGTACACAAGAATGAAGAAGGATATATGGAGAAATTACCAACACCTCATCCTGCAAGGAATTCCACTGGGAATCCAATACTTTGTAACTGTGTGACCTTGAGCAAGTCATCTGCCCTCTCTAACTCTCAGTTTCTTCTTTGTCAAATGGGGGGGTGGGAGTGGTGGACATGATTACCAATTGGGTCCCTTTCAGCTCTAAATCCATGACCCGACAATTGTACAGTTTTACAAAATAATATTTAACTAACAAGATGTCTTACAAAAGTAATAACCTTATTGAAATTTCTCTGCCTTGGGGTGTGGAGTCTAATTTCCAATTTTCAACTTTGGTCTAGTCAGCACAAAGCCAATGTTAGCAACTCAATCTCACTTAGAGATCATCTAGGCCAATCACTTCATTTTACAGCATAACAAACTGAGACCTAGAAAAGTGCAATAATTTGCCCAAAGTCTCTTGCATAGCAAGTAGAAGAGCCAGGTTTTAAACCTAGTTTCTCTAACTCTGAACCCAGAACTCATTCCTTGAAGGGGTAGCCTCATCAAGCCTCAATTTCTGGCCTAGTATGAGTTGTGGTTAGAGGAAATAGGAAAGACAGGGTGATGGGAAGGGGAAAGATGGAACAAGATAACTGTTGGATGGTTCTGTTGAAAGGGAAAAGGTAGGTTTTGCAAAGATTAGCTAAAAGTCTAGTGATCGTGACAGAAATGGGAGGGGGTGAGGATATGATATACAGATTAAAAGTTCCTAGAAGAGATTTAGGAGACAGTTTGATAAAGAGGAAGTTGCCTAATGTAAAGAGCTCAGAACTTCTGTTCAGATCTGAAAGTTTGCTTCTCCCAAAGGTTTTCTACCTCTTCATCAACTCAGAAGTGAACGACCTGTCTTGGTCTCTGACTCAACCTTGGGTTCATAAACATCCCTCCAAACCCAAAGTGAGTGCTAAAGCATGTTGCATTTGTGCCCTCTCCTAAAACCAAATGGAAAAGATAGCAAGGGAACTTCCAAGTCTGGAGGAACCCAGACCCATCTTACATTCTCCAGGAGTCTAAGCCATTTGAATCCCTGATCTACTAAAAGAAGGGGGCTGTGACTGGTCCATCTTGTAATAGTAGGGCATTCCTGAGGATCTCAAGATTCTTATGTGAACAAAGCTAGATTAGACTATGAAATATTTTCCTTCACTCCTCCCTAAACTTGTTGACTGACAGCTAAGTATGTTTCTTAAAGAGAGATATCAGTTAGGAGCTGGGGACAGTTCTCCTGGGACACACACTGGGTGACAATCACTTGGCCCCTCTAGAAGAGAAAGATTCTCTTTGGTCAACCTGGGGAGGATGAGGAGAGCACCAGGAGAAACCCAGAAAAAGGGACAGATAGTCTCAGAAAAAGAACAATTAGGAAAAGTATAAATATGTGCTCTATCTGTCATATTGTAAAATGAAACCTCTCTAGCCTCATAGTCCAAGTAAACTCCAACTCGGCTAAAGGGCCTTTTCAGAGGGAGAGGGGTCACAGGGTTCCTCAGAGCTTCATAGCAGTTTTTATAAAACCTCATGGTCCAAAACCCTTCTTCTGGAGATAGGAGAATCCAACCTTTCCTGTTCACTGCTTCCCTACAAACACCCAGGGTCCAGGCTGACCCGGTTCCCACTTCAACCTCCCAGTAATGTCTTCCAAAGGTGAAGCCCTTACTGCCCAACACACAGGGCTAAAAGTCGAATCATTGGCTGGTTTTAGGGACATCCTGTTCAGCATCCCCATAGGCCACCTGGCTCTGGTCATCAGATAGGATCAGAATGGGGTGAGCTGTGGCTGGGTCCAAAGTTACATGTACTGTAAGAGAGAAACATTTGGTGAATAATAAGAGTCTGGAAACTACTTCCAGAACTGTACAATTAATCAGTCCTACAGCCACCCCAATCCACCCTCACCCCTATCCACTTTCTGACAAACATCTAGCTTCTGAGTAGTTCCTCAAGGTCATTGGTTAGGATTGATTTATAGACCCTTGTGCCATAGCTACCTTGGAAATTAGGGAGAGTAGACAATGACTAGTGGTTAAGATTGGCTGCTATGTAGGCTGAGGTTTTGAGGGTTCTGAGAATTCTTAATAGAACTATTTTGGAGACACTTCAGCACCATAAATTTCAATTCAGCAAGGCACTTGCTGTGTCAGGGACTATGGCAAGCCCTGCAGATATAAAAACAAAAAATGCAACAGTCCCTACCCTCAAAGAATTTATATTCTACTGGGAGAAAACATCATTAAAAATAATTCTGCCCCAGTGTTCACTGAAAAGTCAGTTGCAAATGAAACTGATTGAATTCAAACAACTGGCTAGTCTATTTGAAAATAGCCACGTTTGCTCCGTTAGTTTGATGGAACTCTATAGAATGTTTCCAAAGTTACCTGACATTGGGTCAGGTAAAAGCGACCTCTATCTGCAACCCCAGGTAAGAAGGTCACAAATACAGACAAATGGTGCATCTGGCACTATGCAGATGAAACTAATTACTGACCAGGTTTCCCTTCAAAATGTGTTCTTTTGAAAGCA
Source organism: Pseudochirops cupreus (assembly GCA_028627135.1). Classification (NCBI taxonomy): domain Eukaryota; kingdom Metazoa; phylum Chordata; class Mammalia; order Diprotodontia; family Pseudocheiridae; genus Pseudochirops; species Pseudochirops cupreus. The sequence continues at coordinate 13,391,299 of CM053583.1, read as the reverse complement.
TGGAGTCAGAGTCCACAGAAAAAGCCACTACTGTCACCTTGGGTACATACTAAAGGAAATATCCTTTCACTTTCTTGGGTTCCTCACCTGCATGTTTCCAGGCCCTTCTCCACCCTGAAAATAGAAATTTAATTCAGTTTTGTTTTTTGAGACGACAGAGATGACCTGCCATACCATATGTTTTGGTCCCCAGCTTCCAATGGCTCCAAGGACAGGTTTCAAAAAGAAACAAACACAAACACACACCGACTAGATCAGGGGATGGCAGCATAGGGTGGCAGCAAGAGGAAGAAAGTGTGTCTCTTCCCTCTACAAGAGACTCAGGAACCTGATTATTCCTTTTTCCCCTCCAAAGATTCTGAAAGCATGCTGTTGCACCCTGAAGAACTGGAATAGAAGGGTGAGTATTATTCTGGTAGAATAATGACAATGAAATTGAAAATCGACTGCCATTGATTCCAGAGTGATTATAACAGTAGATGGGAGGTAGAAAATCCAATGTTCCACTTAGTCTATGATTCCATGTGGCTAATGTACGCTGTCAATTCAATTGAAGGAATATTAATTAAGCACTTACTATGTATTCCTTAATCATAGGGCCTTGTCTCTGATATTATCCTCAATTTATCCTGCATATCAGTTATTTGCACATAGTTTTTGCATGCTATCTCCTTCATTAGATTGTAAGCTTCTTGAGGACAGGAACTATTTTGCCCTTCTTTTTATCTCCAGAACTTAGCATAGTGCCTGACAAATAGCAGGTGTCTAATGAATGTTAGTTGACTATCAGACACAGGACCTCCAAGTGATATAATGGATAGAGTTCTGGACTCAGTATCAGGCAAGCAGCAGACAGGGTGCTGTACTTGGAGACAGGAGGATCTGAATTCAAATGATGGCTCAGATACTTGCTAGCTCTGTGACTCTGGGAAAGTCAAAAAACTTCTCTCAGCCTCAGTTTCTTCCCCAGGATTATTGTGAAGATTAAATGAGATAATAATTGTAAAGCCCTCAGTAAACTTTAAATCACTGCGGAAATGCTTTCTATTATTGGTAGTAAGAAATGAATTCAAATTCTGCCTCAGACATTTACTAGCTATGGATTAGTCACATAACTTCTCTGTGCCCCCTTTTGTTCCTCTATAAAATGAGGGAGTGAAACTCAGTGACCTCTAAGGTCTCTTTCAGATCTAAATCTATGATCTTATGAGCTTCTCTTCTACTACAGAAACTTACTAAAACACCATAAAATACTAAGAAGACATTAAGCTAGAAGAACCCTTAGAAATCACACAATCCAAATCCTTCCTTTTTCAGAGGAGGTAATGGAAGCCCAGAGATGTAGTGACTCATTCAAGGTCACAGAGCAAGTTGATGGCAGAATTGGCACCAGGTATTCAATGTCCCAGTAAAATGTTATTTCAATTACACTGACCTGTCTTTCCTCTTGGGATCTAGTCAAAACTTTGATTTGGGGAATAAGGATTTCCTATTTGACTTTCAAATTTAACCTGCTCCCAGTGGGTTGGTCCTTGTGTTTGGGTCTAAAATAAATATTAGGCCCCTTAGCTAGCATTAAACTTCAAACTTTATTGAACATCAACAGTTATTGATCATAAAGATATATATGTGAGTTGAGTAAGATCCAAAGAAGGCAAGCAACTTGCTAAGGTCACGTGATAGGTAAGACCCAGAGTCAAGACTAGAACTCATGGCTTTTGAATGAGACCTAAGAATGATAATCTGTCAAATGAAGAGGTTGAAAGTTTGCAGTAGTAGGTGGGGAGCTCTCCAAGGTAGATGACAGATCACAATGATACAAAGTGTTAGATCGGGGAGAGTCCTTTAAGAGAACGGAACTCACCATCCTCATATTATAGAGCAAGAAATCAGGATTCAAGGAAAGGAAGTGATTTGCCTAAGGTCTCACACACATAACTCACCTGCATCCATAATGACTTTTTTGGGATCTGCAATTAAACAAATATAGAGATGAAATACTGACGAAACAAACCCAAAAAAACCAACTTGACCAATATAGAAAACTTACCACTTTCATCGTGAAGAGCCACTGGGGGGAAAAAGCAGACAAAAAATGAAAAGATTTTAGTTGTGCATGGAACTTTAGATACAGGGCAGGATCTTATCCTCTATAGGCCTTTGTCTCTTCTCAAGAGGTACTTTCCACATTATTGCTGTTCCCATTGCTAAAATGCAGGGCCATTATGTTTGTTCCCTCCTTTGCCAACACTTCCCAGCATTTAAGAAATGACAGACTGTTATGCTTTTGGTTCAACCAAAAAAAAAAGTGTACCTGTCTCTACAAGAGGTCCACAGTAAGGCTATAAACATGTTACATTGGGGAAAGGGAGGAAAGTAGAGACCATTAGTGTCAAAATCAGGAGACCTGGCTTTTAGCCCCAGTTCTGCTACTAGAAGCTTTACTCCTGACTCAGCTCACTCTCGACTACTCCACCTTCTCACCATTGCCTTGCCCACTTCAGGATGACTCCGCCCTGTCAGTCTAGATATTAATTGGTGAGTCCCTGGTTAGGGTCATCATTTCTTGAGGAGGCCTTACAACACTAATCACCAGACTCCCAGTTCAAACCATTCTCTGGATTGTCCCCATTTCCTGTTTTCATTTATCTTATTCCATTAGAAATATAAGCTTCTTGATAACCAGGACCATCTTGTTTCCTTGCATTTGTATCCCAAATTCTAAGCCCAATGACTGGGAAATTGTAAAAGCTGAATAAATTCTTCTCTATCTAAGGAGCTCTGCTACTAAGGAGATAGTGATTTTGAGCCATCAATTCATATCTTGGACCATATGTTCCTCATCTCCAAAACAAGTGGACCATTCCTTCTGACGTTCCTTCCAAATCCAAACTGTTATGATTGTACTCATTCTGTGAGTCTCAGTTTTCTTATTTGTAAAATGGGGGCTTGGACAAGATGAACACTAAAGTCGTGTGGGAGGTGGGGGTAAGGGGGGTGTTTTCAATCATTTCAGTTGAATCCAACTCTTTGTGACCCCATTTGGGAGTTTTCTTGACAAAGATACAAGAATGGTTAGCCATTTCCTTCTCCAGGTCATTTTACAAATGAGGAACTGAGACAAACAGGGAGGATAAGTGACTTGTCCAGGGTTACACAGCCAGTAAGTGTTTGAGACTGGATTTGAATTCACAAAAATGAGTCTTCCTGATTCCAGGTCCAGTATTCTATCCACTAAACTGTAGGCCTACTATTCTATCATCTACAATAAATCATTATTTTTAAAAATCCATTTGCCTGTTTTTTTCACTGAATTCACAATATAGTTGCATGGATAGACTCAGTTACTTGGTGTTAATATTGTCCTAGTTGGGGGAGGGAGAGTCAAACTCTACAGTATTGAATAGATTAAACAGTGAGGAGATGGGGGGAAAATTCCATTCTTCAATGATTTATCATAGATTGAGTGTTCAAAGGCATATCAGGGTCAGATATATATTATGACATCTTGAAGACACACAACTATGGTGTTTGGGATTTTCCAATGTTGACAATTTCACGATAAAAGGCAATATTGTTCAGGGTAGAGAAAGGTAGCTTCAGAGTTGGGAAGACCTGGGCACAAGCCCTGCCTCTGATACATGATAATTTCCTTCCAATGAATTCATAAGTCTTGTCAAAAGAATTATAGATACTTTATCTTAAGCATGTTCCAAGTGATTAGAGGAACAACCTCATCATTAGCTTTATACATTGAGGAATTTAAAGCAGGTGGCTCAGCATTGCCCTTTAGCCTGAGGAAGAAGCCATGAATGATTCCTTTAAACTGCAACCATTAAGAACTACACAACTCAAATCCTGCCCAGACTAGTTAGTTTCACACAGAAAACTACTCAGCCTGAGGACCAGACTCTAAGGCTGCCTCTGGTCAGTTGCTTCACAAATGACATTGATTACAATAGGATGAGTTCATAACAGAGTATGTGGATGGTTCAGCACAACCTTCCCCACTCCTGGAGGGAGAGGGGCAGAGGAAATGCCTCAAAGAATATGGGCTACTAAAGATGTATCTGTTTTTATCATCCATCCTATGAAAATGAAAGTCTATCATTAAGTTATGGATTTTACCTTTCTCTTCTTCATTTTGAGAATGATTTTCTGGAGGAAGAAAAAGAAAGTGTGAAATTATATCTTCTTGCGTCTAAAAACATTAATCTTTCAATACAGTCCAGGTTCCCTTTCTGCCTAGGTTCTCTTTTCTCTTTCTATTGCCCTTCCTGAAAAGTTGCTTTGCATATATTTTTTTCTTTTTCATATGTTTACACGTTCTTGTCCCCCAGTAGGATCTAGTAAGTTCCCTGAGTGCAGAGGCTGTTTTGTTTTTGTCTTTATGTCCCTGGCACTTGAATCAGTGTCTGACCTATAACAGGCACTTAAGAAATACTTCCTGAAATAATAAATGAATGAAATATCATTTGTGGAGTCAAAATTCACTTTCAGATACTAGGTTGTCCATTCTGCCTATGAAAATGTCATTCTCTTCACCCATTTTCTTGGTTATTCTCCATGGATCTTATTAAATAAATTCCTTGGAGTAGATGGATTCATTTCTGTGATGCTAGATAATTGTGTACAGTTTCCATCAGTCAAGGGACTCAGATAGAACAAGAGAATCCCTAGTTTTCTTTGCAGCACAGCTCAAGTGCTACCTTCTCCATGCTCCCCACCTTGATTTGCCCCCCATCATTATTAGTACTTTACTCCCCACCAAATTGCCTCCTACTGATTTTGTATGTATCATACGTTTTTGTTGGTCTTTCCCTATCTGAAGGATATAAGTCCTTCAAGAGCATAGTGCATAGTCCCTGACATAGAAATGCTTGTTCAGGGTACCTACCTGGTTCAATGAATAGAATGCCAGGCCTAGAGTTAGGAAGACCTGATTTCAGATCTGGCCTCAGACACTTATTAACTGTGTGAGCTTGGGCAAGTCATTTAACCTGTTTGACTCAGTTTCCTCATCTGTAAAAGGAAATGGCAAAACCATTCCAGTATCTCAGTCAAGAAAATCCCAAATGGGATCATGAAGAATTGGACACGACTGAACAACTCAACAAACAACAACAAAGAGCTTGTTTATTGATCCAAAGTTGGGTGGAAGGTGCCCCTAGAAGATTAGTGAGATTTCATGGGGAAAGACTGAAAGAACTGGCGCTTTTGAATAGAACCCTGGATCCAGGGGACAGAAGATAGGGGGACCAAACCTGGTTCTCCAATTACTCCTGGTGTGGCCTTGGGCAAGTCCCTTCACTTCTATGACCCTGAGAGGGTAAAATGAAGTACTTGGACAAGGGTCAGAGGATCAGGGATTTCCAGCTGAAAGAGGCCTTGGAGGTCATCCAGGTTAAATCGCCCACACTTTACAAATGAAGAAACTGAGGCCCAGAGAGGTTAAGTTTGCCTGAGGTCACATAAGTAGTAAATGGCAGCAGTAAGGGCTAAATGGCTTTGAATCAATTCCATCTTTAATGTAAAATCCAGAAGAGGGAGGAAGTAAAGGTGGCACATTTATAGTGAAGGGATATGAGCAATTGCTGTTCTCTGTCCCCACACAAAGACAGAGCTGGCATCACACTAGCGGAAGGGAGTCCCTCAGAGACACAAACTTAAAAGAAAGGAGGAAAGATTGGATATCCTGGCCACTGAAGTAAGAAAACTCTCTGCTCTGTCAACTGAGCAAGTCTACAGCCCTAAAGGTGTCCAAGAGTGGAAAACTCACCTACTCTCATTTTGCCTCCATGAAGACAGGGAAATAAATGAGATGATCTTTTAAAGTTTCTTCTAGATTTGGGATTCTAACTTATTAGGAGTGTGTTGTTGGTGTTCAATTGTGTCCAACTCTTCGTGACCATGGGGTCTTCTTGGCAAAGACATTGGAGTAGTTGGCTATTTCCTTCTCTAACTCATTTTACAGATGAGAAAACAAAGGCAACCAGGGTTAAGTGACTTCCCCAGGATCTCACAGCTAGTAAGTGTCTGAGGCCACATTTGAACTCACAAAGAGGAGTCTTCCTGATGTCCTACCCAGCCCTATCCACTGAGCCACCTATCTGCCTCCTTAGCTAGCCTACCTAGCTAGCCACCCCTAATAAAGGAGTGTAGTTAGGCATAAAATGGAAGTAAATCTTGGTATTTAGTCATTCTTTCCCTCCTAAAATGTCTTAGACACCAGGGTCACTGGGCATGTACTAGCTTCCACACTGGGCTAAAATGACCCAAGCTCTTTCCCTCTGCCTTAAGGTCCTCATTGCTTCTGAGTGAGAGAACAATCCTCTCTGCTGGCTTTCTACTCCCCAGATTCAAGACCAGCTCAACTTCTCCCCCTTGTGGCCATTTCCCCATCATACCTCTTGCCTTCCTTTGCTTCCTGATGAAATAAACACTCCCCAAAATGAAGAGTCCAATGATCTGGAGGCCTATTACAGAAGCAATGATCCAGGCACAATTCTTTGAGGAAAAGGATGCTGAAACACAAAGCCTCAGAATCAATGCACTGGCGACTTCAACTTTGTAAGTTCCTGACTCTTAAGATTGAAGTAGATATTTTCTGAGGTCCATTCAAACTAATAAAACTGGAGTTATAGGAGAGAAAAAAAAAAACCTTTGGTGATGGCTATCATATTTCTAAAGCTCTTTCAATTAGCAAAGCACTTACCTCACTACAATCCTGTGAGGTAGACAGTATAACTGCCTATCATCTTCATTTTGCAGATAAGGAAACTGAGTCTCAGAGAGAGATTATGTGACTTGCCCCATATTATACAGTTAATTAGTGATGGAGCTGGGACCCTAGCCCAGTCTTCTGTCTCAGTTTTACAAGTCAAAGAGCAGTTATCTCAATGAGAAAACCAAACTCGAATATTTGAATCACTAAATTCACTCCTATTGACCTCAGGCAGTACAGTTCTGTGAAGAAAGCACTGCCTTCGTCATCAGAGGACCTCAGTTCAAAATCTTATTTTTGGTGGTTACTATCTTTACTTCCTTGGGCAACTCACTTAATTTCTGTGGACCTCAGTTTCCTCCCTTGTAAAAATTAATGGATTGGAATAGATGGTCACTCTTGTCCTTTCCCACTCTACATAAAGGATCCCATGATCTATGAACTGCACCATCTATATTAGAATTTACATTATTCCAAAACACGTGGATTTAAAATGAATATTTAAATAGTCTAATTCCCCCAAAACTAACAATTGCTACGGTTTGTGTTCCTTCATCAGAATGCTGGGCAACTGTAACCTACATCACATTGTATGTCAGTTACATAGTGGTAAGAGCATTATCTCTGGAATCCGAGAACCTGACTTCAAATCCTGGCCCTGTGTCACCTTGGGCAAACCATTTCCTGTCCATGAGACTCAACTTCCTCCTCCATAAAAACAGTTCTATTGAATTAGCTCATAAATTTAAAGCCGGATGGGATCCTTGGGGCCACTTAGGCCAACTCCTTCATTTTACACATAAGGAAACTGAAGCCCAAAAAAGTGAAATCACCTACCCAAGATCACACAAGCAGCAAAAAGTAGGGGTGAAGTTTGGACCTAAATCCCCTGACCTCAAGTCCATTAGTCTTTCCAGGTCACCACATTTCCTTTTCAATTTCTAATATCCCTTTTAATTCTGAAACAAGATACCTTTGGAGGTCTTTAGAAATAGGGGTTCCTCACAGGGGTCCTTGTTTGTTGTTCAATAATTCATGGGAGAAGTAATATGGTTTAGTAGAAAGAATAGAAGATCTGGAGTGAGAAGACCCAAGCTCTCTTCTTGGCATTGCCACTAACAGCACACTGCACCCACCTTAGGTTCAGTTTCCTTATCCATTTTATGAAGGAATCGGACTAAGGGCCCTTCCAGTCCTTGATTTATTATGCCAGACTCAGCCTGACTTCCATTTCTGAATCCTGCTGTGTTCTAATGCAAGAAGAGGAAATCCTCTTTGTTGTAAAGCTTTAGCATATGAGGCGCTAAGATAATGGCTAATATGTAGAATGGTGAATGTTGTAGTATTTTTGTAGTATTTTCAGGACTTTGCAACACAATGCCATTTCCTCTTCACATTGGGACAACCAAAATAACCAGTCTTTCTGTATATTAAAATCCAGCAGAAGATAGAAAAAAATTTCTATACAAAATTACTACAAAATACATAAATATGTGACCATAAACCTACCAAAATCTACTCAGGTATGGTATGAAAACTGTTCAAGAACACTAAACAGAAGTGAGTACCTTAAGTCCCTGGATGGAAACTATAGCTCGGATGCTTCATTCCATAACATAAAAGGGACCAACCTCTTGGGGGAAATGATGCTGTCTTCTGCTTCCCAAAGAGAGGGTGCCAAATAGAGCAAAACACATCTTGGGTGGAATTGGCTTGTACTACTAGAGATGTTTCTATTTGGAAAAGGTCTTCTCCATCCTGAGATTGAGACTCTGACAGGGGTAGCAAGTTCTCTCCCTGAACATCTTTCCATCCCACTTGGGGCTTTGGGTACCACCCATTTGATCGGCACAGGAGCAGAATTTCTCCATTTTTTAGAGGTTCCGCATCAATCTGAGGATCTGATCCCCAAGCTGGGAGAGAAACAAATAGGAACAAATAGTGTTTTAATAATCACTCAAAATGTACATGAACAGCTAGGATGAAGAAAAAAATCACCTTCCTTTACTGACCCCATCAGCCTTCCCCTATTAATTCACTCAATACTGTGATGCTTCTTCCTCATTTGTTCATTCAATAAACATTGACTACAAAGTTCTGTCCTACATACTGTAAAATAAAGATGAAATATAGCTATTCTTGCCCTCAAGGAATATGAAATTTAATGGGGATTAGACCTATAATTTCATTGGTACAAAGAGCTGAGTGAGAAATCTTTTTCTTTTTTTTTTTTTTGGATCAGTAACCATTTATTAAGTATTTACTATGAGTCAGGCATTGTACTAAGTACTGGGATACAAAGAAAGGCAAAAAACATAGTCCCTGCCCTCAAGGGGCTCACATTCTAATAGCCAAGACAACATGGAAATAACTATATATGTACAAGATATATACAATGTAAATGGAAGGATTTACCTTCCTGTAAATACCAGGGCAGTAAA